>OY754491.1:26707908-27256270 GCA_963575735.1 Amblyjoppa fuscipennis | reverse complement strand
CCTCGCCCGTTTCGGTTTTATCGCAGCCGGCGGCTCTTTGCCCCTCGCCTTCGACGGCCCTCTCGCAACCCCGCAACCCCCACCCCGGACCGCCGATTCGCGTACCGTCACCCCCTCCCAGCCCCCTGCGCTCTTCTCCGACTGCCGGCACGAGGACGATTTCCAACCGCCATCCCTGAAATTATCGGTGCGCTCTGAGAGAAGCCCCATTGATTACAACTGGTAATTGCCATTACGCTTCCCGCACAAGCCCGCTTTGTCGAGCTCGTCTGCTGCTGTGTACGGTGCAGCATCCACCAGCCAACAGTCCCACCCCGGCCGACGTTCGGTTCCAAGTCAACTACTTCTATATACACAACCCCGCCGCGTTCGAACCACCCTCCGCCCCCGCGCCCATTTCGCCCCATTTTCCAACTATAGCCCTGCAGCTCCCGCAGCCGCTAAATCGAAGCCGGGGACTCGCCGATAGTTCCGACTATAGCGCACCTATGTGGACCAGCCAGCTAACCGACCGACCCTCTCCTCTCCTCTCCTCTCCGCCGCACCACTTCCGTCATACATATGTATTCCCATCTTCATCGTTATGTACACCGAATGTACTTTCTGTTTGCAGAGGCAGGCCATTGCCTCGACCCTTCAACTATCGCTTCGCCACGACCCTTACCTCGTAGCGCTTTTCACCGCGGGCTCTCCGAACCGAGGCGACCTACCCGACGGCTATGCTTTCCCTTGTTTCCGCCGTACACCCACCTATGAATTTAAATCGGCTTAAGCTCCGCCGTTACGCCCACCCGCACGCATATCCACGCTCGTCGACGCATATCGACTGGCCCGTTTTACAAGTCGATTACCATGTCGAACCGGGCGTATCGATCTTAGACTCGAATGCGGCCTAGTCGTTTCTGAACTCGCCGATTGTTCCGTCTGCGCAAGAATGTGCATTAAAGAACTGTTAAAAGTGGTTACATTGCACACTTTTGTACATGTTTAGATTGAAAGTGTTAGGAGTATGTCGTGTTGGAGTCAATAATACTGTAATTATGCTCCGCCAATGAGTACGAAGTATGAAACTAGTATATGAAAGGTTTTAGGTAACAATTGTTAAGTTAGTGTACGACGAAATATTCGAGTATTATTGAGTTAGTATACGCGAGGAGATTCGCGTAGCTAGTACGAAGCTACACCGAACAAAAAGTTTGGTGATATCAACTAATGTGCGGTTGCGGGTGGCGAAGGAAATGCTTGGTTGATTGGACAAAATGTTTGTTCAGTTCAAGTAACCATTCGTTGAAGCAACAAAATATTTGTATTCCAGAAGTATTAATAAGAAGTATTCGTATTCTAGCAAAAATTATGAGATATTCGGTTGATATCTGCGATAGCGAAAATTCTCATATTTTCTAGCAGAATGTGTTAAGCTTCATACGAATGTCAGCCAGGATTCCCGCTGTAGTTTCCATATACATGAAAGGTTCGCCGGTTTTCCCGACATTTGTGGTAATTTCTAGCACATCCTTTTCACAGTGCACTATCATTAACCGGGTTAATCAGATACAATTTACCAGCAACTCGCAACATTTTTTCCAAACAAGCATCACTCGATATTTCTCAATAATTTTTATTGTCATTTAATTTTTGTCAATTTGATTTACTTTTTTCATTTCTATATCCGAGCTTTATCAGCTTGGCGAAAATTCGTGCGAGAGATTGAGGTTTCGTCTTCTTGTTTTACTTCCAACACCGTTAATGAGGCCCACATTGGCATTACCCGGTTTAACCTGACGTAAATTACCGGCTGCTAGCAAAACTTTGTCTGAAATAAATGTCACTCGATATTTTTTGATATTTTGTTTTTTATTTAATTAAAGGTAAATTTGATTTCCCTTTTTCGTTTCTATACACGAGGTTTACCAGTTTGGAGAAAATCCGTGCGAGAGATTGAGATTTTGTCTTTTTGTTTTACTTCCAACACCAATAACGAGGCTGAAATTATTCGTAGTGTTATAGAGGCGGTTGGAGGAGCAAAATATATATATATATATATATATATATATATATATATATATATACGAAGAACGGGTCGAGGCAGGAGAAAAAAAAATAGATCGCCCGTTGTCAAGTCCCCCGGGGGTTTATACGGTAGTGGGCTAACGATGGTAATTTATTAAATACTTCGGGTTGGTATTATGCTCGTAAAATGACCGGAGATTTCGCCCTCGTTTAACGGCGACAGTTTTTCAAGCGTCGAGACCGGTACGGATGTACGAATAATTAAAAATAATAATAAAGAAATCAAACGAAATTTTAGGCAGAGAATGGAGCATTGGGTCGAATTAAAAAATTTAAGTTTAATCGGATCTCGGAGCCGACGAAGCTTGAACGTTATCACGCGATTTTAACTGACGCATATTTAAAACTACTTTTTTTTTGCAGTTCCTGACGTCAGTGCCGATCGGTCGCCGATTTCCGCGGCCATCCGACTGGACGGATCGGGCGTTTTATTCGTAGCCGGTTCGGCGATCATTCCGCGAACCGAATGGCCAATAAATAGACACGAATACTTTACAGGTCAGCGAGGATATTCGTCATTTCGCGCGGATGTTGTCGTGCGAATTAAAAAAAAAAAAAAAAAAGGCCATAGCGATTGTAGTAGGCGGCTCGAACGATCGGCAAGTGGGCGAAGCGGAGAGGGTGCGATTCTCGCGAGGGCACGTTGACTGCAAACTCGTTGTAAAATAGCGCCGCGCAGCGCTAGTTCGGAAATTGATTTTCGACCGGAGCGAGAACGCCCGTTGATTGAGTGACTCCGTGTGTTTCGAGCAGGATCGGTCGGCGAGACTGACAGAGAATACTCTATCGATTCAGGGTAAAGGCCGCGCTGCCGCGAAATTGCTCGTCGAGTGGCCTCCCGACGAAAGCCCCCGCGAACTGTGTGCATACGGTTATCCGTCTATTTGCCACGGTATTATGATCGATTTTGTTCAGTTTGAGCAACAAAAAATAAAGAGCGGCGAGAGCACACCGGCGTTTAAATCATGAGCGGGGGAAGAGGCTCGCTCAAAGCCTCGTCCAGAATAGGGCTCGTGGGTTATTCATATCCATTTTTGTGCGTTAAAGCGAAATTGTGAAAATATATGTGGGGAGAAGCGGGGCTAAATGTGGCCGCGGGGCGAAACGGGATGGCAGAGCAAAACGCAATTTTTCGATAATTTTCGGATGTTCTATTTTTGCCCGATCGATAGATCCGTTTTGGTCCACTGTCCCATTTTGCCTCGCATTTTGCCCGCTCTTCCCAACTTCCAAATTAAAGTCTTTCTCAATTATTACAATTTCGTGCATAGCTTTCTCCACGAGAACATTCGTTGATCGATTTTTTGCTTTACTCGCAGAGAAAGCAGTGCGCGAAATTGTAATAAATAAACGCGAGCTATGTGCAAATAACTTTGCACCTTTTATAAAATTTATTTTACTTATTTTTTACCGATTAAAAAAAATATATTGTACTTATTTTTTTTTTTTTTTTTTTTACTGCCCTACCGGTAATATCTCCGATGTATGACTTTTGAAAAATTTGAAGAATATTTTTGAAAGTCCCGATGATTCACGATGATTTTTGCGTGTGTTATGAAGCGCGATTTAAAATAAATATTCATCCAGACATTTTTTCTAAATGTTATTCTTCGCCGTTCTGGATCATTCCGAACACGTTTACATTCAAATATCGAAAAACAATTTTTCGAAAAACACTATAATCAACGAAACGTTTTTGTCCAACGGCCACTACGTCATAGAATCGTCGGTACAGGGATGTAATTTATCGAAATTAAATTAATTTTTTTTTTCATTCGAGCAAATCACCTGCGAATAAAAATTCTCAAGTTTATTTCGCCAAATTATCTCCATCGAGAGAAGCGTTTGATTGACTTTAGTATATTATTTTCCTCAATGCCATAGATAATAAAACATTCTCATTTAAATTGACATATTTATTTATTTTTTATTTTATGGACGAAATTCTTTTGAAAATCGCTGTTTTTTTTTTTATGCGCCGGAGAAAAATTCGCAAAAAGCGGAATGCAAAAAATGGTAAAAAATAAATTTATCATGCATTTTTTGTGTACAACGAACGACCGTGGTCATTCAGCCGAGAGAGAGTCGATGCATATTACCGCGTCCGGGGGAGTTAACAAAAATAAAATTCGTCACTCGCCCGGTGAGTCTCTTGCCGCCGGATCCCGTCAATCCGAACGGAAAGCCGTACATCCGGCGATCATTCAACGTTTATAAATGCATGAACCCGTCAATCCTCTCCCCTCACCCCAACGAGAGAGGGAGAATAAATTTACTCCCCGTCCTCGGTACATATCGCGAGCAGTACGGACGATCCCGTTACACCGGATATCGTTGATTGCGCATCACGAACACAAAATTCGACACTGCTAATAGACAGGTTTAAAACCTGATCGAATTTAAATTGCATATTCGGAAAAATATCCTGCACCAATAATGAAAATAATGGACTAATGAAAAAAAATTATATATATATATATATTCTTTTAATGCTCATTTATGATTTTTCAATCCGATTATTTTTGCAGTTTTACCGGAGCAGCCGGTGATCCTGGACAGGTGGAGCAGGATTTTGAACGCGTCGGTTGGACCGTATGAGGAGGGTGACGACCTCACGCTGACCTGTCGAGTTACTGGAGGTGAGTACATGTACACCCTTTGAGGATTAAAAAAACCAGAAAAAAATTAAACAAAAAAATGTTGAGTATCACATTCCGCATGTATGGTATTTTTTTCATCGCCGAAAATTTATTGCACGAGTTTTGGGCACCTCCGCTCGCGTATCTGATGCTTCAGTGCGACGTCCCGGATGGAATTTTGCTGTAAATGGAAAAACGGCACGTCGCTGGCTCCGCACTGACTGCCGTATGCCAAAACGCCATATCGGTCCATCTACGGCTAGCGTGGGTAGCGAGAGCAAAGCCAAACAATTCGTCCGAGTACTAATAAGCACCGAACAATGTTCGCAGGCCACTGCTTGGCAGTGCAAAATAAATACATTTCTCTGTGACGTCACTTCCGGCTGAAAAATTAGATTTCCAATCCATTAGTTATGTCATTTCCGGTATGACGTCACTTCGGATTGAAAAATGAGATTTTCAAACCAGAAGTGACATATTTCCGTCACGGACGTGAAACGTCATAGCGAAGAACGTCCCTAAAGTGAAACGTCATAGCGGAGAACGTCACTAAAGTGAAACGTCATACCGGAAATACGTCACGGAAGTGACCGTTGTGGTGGAAACGTCCGTGACGGATTTTCGGTATGACCGGTGCATATTTCCGGTATGAGCGGCACGTATTTCCGGTATGACCTTGGCCGGTTCCTTGGCGTATTTCCGGTATGACGGTCACCTCCGTGACGCATGTCCGCTATGACGATCACTTCCGTGACGCATGTCCGGTATGACGATCACTTCCGTGACGCATGTCCGGTATGATGATCACATCCGTGAAGTATTTCCAGTATGGCGGTCAATTCCGTGACGCATTTCCCGGTATGACGGTCACTGCACTGAGAAGAGTAAATGGTTGGGTTGAACAAGGCACCGTGACACATGTTCAAAGGTGTTATTTGGTCGAAATGACAAAAATGTCTGTTTGAATCGACAAATTTTGAATCGATCGAAGCAAATAATCGTTTAAAAAAAACATTGCTTTATTTCCAGCAAAGAAATAACAACATCGAACGTATGTCGCCGCGACTTTTGTTTAACGCAACAATCTCTTTTTCTCAGTGTGCCGTGACGTCAAACCTCTTCCGCCACTTCCATGACGTTGCAAACAACGTCGCCGTTGACTAGCCTCTCGGTCGAGCTGCTTTATTTATCTGAACGCGGGGTTGACTCAACCATTCAGTCTGCGTGTACTTTTCCGTTTACTTAATCAAGTATCGAACGTCGTGCAAACTTTGACGACCGCCGATGCGAGGCTCCGCGGAAAGGCGGCTGCTCGAGGCATCCCTTCGCGTGTCTGTCGAGCGAGTCGCGTACGCAAACGAATGGAAAAATTATATCCGCCCTCAGCGGGGAATTATCGACATATCGCGCGTAGATACATCATCGTTAATTATTAAAGTATCCAATCCATCAGCGCGAGGGACTCGCGAGAGATGGTTACTACTTCCGCTCGATCCATCTGATGTTTCAGGCTGGATATAGTTTCTCGGTGAGAAGAAAGTATTGAAAATAAAACGTAAGATAAAACCGGAAGAGCCCTCGTATCCGTCGACGATGGACCGCAATGAGCGAGACAGACGGAGAAGTAGTTTTCAGACAAGAGTAGAGCGTGAGAATCCCGCCGGCATCGCTTCCCGAAGATGCTCCGTTCTCCGGTTTCGAATATCCCGGCGCGTCGTATCGGCGCTCGGGTATCCGAGCTATCGGCGATGTCTCGCGAAAACAACGGACGTCTCGCACCTTAGGGGTGTCGAAAAGTTTTCCACGGCTCGCGGGCCATTGACGGTGGCAACGAAAGCTCGGAACCTCGAGCACTCGCGGAGCACTCTGTTGCTCCGGAGAAATGGGTTACGAGTGACTGTTCTCCGTTCCTCGCTGGTCCGAGAGCCACTCGTTGGATGCGAAGAAATTCTTTGGGTGAAGAGTTAATTTTTTTTGTTTAGGTTGATGTCTCATCCCTTAAGGGTGGTGGAAAATTTTCCAGGGCTCGCGGGCAGCGACGATGGTAACGAAAGCTCGGAGAATGCGCGGCAAGTGACAGTTCTCCGTTTCTTATTTTTTTTTTCTCGAGATCCATTCAGTCGATGCGGAGATGCTGCGGAAAGATTCTTCGAGTGGAGAGTTAATTTTTTTTTAGGTAGATGGCTCATCCCTTAAGGGTGTCGGAAAATTTTCCAGGGCTCGCGGCCAGTGACGATGGTAACGAAAGCTCGGAGAATGCGTCGAGAGTGACTGTTCTCCGTTTCTTATTTTTTTTTCGAGATCCATTCGTTCGAAGCGGAGATGTTGCGGATAAATTCTTCGGGTGGAGAGTTAATTTTTTTTAGGTAGATGGCTCATCCCTTAAGGCTGTCAAAGACCTGTCTAGGGCTGCCATTCACCGTGCTATAAATTTTAGAGCGTTACATCGGAGCCCGACAAGGGCCTGGAGAGACCTTGTCAGGTCCTTGTCAGCTTCCTCCGCACTCTGCCAGGGTCCGATATAGCACTCTGCAATTTCTACCAGGCCAGTGACGAGAAAGCTCGAGTTCTCGCACTCTGTTGCTGCGGACGATGCGTCCCGAGTGACAGTTCTCGCGTTCCTCGTTTCTCCGAGAACCACTCGGTAGACGCAGAGAAACAGGAGAAAAATTCTTCGCACAAAGAATTATTTTTTTTTACATTTTTCGGTAGACATCCTTCGAGCGACACAGTCGAAGCGCGAGACTGCGTCAGTGCCGGAAGTTCGGCCAGTCTCCCGCCATTGCCGGAGTGCAACCGCGATCCAGAGCCAGACCCCACCTGGGAACAAACTTAACCAACCTGCCTGTGCAAAACATAATTTTCCTCCGGTTAGATATCAATTTGTGGAAAATGGTGAGGCAGACGAACGAAGCGGAAAACACGATTCGCTCTTCGGGGAAAGACAGTGAGCGGACGGTGGCTGAGCCTCGGCGAGCCCGGGAACAGACTCTCCGTTCGCGACATTTGCGTTCGTCCTGCGAAACTGCGGAAACTTCCGTCGCAAGCCCGCATAAAGCGGGACCGCAGGGAGAGCACCGTCGCTCTCGCTGGCTGCTGCGGCGACGGTCTCTTCGGTTATTAGATCAGCCAACTTTTTATCGGCGAGCGAGCGGGCGGGCTAAGTGAAAAGTTCGAGGGTTTCGTCGGGGCGCCCATAGCGGCAAAAGGGTGAGAGACAAGGCGCGTCGGTGTAACGGTCGAGGGCGTAGTGCTCACTTCGGAAAGCTCCGGTGTGTCTGCGGGGCGTTCGGTTCGTCGTTCTTTCACGACGGTCGGCGTCGACTTGCATCCGGCCGGTCGTTCCGTTCGTTCCACTCGGCGGCAATCCCGAAGTACCCGGGGCTTCGCGTTCCGCTGTTTACTTTGGCAACCGGATCTAAATTTCCGTTTATAACCGACGGCAACTTCTTCGCTCGGCCGGGAACGACGAAGGATTATTTTCAGGGGCCTCTTATTTTCGTCGCGGCTTTGCCTTGCCCTCCCTTCTCGCACGCCGTCGTTTCTCCGCGATTCCTCCTCCTCTCGCCGTTAATATTCTCACCGGGCAACCGGTCAAGCTCGCCGACGACTTTCAAGCCCCCGAATAATTTTCACCGTCTCTGACGACCCACCCCAACGACGCTGCGACGAGACTCTTTCCTCCATGCCGGCAACAAAATTATACACACGACCCGAGGACGCCCGGACACTCGCGCTGTTATTGCACACTCGTGAATAACGAAAAGCTGGACGGACAAAGCGCGAATGAATTACGACGAAAAAGCGAGAGAGCACGGTACAAGTGGCCCCGACAATATAAGTGACCCTCTCGCTTGGGGCTAATTACGCGAGAAAGAGAGTGAGAGAGAAAGGGACGTGGCAATGTGTACGTGGACTCTGTAACACGATAGCAGTATTCGCGTTTCATACGTTCTTACTCTTATTCTTGTTGTTAATAATAATAATAATAATAATAATAATAATAATAATAATAATAATAATAATAATAACAATAATAATAATAATAATAATAATAATAATAGTAATAATGACGATGAACAGTCTAACCAAGTTTCGTCCGATTTCCTCCTGAACGATAGATTTATTTATTTGTATATAAAAACGGGCTACACCCGGTTGCGAGAGGCGAGAAAAATCCGTCGAGAAAGTTGTACAATGGAGCTGAAAAGTCGCAGGTGAAGCCGGGGCAAAATGGGGAGATGAAATGTCATATCGATGTGTGACAAAATAGGGTAATAATGAAGCTAAAAAAGTTGCCGCAAATCAAATCGAAGGGTAGCCCGTTTTGCCCAGATTGTTTTTTTGTTTTGTTTTTAATATCCTTTCAAAACCTGTCCCAATACAATTTTGTTGTGAAAAACAATGGACCTATGCTTTCGGTATCGTTGTAGCAGATTTTATTGCTTGGCGTCCCCGTTTTGCCCCGGTCTCTCCTGTATACCAAAATGAAGGGGAGAGCGAAAATTTAAGTAACAGAGAGATCGCGTCAAGATCGTAAAAGAATTGAGACGAAAGGCATTAGCGGCGATTAGCCAGAGAACTTAGCCAAGAGGGAAAATTTCAAGAAGCCCGAAATAAGCGTAATTAGCACGGTAGAATTGAATCTCGAATAGGGTAGAGCACGGAAAAATGAGACAGTGGAAAAAAAGGGGACAGTCAGGCAAAACGCAATTTTCTAATAATTTTTAGATGCACCATTTTGCCTCGGCGATACATCCGAATCTTCTATACCGGTTGGCCCCGCTTTCCCATAATCAAATTATTGGAAAATTGCATTTCGTTCAACTGCAAGGTAAAAGCACCAACGGACATCCATGAGAAATCGCATTTCCGTCTCTCTTGCAGGCACGCCTTGTCCGGCCACTGGAATTCGTCCGATCATTGGGATATTTACCCAACTCTGTCCGAGAGAACTTGCATACTCTCTAATGTCCTGTTATGTTATGTATTTGTTTATTTATTAATTTCACGTGTACATTTTTTTTTTGAGGCGTGTTATCGTCAATTGAGCCGTTTATTTTGACGCGATACACACGAGAAACTGTGCGGTGACCTCGTTAAGGATCAGGTGTGGGAAAAAGGAGACGCAGAGACTCATAGACCACTATATATATATGTATGTGTGTATATATATATATAAATATATATATATATACATGCGGTATATACGACCGCCGTACGACGATGTCGCCTCTCGACGATGGGGACATTTTATTTTTATAATTAACCCCACTGCGCCCACACGAGACGACGTCAGCGAGAGAGGAAGCAAGAGAGAGTACCGTTATAACCACCCTCCAAGCCCCCGGAGCACACACGAGAGCCGGGTCGCCTCGGTGTACCGACGAAACCTCGACGAAAAACCTCGAGTTGCACCAAAGTACTCCACCTATTTCCCAAGAGTGTGTAACGACACAAGACCGCGACAGTGCACTCCTCGATTCAACACACGAGAGCGCGAAACGATAATTTCTTTTTATTTCATTATTTTTTTTTTTATTTCTTTTTATTTATTTCCCGGGCGTGCAACGAGCGCTCGGTCGACTCGCGTCCCTTTCTACTTCAATTTTTCGTCCTAATTAGCGTGACAGCAACGGTAAAAAAAAAAAAAAAAAAAACAGAGGACACAAGTAATTACCCGATCACACTCACATCGTTTCGCTAAACAGCAATTTTCGTCCTTTTGAAAGATTCGAGTGTGTTTCGGACGGACGGACAGACGGTAACAGGAAGATTCCTTTTTTTTTTTAAATACTTTCCAGTACAGTAGAACCTCGATTATCCGAATCAATTGGGATCAGACATCGTTCGCATTAACGAAAATTCGGATAACCGAACTGTGAAAAAATTAGAGTACGCATATAATTATGTGTATAATTATGTACATTATTATTATGCAATTATGTATATAATTATTATATATATTTTAGGAATAACGTGATGCATGTATTTTTATATTGTTCAACTGCAATTTCAAACATTCTTCATCACGAAATCTACAACTTTCGCTTGGCGCACGAACTTCGTATGATTGTTTTTTTTTTTTTTTTTTTTTTTTTTTAACGTCGGAAATAGTTGATTTGCCAACATCACATCAGCGCGCCAACGACGGGCTGTTCCCGACCTTGTCGAATTTCGAAAGAATTTCTAAATTATTTTCCACCGTAAGTCATTATGCTTGCACTTAGAGGCGGAAGAACTGGACTTTGAAGCCATAACGCACTATACTACAAAACTACATTTCATTTCATTACATTACATTTATTATTATCATTAAACGATTAAGTACAAACTATTTGCATACATTAATTTACATGATTAGTAACAAATAACGTAAATAATCGTATCGGAACCCAACTGCAGATTGAGTTGGGCCAAACTTTTTTTTTTCCTTGCGCAACGACATATTTGCTTCGAACAAAAGTTTGATTCATTTCATTTGCAGGACACATTCACTTCGCTACTGATAATTATAAGGTCATCGGGTTACGTGCGTTAAAAAACTAGCGAATAAACAAAAGCAAATTAATTGCCTATTCTCTTCGATCAAACATATCCTTAGTTGGAACGATGAAATTATTTTTTTATTGCTCGTGTAACTTTTTAGTCAACTTAACTGAATATTTCCTTCGCCATCCGCAACCGCCGAATTTGGTTGATTCAGCCAAATCTCGTTTGATCTTACGAAAACTTTCTTCGATCTACGAGAAAAATGAAATTTTGAATCACGATATTTTCTCTCCTTGCGTACAACGTGTGTTATTAGAATAAAAATGTATAAAAAATCAAAGACCAGCCAGAAAGTCGCGTGAAAAAAAACGTTCTCCCTCTCCGCCGCAGTCACGACATCGCTTAATTCGCAAGCCGCGCCCGCTCGTTTGCGTTAGTACTTAGAGGGGTGGCTCGCAGACACCCTGCCGGGCATATACTCTGCTCTGCTATACACGTGCATGCGTATATATACGTGCATGCATGTATATACCTGAACGGAGCCACTGAAGTTGACTTTAACTGCCCCGCCGAACTCCTTCCGTGTTCACCAAGATCTGCTCAGTTCTGCTCCGCTGCCTATGGCAAACACCACGGGTCTAGCGAAACCCCCAGCTTCTGTTGCTGCTGGTCTACATCCTCGGCGCATACGGATATACGCCGTCTCTCCAACGGTGCTCCCGTGCCGGACTTGCCGACCGGCTTCGACCGTAGCCTCGCGAACGGCGCGCTATCGGACCGCTACTAAAGTCCGGATTTTAATCCGCAGATACCGGACGATATCTTTTAGGATTAGCGAGGATTGAGCCAGCGGTACGGGCTCGAGCGTGCATTTCAACGTCCTACTCTCTCCTCCGGCCCAACACTATTTTCCACCCTCCGAATCTAACTCGGTCGGCAATCGAGCTCTCGACCTCCGGTGCAGCCGCAAGCTGGGGCGAAATGTCGGATAGTGGGGCTAGGCCTCGAATTCACACGCAGGTACCTGCGATCGATTCCCCACTTTTCTGTGCGATTTTTCCCTGACCCACCTAGTGATTCGGATTACGACGCGGTCCGAAAAATTGGAAGTCCGCTGAAGTCATTTTGGGCTATTTGCTCACGAAAAAACTCGCTCGAAAACATAAGAAATTTGGGATGGTGGGTTAGGCCTCGGATTCACACGCGTACACAGTAAAAGAAAATAATTTCGTAAAATCCGAATGCGAAATTTCGTTAAAATATTTTGTCAAATTAGTGACATACTGGTTTGTCACTTATTTGAATATACGAACCTGTCCTTTCATTTCCTGAATTATTGACAATTTTAGTTTGTACTTTTTTTTGTAAAACCAGAAAATTAACAAATAAAAAATTGTGGACGTCTGTGGACAATAATTTGTTGTAAAAAGTACAATTTTTTTTTTTTTTTTTTTTACTGTGTAAGTTCATGGAATCGATTCCAAACTTTTCTATACGATTTTCCAGCGATCCACCAAGTGGTTCGGATTCCGACTTGGTCTGAAAAATCGGAGGTCCGCTGAAGTCCTTTTGGGTTGATTGTTCACGAAAATACACGCTCGGAAGCATTAGATTACAAGTGTTAAATTCCACAGTATTGAGCAATCGTTGCCCGAAAAAAAATCGTAGGTGCGCGCTTCACCCTCTCGGGCTAATCGGTCACACTTAAAAAAAAAAATTCGTATGAAATTTAATGTACTGATAGTGGAAGTTTCTATGCATAAAAACTGGTACGTCAAAATTTCACACACGATTGCGATGAAAAAATCAATATTCGGTATATTAAAAACATCGGTAATAATTTACTTTAATTTCACTGTAAAAAAAAGTACTTTAATTTCAATGAAAAAGTATATTAAATTTTTATAACAATTGTATATTAAGTAGAATATACCAGTCGTTGCATAAAAACTTTTCCACTCCGGTACGTGAAATTCGCATAATTTTTTTTTACACCCCCACGTAAAAACAGCCTCGACCGCATGAGGGACCAAGAGTTTCAAATTCCGTATCGCACCCAGAAAAATAATTTATTTGACGGCCACCGTTTATTATGATGAAGCAAAATATTTATTTGATCTAAATAAATATTCATTAAAATTAAGTTAATAGTTACTTAAATTAAATAAATATTTTACCTGATCTAAATAAACGGTGGCCGTCAAATAAATTATTTTTCTGAGTGTATATCTAATTGCCCCGACTCTAAGAATCCTCAGGCGCAAAAGATCAGTGTGTGCGAAGGATCGTAGAGCGGGAGTGAGGAAACGAGTCGTGATCCGCGGGGACGTAACGAGATCATTCTCGGGTGGCGATGCCGAGACGCGACCGTGGTTCGCACTACGTGCGGTCCTCGCGCGAACGCCAGTTTATCCAGGAAGATTGTAAAAGGCTCCGTATAAATCGGAAACGTCGTTGTCGTAGACGGGGGTTGTTCGCGCGACGCATCTTCGGGAGAAACGCTCGCGCCCGAACGGGGGGTGAAGATCGGGCGCGCGCACAGGAACGAGCTTCCGCCTCGGTGTTCTCGGGAGCTCGTCCGGAGACCGCGGTTAAAGCGCAATCTTGGCTGAAGAGCATCGTGAATAACAATGATACGAACCTAATCTAAACCGGGCGGAAAGGACGATAGAGAAAAGGTAGGGTAGATGGAAGGGGCATCGTGTAGCGGCGGGGAGGGGGCCAAAAGAGGTGGGGGAGGGTCCGGAAGATGCGACGGTTCGACGGTGAGACAAACGACACGAGGAAGATCGTTGGACAATTTTAAGTATCGGGTCTATGTATAGCTCTGAGATTAAATTGCGATCTTGCCGTGGCATCGTGGATGTGTCGTGAATAACAATGAAACAAGAGCGGGAAGCGGGCATCGCCCGGCGGGAGTTGCAAGGGAAATAGAAACAAAGTCCAACAGCCGAGAGCTCCTCGCAGGCGTCTTCGGGAAAGCGATTTTTTTAGTACTGCCGTTCGCGCAGTCGTATAAGGGCGCGCGACGGCACGATGAGGATCCTCCCGAAGATCCTCGCCGAGGCCTCAAGAAGTGAGGAAAATTGAAAGAAAGCATAGAAAAAAATTGGTAGAAAAAAAATGAGAATGCGTCTTTGGCCGGCTATCGCGCGGAGCGGGCGGAATCGGAAAGCGATCGGTGGGAGTTCGGAGGGATGTTTGTTCGGGGTGATTACGAGGCTTTGCGCCGGATATCTTTCGGGATAGGAGAGAGTCTACGGAATCCGAGTATCGTGCCGAAGTATCTATAAGAGGTATAGTGTTTTTTTTTTTTATATCTTCTTTTTTACAGGCTTTCCGGATTTCACTAGCCCGACCGGGCGGGAAGTTTGAGGATATAACGAAAGTCGGCGCCCTAGCCGGGAGGAGTTAGGATCGACTAATTTCAAAGTTGGTGGCGAGAAACTCGTTCGGCATTTAGTGCCCGGTCCCCTCTCTTCCTATCTCTGATATCGGCCCCCTTTTCCACCGCCTCGCGAACGAGCCCTCGAAGAGAAACGGCAATGGGCAGCCCTTCGACGCCAACCGCTTTTCTTCTTTTTTTTTTTTATCTTCCTGCTTCTTTCCCTTTACTCGCCACCAAAAAGACTTTCCACCCTGAATCTCTTCAGCTCGCGCTATAACTATATGTGTCGTTGCCCCTTCTCTGTCTTTGAGCCCGCAAAGTCGTTATTACAGTTATTATCGGAGGCCTCCTTTACGGCCTCGAGCAGGCCATTCAACTCAATTTCGAAGTAATTTTGAGTTAGCTCGGGATTATCGAGATCCGAGCCGCTCGCAAGTAACGCACGTAACGTTGTAATAACGTAAGGCGGTCACGAGGGAGCTCTTTCGTAACGACACTTCCGATAGCGTGAAGTAGTACAAGCTGTAATTATTGATGCCCGAGGAGAGCCATTCGGAGGGCGCTTTAACGACGACTTTAATACGGCGGGATGACGTTTCCGGGGTTGAGGGGGTTTTCGCACCGACGAAGAAACATCAGTCCCGGGCTAAACGCTGAGATAGTCCTTGGAGATTCTAAGTACTCTTGATGTCTTCTTATTTGTACACAGGAAAGCACCGAAGGAAAATTTTACTATGGCTTTATAGAAATAAAGATATGATAAAATGTTTCTTCTCACGATGTCATTTTATTTGTAGAGCGGGAAGTATCGAAGGAAAATTTTACTTTAGCTTTATAGAATTAAAGATATGATAAAATGTTTCTTCTCACGATGTCATTTTGCTTATAAACCGAGAAGTACTGAAGGAAAATTTTACTATATCTTTAGAGAAACAAAGATCGGGTAAAAATGTTCCTTCTCACAATGACATAAAGAGACACGGTAGTGTCTCGGCGGCAAGTTAAAAAAGGTACGCGAGACAGACTCTGTATTTGTACGCCAAAGTGGCATTTTTCAGGATCTAAAAAATTCCAAATTGAAAAAAAAAAAAATGTAAAGGAAACATTTTTATGCAATTCGAAGGATACTTCTATGATACAATATATAAGTTACTCAAGTAGCTTATGTACGTTTTTTTTTATGGCCTACAGAATCGTGAAATTTTGCAATATTTCGTTTATAAATCGAAAACTACCGAAATAAAATGTTACTATATCTTTATAAAAATACAGACATTGAAAAAAAAATATATATATATATATATATATATCCCTCGGCATTTCTCGGTGTACAAGTAAAATGACATCGAGCTCGAACGAGATTACACTCTAAATACGTTGACATGCCGAGAATTCCATTGTCCTTAATCCGATAAGATCTTTTTAATAGTGTCACAAAATTTAATTTGTCCATACAGGAACACCGCAGCCGAAAATAAGCTGGCTGGTTAACGGGCAATTCCGGAACGTCGAGTACGTCAAGAACGCCGGCGGTGTCATCGAAAATAAGTGAGTTAATATTAAATTTCTCCGCGAATTTTCCGATAACCGCACGACCTCGCCATTGGCGGCCTGCGGCGAATCGGTGGTGAAAAAGTTTTCAATTTTATTTCTCAATCCGATGATAAAAATAATAATTTTCTGTCGCGATCACCGAAAGGTTGGCGATGAGATCGCTGAAGCGCGCCGATCTGGGCTTGAACTTTACGTGCCAGGCGTCGAACACCGATCTCGTCGAGCCGAAGAAGTACTCGGTCACCCTGGAGCTCAACTGTAAGTATGAACTATTTCCATCGCTATTATCTGTGATAAGAGGACGATGAATCTCTCCCGGAAATAGCTCCATCCCCTCGACAGCAAAATTTGTCGGTACTACGCGTATGAGCGTAGTCCAGGAAATCCTTCGAGGAGAAACCGGAAATCGCGGTACCGAATAGATAGGAAAGAAGGCCGGGCGGGCGAAATGAAAACAAATTCCTATCTCGACCGTAACAAATCAGGTTGGCGAGCTTATCTCGCGGTTCGCATTACTGATAAGATCTACGAGACACTGCACGGTGGCGAGACGTGTGGAAGAAAAGAGCCAAGTGGATAAGTGTATCCTCGGCGCGCGTGCGCGCGCGAGTCTCCCGGCTTCCGTCGCGAAACGCTGCCGAAGAGAGAACGACGAGAGATGATAAGGGATAACGGAACGCATTAAATCCCCCGTTATCCGTCCCGAAGAGAGAAAAGAATGGTCGAGGAGCGAGAGCCTTCTCCTCTGTATCTCTCTTTGATGATAAATTCTGTTTCTTTTACGACCCGGCAAGATTCGACGGGGAAAAAAAAAATAACAGAACTGGCCAGCAGAAAAAACACTGCACGGTGTACTTAACGACGAGCATCAACATTATACTGCGGTGGAGCTTGAGCTCGGAATGAACAATTTAAACTTCCCAACGAAGAGCGTAAAAGCTCTCTCCCGTTGAGGTAACGAAATTCTAATCGTTATAAATTCTTCTCCGTTTTTCCTTTCCTTGAAGAACAGCGATCGTAAGAGCTTTACGAGAATGCCGATGTCGCAGCCAACAAAAAAATATATATTATAACGAGTATGTAGCTGACTATTCGTTAAGACACACGATATTAGTTAGGTTTGACAATAGACGAACGAACGGACGATAGATACAAGATCGATCGTCATATAAAACAGTCCGGACTGAGACGTCTGAACGGACAGACGTGTGACGGTTCATACTCGAAATATTTAGCCGTGGTTGTACTAGCAATATCCGCCCCAAAACCTAATACGCGTGCTATTCATTCGCTCGGTCGTTACGAGTATATATATATATATATATATAAATTTAAAAATGTGCATAACAATACATTTCATGTTGATTGGCCATTCACAACGACACTCACGGATACTGAAGGATAGTTACGGATACTCGAAAATTCGGAAATTAATGAAAAATGTTATGAATTGCCGTTACCCTGTTGATAATAAATTAAGTGTATTCGGAACGTACAGATGAGTTGTATAAAATTCGTGAAAATGTATTCGACAGAATTGATTAAAAAATAATTGAATGCGCTCCATTATGCCGGATATACCTGCGATACACCGATAGTGTGAATCCGAACGATCATACAGGACGGCATACATACAAAATCAATACAGCCCTTGTCCTGCAGACAATAAGTTAAATTAGTATTCAAAACATGCGGATGAGTTCGATAAAAATCGTAAAAAATTTATTCGATAAAATTGATTAAAAAATAATTGAACGCGCCCCATTATGCTCGATAAACGTGCAATACATCGATAGCGTAAATCCGAAGGATCGTACGGTACGACATACGTACAAAATCAATACGTCTCTTTCATCTCGTACCATCGATGTGTGGGCGGAATTGATTACTACAATATTGTAACGAATATAGAGACGAGGATTGACTGAGACAGACGATAATACACAGATGATTGGAATAACTTGATGTGACGAATGACAAACGAACAGATTATCGATTGACGGAATGACGAGAGTCTTTATCGGTCTTTAAATGAGAGCACACATCTGACAGTTCGTACTTAGGATAAATAGCGGTGAGTGTCATTAATAATATCGGCCACAAAACCAAATATACGCGTTTTTGGTTTCGCTCACACCCAGAAAAATAATTTATTTGACGGCCACCGTTTATTTGGTTTAAGTAAAATATTTCTTTGATTCAAATAAATATTTATTTCATTTAACTGTTTACTTAATTTAAATAAATATTTATTTAAATCACATAAATATTTTACTTAAATCAAATAAACGGTGGCCGTCAAATAAATTATTTTTTTGAGTGCAATCGTTTAAATTTATAATGGGTGAATAAGAGATTAGCTAACGTGAGAGGTAAATGTTTGTTACAGCAATAAATTAACAATAAATTACATGTCGGATCGTCATTTAAACCTATACTTAAGAACACTGACGGACAGTCGTAAGTTACGGATAGTTGCAAATTCGTAAATCAAAGAAAAAAATGTATGTACGACCGTAAATGAATGGCCTCTTGATAGTAAGTTAAATTAGTGTTCAGAACTTGCGGATAAGTTCGATAAATAACGTAAAAATTTATTCGATAAAATCGATTAAAAAATAATTGATCGCGTTTCATTATGCCGAATAAACCTGAGATACATCAATAGCGTAAATCGGAACGATCGTACGATACGGCATACGTTCGAAATCAATACGTCCCTTTTACTTCATGCCATTGATGTGTGTGCGGAAATCAATGAATCCGTACTAAAATACGTATAATGGGCGAATAGACGACTCGCTATCGTTCAAGGCAAAAGTTGTTTTAATCGATAAATTAACAATACATTACATTACGGATCGTCATTCACACCGATACTCACGAATACTGACGGATAGTCACGGATACTCGCAAATTCGAAAATTAAAGAAAAATTGTATAAACGACCATTAGCGCGTTGATAATAAGTTAAATTAGCGTTCAGAACGTACGGATGAGTTCGATGAAAATCGTGAAAATTTATTCGATAAAATTTATTAAAAATTAATTGAACGCTCTCCATTATGCCGGATCAACCAGAGATGCATTGATAGGGTAAATCAGGGCGCTCGTACGGGAGGGCATACGTGCAAAATCAATACGTCCCTCTCAACCGTACCATAGGTGTGCACGTGGAATTAATGAATCGGATATATAAATTATTCTCCGTCATTAACTTAGACTCTACTTCGATGATTTCACATTGATATATCGAAACAACTTGAAAGTTTTTTTGATGCGAGTATAATATTTGTGAATGACTAAATTGACGTCTTGTCGAATTGAATAAAATCATTTTAAAGATGACAAATGTTCGTATACATACGAACACATCGAATCACATTTTTTTTTTTCAAATTGATCATATATACGTTCAAGTCAAAATAATATACCTTCTGTATGGTGACAGTACATACGATTGAATCGAAAAAAAAAAGTTGATGATTTAATGCAGTTTTGGTTCACATTGAACCAACGTTATGATTTCAATAACTGATACAATGTTTATAACACTTACACTTGTAAACAACTTTGTACTTACAGGGTTTCACACCCTAGCTACAATAAAAAATAATAATAATAATAATAATAATATATGCAATTAAAACAACCACACCAGTTTTATTGTTTCAAGAACGATGCAGCCTATTAAAGTGCGCATGGATTGATTCAAACCAATTTTCCGTGACCGCGGCTGTGAGGTTGATATTACCAAAGCTTTTTTCGGTGTACAGACAAGTTCAGATAGAGATAGTGAAAATGTAACTCGATGAAATTGATTAAACATAGCTTAATCCACGGGAAAGCAGCATCATCGAATGTGCCCCATTATGCTGAATCAAGCTCAAACACAGCGATAGTGTGGATCTGGACGATCGTACGAAACGGTATACGTACAAAATCAATACGTCCACTTCGGCCGCTGCCATCGATCTGCCCGCGGAATTAATGAATCCGTCCCAAAATATATCTAATGGATGAATAGCAGACTGGATAACGCGGAGAGTAAAGGTTTTTTAAAAGTACTATCTCTGATGGCCCAAAGCGTAACGAAACTCGGTGGCGAAAAAGCTTTGGGCCAAGCCAGAAAGTGGCAGAGTACGAAGGGAAAAAAAAATGAAGAAAAAAAGGGAAACCTCCGAAAGAGAGATAAAATGGGCGATAGCGAGAGAGATGAAAAGGTGAAGAGGGAAAGAAAAAAAAATGAAAAAAAAAATCAGCGAGGACGGTCCTTTGATTTCGTCCGACCTCAGCGAGTGCGGCGCGACGATCACACGCATCTACGCCGCGTGTCGCGTATTCATTTCACGCTCAGAGCTACCCCTTTCGCTCGCGTCCATTTCCACTGCAGGAGTACAGTAGGTGGACGGCGGAAGTGTTAAAAAAAGCGGATAGGGTAACCAGAAAAGTGTGCAAACCCTGTAGTCTGTCGAACCGCGCTGGGTCCGCGGACTCCACGCGTGTGCGCGTGTGCACGTCGGTGTGTTTGATTGTGTTGGCGAAATGCAGATAGGTAAGCGAAAAAGGGGGGTGAGGAATGAGAGATTTTTTCTTTTTTTTATTATTAAGGATGAGGTGGCTGATGGTCAGTGGAAAGGGGGAGGAGGAGGGGAAAAAGGTGAGGAATGGGTGTAGATCCGACGAAAGGGAACAGCGTCGAAAATAATCGTTAATGGAAAGACCGTATATATCGGCGGCCCTCCTGGTTTATAGGCAATCCATATACATCCGTATATATATGGGGCATTCCAAGCCAAATCGGCAGCTCGTCTCCCTAACACCCGTCGATTTTACCTTTAATAAAAAATGTTATCCTCGAAAAACCCATTTCGAAGAGGGCTTTTTTAAAAAGTCTGAAAAAATTCACGCTGTTAATATGATATAAAATATGATTTTTAAGCACCATCCAATAATAGGATCTCAAAATTAAGTATTTTTTTTTTATTATGTCAATTGTATTCAGACCTTTTGGTATTTGGTATAAATGATAGAAAAATTGAAATCCATTAATAATTGAGCCAGTTATGACCGATAAAAAGAAAGTTGCGGTTGCGACACGATGGAAACTAAAAACTTGCGAAAATAAATAATAAATATTGATATCCCATCACAGTGCGTCATTTAAAAATCACATTTTAAATAATCGAATCATTGTGCATTTTTTTTCGGATTTTTTTAAACAAGCTCTTTTCGAAATTGTTTTCTCGAGGATGTAAAAATCTCGCAGGTGCCAAAAAGAAAAATCTCATGGGCAACAAAGTCATACAAACAGATGAACAAAATCGAGGGACATGGGCTGATTTGACGTGGAACGCCCCATACACATATTTATATATGTACAAATATATAGATAAGAGATAGAATAAAAAACAAAAAAATTCGACTCGAACACAGGGGCGAATATTTCAATGAACGATACGAAAGCGCGAAGCATCCGTCGCGAACACCAACGCCGCCCCAACCCTCCCCCCCCCCCCCCCCCGGTATATTTTTCATATTTCACGGACGAACGGATCATATCTGGAATGATACCGGCCAATTGGAAAGCCGGATTTATCGCGCTAACGGCCCCCGTCACCGCTCTCACTGTTTCACTCTGCCATCGTCACAATATCTCGCGAAATTGAAAACAATATCGCACCGATGTCCTCCGCCTCGATCTCCACCTCTCTCTATTTCACGTCCGATACCGCTATCTCGCTGTAGGTCTCTCCTCGCTCGCGCGCGAAGCGCCAATGCATAAACATGCGAGCCGCACCACCCCGGCAATGTGCCGCTATGGTGAGCAGATCACTGATCGTCCGGCACAGGCACACTGCACCCGAGACGTGTATGTGGTGGTGCTTGCCGGAGGTACCGGTGAATTTCGTATGGCGCAAAGCCGGTTAGTCGCACCCCCGGATCGGCCATCCGCGGGCTTCGATCATCGTTCCACCTATGCCGATATCTCGATAGCGGTTTTGCGACTTTCGCCTATCACCGACGGGGATTGTTTTGTTCTCTTTCTATTATCTACACACGCCACCCTATAGCGCGGTGGTTTTGTTCTCTTTCTGTTATGTACGCGCTTCCGTGACTTGAGCGACCGACGACTTTGGAAGGGATGGCGAGTGGGCGAAATCAAACCTTCTCGGATTTGTCAAAGTTCGTCACTGATTTTTATTTTTTAATATCCGGCGGCGGCGTGTCAACTCGAACCGTCGCATTACCGAGATTTCCGCTGTCAGAAAAGCCGGAAAAATCTGAAAAATTTCAAGGAATCGCGAGTGCCTTAGATAAATAGTTTTTCGTCAGATTTGGTCAACCCGATTTTTATTTCGGGAGATAATAATTAGCGCTCGTAAAGTACTTCATTTCTCGGTGTTGAACCGGTACCGCGGTACCGGGCCAGTGTCAACTCGAACGGTCGCATTATCGGAGATGGCCGACCGGCCGCGAGCACACCGCATCCCTCAGGTCCGACAGCTACAAACCTACCCCCTTGCCCCGGCAGCCAGCGGGACCAACAACCTTTCCCGCAAAAGCGCTCGACATATCCCGTCGACTGACAACCTCGCCTCTTCCTCGCTGCAACCCGTGCCGGCCCTCGCCGCACCACTCTCTCTCTCTCTCTCTCTCTCTGCGCAGCCCTCAAAACCGGGCGTTTCTGATTCGCGACCTTCCCTGATTGCGATTTTACGCAGTAGCAACGACTCGATTAATATCGACCTCACGTGCCCGCGCGCGAACGAGCCGTAATCACGGAACGTAATTAGCGACGAGGACGACCGCGGTGAAGCGGGAGGGGGGAGGTGGAGAACCTCGCGATTCCATGAACTACAGTAATTACGGGATTCTATATAGGGGAAAGTGAAATAATTAGCAGTCGATGCCGCCATCTGAAACCTCCGACTTCCTATACATAATAATTCTCGGTGAATTTGCGACTCTACAAAGTCCTTCGAGCTTGTCTATTTTCTGTAAGCGACTACTTGAAAAGCTTCCTTGCCGCGGAAAGTGAGAAATTTATCAATGGGGGGGTTATTTATTTATTATTATTATTTTTTTTATCGAGAGCTCTTATTTTCATTCATCCTTTCATTTTAACCGTTCAAGCCCGAGATCCAGAGACGGTGGATGAAGAAGAAGATTCGTCACGCGAGGGCTCGTTCGTGCGAAAAAATTTATCGCGTCTCCGGAAGTCTCTTCTTCACGCTAAAGCTGTACTTATATTGTATATATATATATTCTTTTACACCGATCGAAGCACGGACCTGAGAGTGTCACGATATTTCGCCTCTTCGTCGAGAGATACGAATGTGAAAGGGGACGGAGGAAACGGAAAGTGTTTTTTTTTTTTTTTTATATATCTTAAATTATCGTTTTCTCCCTCCGCAGCGACACACAGAATTATCGCTGATGGTCGCACGATTCGCTGGCTTCAACGTTTAATCGAACCGTATAGTCATCGTCCCTTCTTCTTTCTATTCTCGCCTATCTATTATTATTTATTTTATTTTATTTTATATGTATATTGTTACAACCGAGCGATATCGATAACGCGCGTATTCGGTTTTAGGACGGATATTATTACTTAATGTTGGTTAGGCTGAAGAAAAAAGCGCAGAACATTGCGCAACTGGTAATAAGAGTGTGCGTTTAATAAACGAAAAATAGTAATTTGCGATACGAGTGCGGTAAAGCGAACTTTATACGCATGCTGCGAAGTGAGTCGCACGAATCGAGCGCTAACCGTGGATCGATTGCGGCGAATGCAACTCACTTCACGTTACTCGTATGATGTTTGCACCACCGCACCAGTATCGCATAATATTTTGTGTAACGAGTGCGAGACAAGTGCCACTCCATGCCTGATCATTGTGGTGCTGTAAAGGCAGCGTGCGTAAAGTACGAGACGCACGTAAAGTACGACAAGTGTGCGTAAAGTACGATAAGCGCGTGACAAAGATTAAATATTTTATCACCATTTCGAAATATTTGTAAAATGTTACAAAAACGTGAAAAGTTCACTGCACACCTACTGATATTCGCTACCAAAATATTTTATCATATTTTTTTGAGAAATGTTTCAGGTGTTTTGAAAGATTAAGTACATTTCTGAAATATTTTAGAAATGTTTCGTTTGAATATTTTCATAGAATATGTACTTCAAATAATTTTTTTTCCTATATTGCAGAAATATTTCGTAATATTTGCAAGATTGAAAATATTTCCAAAATATATTAAAAATATTTCGTGGTACACGGGTCGTTTGTCACTTCTCATGCCGAGCTATTCCAGTCGTCTATGTAACATCGTGTATCCCAATCAATGCTCTTCATGATATTCGTTAAAATACATATGAATTTCAATTTTCTTCTCCGCAGTAAAACCCTTGACGGTGAACATAAGGAGGCCAGGCGCTCAGGGAAACGGTGGCGAATCCCTGAAAGCCGGACAACGCTACGTTCTGGAGTGCGAGACCACCGGTTCCAGGCCACCGGCGATAATAACGTGGTACAAAGGCAAGAGAGCGCTGAAGCACGTTACAGTGAGTAATACAATCCAAAAAAAAAAAAAAACCCCCTCGAGACCTCCGAAAACAAATGGCTAAGCTATCTTTCGCGATATAAAAAAAAAGAGAAAAGAAGGATAAATAAAATGTCCGCCCATCGCTTAAAAGCTCGAGCATTTTATCCCCGTGTTCTATCGTGTACACGAGGGAAATGGCCGAACGGTGGAAGGACAATTTCGTAGTGTGTACACACTTGTTCCGAAAGTACCGGTCAAACATCGGATATTGGCACGCGCGGAGCGGAGACTATGGGGCGATAGAGAAACAGGAGGAAGAGAATGAGAAAGGAAACGAGCATGGAGGCAGAGTTGGAAGCCCGTTTTCAGGGGGGGAGCACGACCCTTCCTCTCCCCCCCCCTTTCCATCCCGCGGAAGCGATAACTTTGACCATGCTACGGGAGCTCTCCCTCGGGACGCCTTACGACGGAAATGCCTCCGGCGCTACCGGACCAAGCTGACGCTAAGAATCGTCCGGATATGGACGACACTCGACCTTCCGCCGGGCGCATTGGCGGCGGAGCCAAGCGAGGGCCGCTTCGGATCAGGCTTGATCCTCCCGTATCTCCCCGTCCACCCCTCCAACCCCTGCCACCATTCCCGGCTAAATCGTATCAACTGACCCGACCAATTCGCTGGACCTTCGAACTGCACCGGAACGTTACCGTAACAAACGTTTGCAAACTTTTCTCTCTCTCTCTCTCTCTCTCTCTCTCTCTCTCTCTCTCTCTCTCTCTCTCTTTCGTTCGTTCTTATTTCGTTCTCATTCTGTTTGTTCCCCGGGCAAATATCGATGAAACGAAACAAAGCTGCGATACAGTTGCTCTACAAATATATATCGCACTGCATTCAAGGAAATCGTGCAAAACGAGTGACGAATTTCTAAGGACGAAACGGATGTCACGTCATACCGAAAATACGTCACATCCGGTTTGAATTTTCCAATCGGAAATGGCGTATTTCCGGTACGATGTTACTTCCGGTCGATAAATGAGATTTTTAAACTGGAGGTGACGAATTTCCGGTGTGACGTCACTTTCGATCGAGAAAGGAAATTTTCAAGCAGGAAGTGACGTATTTCCGGTGTGACGTCACTTCCGGTCGAAAAATGAGATTTTACAACGGGAAGTAATGTATTATCGATATGATGTCACTTGCGGTCGGAAAATGAATTTTTTCAAACCGGAAGTGATGTATATCCGATATGACGTCACTTCCGGTCGGAAAATGAATTTTTCAAACGGGAAGTGACGTATTTCTGAGACGACGTTGCTTTCGGTCGGCAAATATGACTTTCAAAACTGCAGTGACGTATTTCCAGTATGATTTTATATATCCATAAATATCACATGCTGAGAATAGATATGACATCGATAAAACGCGACAGTTGAATTTCCATCGTCCCGTTGGACGGGGACTCGCATTATCGATCATTCAAAACGATAGGTACGATTTCCATACAAGCGCATTATACTTGCGAACAGTACACGTAGATCGCGTGCACGTACACGCGTTCCAAGGCTTGCCAGCTCGTCGTTCTCTCCTCGCTATCCTCCGAACGATCCCATCTACACGTAATTAATTTAACGTAGTTCATTAACGGCGCTAACCGCAATCGTAACGACGTTCCCTGTCGGCTGTCGCGAAACATCTCGCGCTTCACCTCATCCAATTCTCTTTTGCCACGGTGGAAACGTCTCTACACCCGTGTCAGATCTCGCTTCCAAGTTACACACACACACACACACACACACACACACACACACACACACACACACACACACACACACACACACACACACACACACACACACACACACACACACACACACACACACACACACACACACACACACACACACACACACACACACACACACACACACACACACACACACACACACACACACACACACACACACACACACACACACACACACACACACACACACACACACACACACACACACACACACACACACACACACACACACACACACACACACACACACACACACACACACACACACACACACACTTGGCCCGCTGGCAACGTGATTGATAGTTACCACGACGGCGTGTAATAAAGACGAACGCCTTCTCATAGCTACGGACATCCTCATCAACTACATCTACCGCTCTTTCAATCTCTCTCATTCGCCCGGTTCGTTCAAATAAAATATTAAATTCTACCATCCATGCGCGTAGAAACCGCACCCATTTCATTATATTCACCGCTCCGAAATATTGTCCCACGCAATTACGCTCGCGCTAAAGTGCGAATAAACGAAATCGACTCGCGGCACTCGAAATCCTTTTTTTATAGCGTTAATAATATGAACCGGTCCACATATCATTGACTTACGGCCTACTCAAGATCGACCATATTCACCACTTTTATCCTGTTTGCCGCTCCACGTATTGTCACTTTTTTCGCAAATTCATTCCGCTGCACTGAAACGATGCTCCGTTGCAGCGTTGTCTTTATGTTATTTAAAAGAAGTTCTCCTGTTCCTCATTCTGCAGAGGCAAGCCTCTTTAGCCCGGAGGGTTTAAAAAAATTATAAGGGAATATTCAGTCATACCGTCCATGTACACAGAAGCCACACCGATTTCATTATATTCACCGCTCCACAATGTTGCTCCCGTAATTAAACTCATGCTAAAATGCGAATAAACGGAAACGGCCCGTGGCGCTTGAAATCCTTTTTTCTTACAGGGTAAACATTGCGAATATGGACCGCTCAACGTATCGTTGGTTTACGCTCCATTCGAGGTGGGCCATATTCACCACTTTTACCCTACACAGCAAAAAAGATTTGTACGTTTAACAAACCTTTATTTTCCACATACATCGACAATTATTTCGTTGCTGATTTTACAAAAAATATTCGTAAAATTGACGGATATTTTTTGTAAAATGTACAAGATTTCTTTTGGCAAAATTAACAAGGAAATAATTGTCGACGTTTGTGAAAAAGAAACGTTGGTACTTATTTCACTGTCCATTTATCCTACCACCTTTTTTTCTCTCTCTCTCCTCAAATTCAAACTTCTGCGCTGCAACGACGCTCCGTAACCTCTATGTAAAAAAAAAAAAAATTCTTCTGTTCTTCATCCTGCGGAGGAAAGCTCCTCTCGTTATGTCCGCGCTCGCTTCTGCCGCTTGTGCAGCTCGAGATAATACAGCCACGGTCCTTCATATAGTTACCGTACACGTACACGATACGGTATACAAGGGATATTAGAGGAGCGGAAAGAGCATCCGTTCACTATCCCACAGCCGGTGCGGGCCAAGAGCTCGCTTACGGTCCGGCGCGCGGCTTGCGGTTTCGCCTTTATTATTTACAAAATTAGGTACGGCCAGGCGCGCGTCCCACGGCCTCGTTGCTCCGAGCTCCGAAATAATGTGAGGGGCTGCTGGCTGGTGCGCAGGCTGTTTCAGCCCGCGCGATGGCGCCCGGAGACGGCTATATACGTCGTGGTTTCAGTCCGAACTTAAGCCCCGGAAGAGCCCCACGAGAAATCGAAAATTTAACGCGATGGGACTTCGGAATCCGACCGCTGTGTCGCAATGTTTTACTATTATTAAAAAAAAACAAAAAAAAATCCGGCGTTCATAAAGCTCCCGCGCGCTCTGGAATGAAGGGTGGCTTGGAGAGAGAGACCGTTTGAGATAGAAAAAACAAACATGGGGCGAGTTAAGGAGCGCTTCGCACACGTATTAAGGAGATTGGAGCGCTTAGCAGCAGTCAAATGAGTGTTGCGTTTTCAATGTCGTTTATACAAACTTTTACGCATCTATCGATTATAGTCGATGATTATTTGTTGCAATTCATTATCGCAGCTATTAGTTCCAATGGATTTACAAAGATATTATCTGTTTTGGGCTGATTTTCGAAAAGGTACGCTTTAGTTAAGTTTTCTCAAAGAATAATCCGTAATTTTTGCTCGGTTTTGATGTTTCACGGGTCATTCTCTTTCTTTAAATATGATCTACGGATTCACCATCTAGATATTTGATACTACCTTCCGTTTAAAAATGACTGGCGTTTATCTATGAAGGAAATTCGTCGGTAGACAAACAAAAGGCTGTCATATTTAAACGGACAATACAATCGTAGGTCTGAATTCCTAGAGCATCTTTCAAGAATGAGAATGACTCGTGATAAATTAAAACCAGTTAATATTTCTGAAAATCCATTGGAATTAATGTTCTTCCAGGTCAAGAACATCCGCCATGATACAAATAACCATCCACGACAATCAATCCGTGTGTAAGAGTTTGGCATGAACGCCTTCAAAAGTCTAGCACTCATTTGACTAGCGCCGAGCGCTCCAAACTCCTTAAGAGAGAAATAATAAATAAAAGGGATTTGAGAGCGTGGCAATTTGCAGCATTTCTGAAACACATAGGCAGTCCCCGAGCGGTCTTTTCTCTTTCCAGCTCGGCACCGCTCCGCTGCAGCCTTATTTCTCGAGCCAGCAGCGCCCTTAACTCAAGTGGGTTAATGTAACGTCGGGGGAGGGAGAAAGGGTGCAGAGGCGTTTTTAGGATGGGGCGTTCTCCTCCGGAGCGACGATGGCAAAGGCGCGACTACGTCGACGACGGTTCGAGCGCAATCAGACTTTGAATACGAAATTAAAAACGTCACAGCGTCCCAGGTAGCGAGAGCTCAATGCTGCTCGGTGCAATTGCTATTCTCGGTGTGCGGGACAAGAAGTGCCTTCCCATCCTCGCTCCTCGCCGAAGCTTGTACATACACACCACCTCGGATACACAACCCTCGAATTTTTCTCACCCTTCGGTCTCGAATTTCAACAGTCACCGAGTTACGCCTCTGTGCCCGCAGCCGACAAGCTCCACTATTACCCCTGCCATCCATCGCACGTATTATGCTCGTCACGAGTACGGTCGGTGTACAATTTTTCTAGTGAAAGCCGAACGAGCTCGAGCGGCCTAATTAACCGACGGAACCGCTGCTTGCATTACGTTTTAATGCGAGCGTGCGAGTTCGACACACTTCGGGGGGGGGGGGGTTGAAAACCTCCCGACCGAAAGATCATTCGGAAGAATCGAGGAAAAAGTCCGCTGATTGGATAGCTCGAACAATAACTGTTATTGAAGAAAAGAAGCACCGTTCGGGAGTGTCGCTGGCGCGGAAAGCGCGCGCCACCTAGCAGATATTTCCGTAAGCTTTTGAGTGTAAATTCAAAACCGCTCACCCGTGGCGCGTAATTTCCATTTAATTTCGAAGGTAGCTTATGGAAAACATTGTAAATTGTTTAATGAGAAGCTTTGCGTTTTCTTTTTTGTATCTGTATATATATATATATGTATATAATTTTTTCAGGACGAAAGGAGCGAAAACCGTACGATAAGCACGGTTAACTTCGAGCCGGGAATGGACGACGATCAGAAGTCCGTGACCTGCAGAGCGGAAAATCCGAACGTGACGGGACTCTTCCTGGAGACGTTCTGGACGATCGACGTTGTGTGTGAGTAATAATGCCTCAACCGTCACGTCGGGACAAAATTGAGGAGAGGAAAAGACGAATAACGCGTACGTTTTCTCTATTCCCCTCGTCGTTTGCCTCTTTTCCTCTTTTGTCGGTTTTTTTTTCGTTTTTTTTTTTACTGGAGGGGCAAAAAAGGAAATGGTTAGAAAAAGCGTTCGTGCGGGACTCGCGGACGGGCGAAACGAGCATCAAGTCTCGGCCCCGCCATTGACGTCCGATCTTTATGTGTCGTAAAGGAGATGAAGATCCTCGCCTTGCCCGTAACAGTAACGTCGATCCATCCGTTTTCTTTTTTTTTTTTTTTTTTTTTTCTGGCCCGTCGTATAAAAGGTACTCGTAAACAGGATGACGTACCCGTGGCATGAGCTCAAGAAATAAGAGGATTCGTGGAACGGCGAAGGGAGAAAGAAAAGGAAAAGAAAACGAAGAAAGAGCGAAAATATACGAGCAAGAGGATCGAATAGAATCGACACTTGTCGTTGTATCGGATCCGAATAACATGTCATAGGGGTGCAAGATTGCGAGGAATACGGCCCATTCGTCCACTCTTTTTTTCGCCCCACTGACGCGACGACAATATTTCGACTGCGTTCTTTTTCTATTTATTTATTATTCTTCCTTCAATGTCCGCACCGAGTCCGATGGAAAGAAAATCTGCGAACCATCGAGAAGTAAGTTATCGTTGAATCCCCTCCGGTGAAAGTTTCTCTCAAAGTTTTCCTGAAAGTTTTCTTGAAAATATCTCTGAAAATATCTCTGAAAATATCTCTGAAAATATCTCTGAAAATATCTCTGAAAATATCTCTGAAAATATCTCTGAAAATATCTCTGAAAATATCTCTGAAAATATCTCTAAAAATATCTCTGAAAATATCTCTGAATATATCTTTGAAAAAGTCTCCGAAAGTTGCGCGGCGGAAATAGTATAAAAACTCGTGCGAAAAATATGGGATAAATCTCTGAAAATCACTGGAAAGTTCCGGTCAGAGTTTCGTCGCAAGAATTGTCGGATGAATACGGAGAAATATTTCCATCAGCGCAGTGCAGAGATACAGACCAGAGAAGGATTGAGCTTGTCAAGGCAATCCCACGAGCCCAAAGATTTTTCGCTCGTTTTTCCGCATCGTCCGCGTTCTCTATGTCATCCCGAATAGTTATCGGAGCTCATGCTCTGTGCGCCAACGACAATGACGACGACGTCGACGCGTACGCGGCCTTTTTATTGAGACGGCAGAATTTATTACGGGACTACATTCATCCCGACCTCGTAAACTTTAGGTTCGCGCGCTTTTACCCGCATGCCGCACACACACACCCGGCTATTTCTGCCGGAATCAAGTTATATACGTTGCAGCACGTGTGTTTGGGATGAAAAAAGTGAGCGACCGCCCCGAGCCGATCCGCACGAGTTCCAGGGCTGTGAACGATTTTAGCGTACGTCTCCTCCTCCTTCTCATACCTTGCCAGAATTAATACGATACGCCCGCTTTTCTTTATTTTCCTTTCTCTCTGATCCCTTTTTCTTTTTATTCTGTTTTTTTTTTTTTTTTTTTTTTTTTTTTTTTTTTTTTTTTTTTTTTTTTTTTTTTTTTTTTTTTTTTTTTTTTTCAACGTACCTACATGTTTGCAAGTGCGAAAGTTTTCAGGGGCCATTGGAGAAAAAACATTATAAGCGTTCAGCTATTCGGCTGCCTGAATCAAGTTATATTTCTGGCTAAATCAAATTATATTTGTACCTAAATCAAGTTATATTTCTGGCTAAATCAAATTATATTTGTACCTAAATCGAGTTATATTTCTGCCTGAATCATGTTAATATTTGTGTCTGAGACAAGTTATATTTTGCCTGAATCGCTTTATATTTTTGTCTGAATCAAGTTATATTTTCGACTGAATCAAGTTATAATTCGCCTGAATCAAGTAACACACGATCCAGGTTGTGTGTTTGAGATGAAAAAGTGTTCGACTTCTCCGGCCGATCCGCACGGCTTTCTCGTATCTTGCCAGAATGTACACAATAAGCCCGCTGTCCTCTATTTTCCATTCTCTCCAATCCTTTTTCTTTTCATTCTGTTTTTTTTTCCAACGTACCTACATGTTTGCAAGTGCGAAAGATCCGATCTCTTCAGGAGCGTTGAAAAAAAAAAAAAAAAATTGCAAGCAATCAGCTATTTGGCAGTGGATGAGCACTGTCGTGCGAGCCGATTGGATCCACTTTTGCGCCACGAGGAAAGCCCAAGGGAAAATGTTTCGCCGAACTTTCCGCACATAACCGGGTACACAGGGAGCGGATCGAATATCGCTCGATAACGAGCTAAGGAAATACGGGAGTCATCGTTGAGGAGCCCGAGCTTATTTCCTGTGCCGGCATGCACCTCGAGGTTTCCTCGGTCTTTGAACCTGGAGAAAAGCTGAAAGCGTACAAAGTGTGGAATACAAGAAGATGAAGCCGCGTCACGTATTCAATTACGTCGACCTCGTCGAAGTTCGAGTATGGTAAAAAAAAAAAAAAAAAAATTAAATTGAGGCTGAGGATATTCGATGACAAAATAGATACGCATCGGAAGAAAGGGGTTTTTTGTCCAGTGCCCCGTTCACGAGCGAACAGGATGCATCCAGAAAAATCATTTATTTAACGGCCGCCGTTTATTTGGTTCAAGTAAAATATAGATTTGATTTAAATAAATATTCATTTAAATTGAGTAAATAGTTATCAAATGAATATTTTACTTAAACGAAATAAACGGTGATCGTCAAATAAATTATTTTTCTGGGTGTGCAGATCGAGATACGGAGGAACAAAAGAAATTATGATAAAATGAAAAGAATGAAAAAAAAAAAAAAAAAAAAAAAATGCACTGCAAGGGCAGCGTAGGAGGAGCGGCTTGCTAAGACCACGAGGGGGCTCATATGAAAAAGGAATGAAGGACAGTATGAACGCGAAAGGCAACGCCAAGGAAAGAGGGAATCCGAGCGCTTGATGTTCGAGTAAATGGACGTTCCTTAAGCCTCCATAAGGCTGATGAAATTCTACGAGGGTTGCCTGTGAACCCTTCGCGATAAAACGTATCTCGGCCCTTTATCATCCCTCCCGAGGCTTCGGCTGAGGAAGAGCACTCTCCGACCAAGACCCGCTGTACGGCACACGAGATTTCTTTAAGGCCTCTCCTCAAAGTAGTCCTCGCGGTGGAGTCGAGTCAATCGTGTGTCGAGATTTTTAAAAAATATATATATATCGTACGCATTTCGTAGGGCATTTCGTAGTGTAAACTGAGATGAATCTGGGTCAAAGGCTTCCTAAGTAGAAACCCTTCAGGATTCCCACCATGTAGAATTTAATGTTGAGCCTGTAGGTTTCAATATCAATCCTGTAGCATTTAATGTTAACCGTGCATAATTTAATGTTAACCCTGTAGGACTTATTGTGAACCCTGCAGAGTTTAATGTTAACCATGTAGGACTTAATGTGAACCCTGCAGAGTTTAATGTTAACCCTGTAGGACTTAATGTGAACCCTGCAGGATTTAAGGTTAACCCTGTAGAATTTAATATTAATCCTGTAGAATTTAATGTTAACCTTGCAGGTTCTGATGTTAACCCTGTAGAATTTAATTTTAACCTTGTAGATTTAATGTTAAACCTGCAGGATTTAATGTAAAAAAAAATATATATAACATTGAATGTACTGAAAACTAACTTTTCTTTAAGATAAATTTAAACATGTACGGTGAATTTTCCAAAAATTAATTTTTTCCGCCACAGATCCACCGGTCGTATCGTTGAGTCTCGGCTCGACCCTCAACCCTGAGGACATCAAGGAGGGCGACGACGTTTATTTCGAGTGTCACATCAAAGCAAATCCTTCGAGATCGCGGCTCTCCTGGATGCATAACGTGAGTACTTCGACTATTAACGATTTCATAAAAAAAATAAAAAAATAAACGAATCCAAAGATCGCTATGAAGATTGGCGACAATTTGATCTACGTCTAAAATTTCATAAAAGTGTCCAACTCCCATAACTATACGATACAAGAGTCCATGGCTTTTCATTTCACGGAAAGCCGTCCAAAATGTGCAGAATCGACGCGTACACCGAAAGTGCCCGGACTTCAATAATTTTCAAATTTTCCAACAAATTTTCGCCATAACATTCTCGTCGTGAAATTTTGTTTTCCCAAGCTTCTGGAAGTTACGTTTTTTTTTTTCGCCTCTCGCCCATCCGCACGTGTTCTCTCCAACAGGGTAAGACACTCAGCTTCACCGCTGTCCCTGCTCTGCTATCCCGTCTAAGCCCTTGCAAGGAGCCACTCCCCGGCGTCTTCGCTTCGCCCGAAGCAGCGACACACAACACATTCCTGTAAATCCCTGCAGAGCGCGTGAGCTTCCACTCGCGCGCGTTAAGAGACACGCCGAGAAAGAGATTCGTCCACCGCTGTTGTACATCTTCGTTTCGCAAATCCACGAGGCTCTTCGTGCGTCTTATTTTTTTACGAGAAAGCTCGGACGAAAGTTTTTTTATTCCAAGGGAAAAAAAAAAAACATGATTCGTTTACCAATAAGCAATAACACTTGTCCGCAAGCCCGCGAGATTCCGCGATTCGTATGCAATCGAGTTTGCCTACAGTTAGGCAGTTACGCGGATTTGCTATCAGCGTCCAGGTCGTAATCCGAAGTTCAAAACTCTCGGTCATTGCCGTTTCGAACTTTCTAATACTCAGCCTCAAATATCCATTCCGCCGGGTTGTGAAACTTGTCATAATAGTTTGAAGGTCTCCGCGGAGAAGACCGATAAATATTTGCATGAGATTGGATTTCCCGTAGTTTACCAAACTCCGCTAGATTGAAAGCGCATCGACGCTGCGCCGTGTCTTCTCGATGAGACTATGAACCGAGAAATTTCATCGGTGCAGGCCCTTGTCAACGATTTCTCTTATGCGATACAACGATTGCTGCTTACTTCCCGCACAGGTGCAACGAAAGCTGGCGGTAAGTAATTTTTTTTAAGTAGTTGGCACAACTGCGCGGTTTGCCAATCTCAGGCGATGTTTGTTCGAAGCGACCCCAGGGAACCGCAAAGCTTACCGAGGAGACTCTTCGCTCAGAAAACCCGCCGAAGATTTGATCGTATTAAAAAAAGATTTATTTTGTGAATCATTCATCTACGAAAAAGAACTCGAGGATAACGCAAAAAATACCAAATGAAATTATTATTATAATAAGAAATGTAAATAAACGGAAAGATCTTACTCTTAATCGAAATCCCTTTTCGAGGATGCAACTGTGGTGCTTCTGAGGAAAGTTTTCACTCGCGAGACCGGTCGAAGACGTTTTCGTATTTTAAAAAAAATATATTTGTTCAATATGATAACATTTGTTTTTGAATTATTCAGCCACGAAAGAGTCCTCGAGGATAATACAAAAATACAAAATGAAAACATTAGAATAAGAAACGTAAAGCTGAAAGATTCTTCTCCCTCCATCGATATCCTTTTCTGAGTATGTCTCCGTATCACTCCTGAAGACACTTTTCACTCATAGGTCTCGCCAAAGATGTTTTCTTATTGAAAACAGATGTATTTTTGAGTTATTTATCCAAGAAACGTGAAGAGGAAAGATCTTCCTCTCCATCGACATACCTTTCTGAGGATGGCTCCGCGTCGCTCCTGAGGACACTTTTCACTCGGAGGTTCCGTCAAAGATCCGCCTTAAAAACAGAACGGCTCATTTTGCGATCCCCAACCATCGTAAGAGCGGCTATAACGCAAAAAGATAAAACGTAATGATCGGGATAAAGCACGTAAGTGGAAAGGAGAGCCGTGTCTGAAAAGCGGAGACGCGACGGGGGGGGGGGGGGGGGGGGAAGGAGAACGGTTGAGAGATCTTGCTCTCCGTTAAGATCGTCGGGGCATCCGAGGGGGTCATCAAGTTTCCCTCTCCACCTACGGCGGCGACAATCTTTTAACCGATCGTTGCCAATTTTGGGTGGAATCTCGTAATCCTTTAATCTCGATCTCTCTAATCCAGCGCCGTCGCGGGGTGCGAGAGGTAACAGGGAAAGATGACGAGGCGGAGGAAGGAGAGCGCGGCGGAGGAATGAGGATGAGGGCGCTATCGTCCGCGGCCTCATCTCATGCTCCGTCTGGGTATATTAAGTCCCGCCACCCTTCTCCGGTTAAGCCGACTAACCCGTGCATCCCCCCCCCCTCTCTATTTCTCTCTTTTACGAGCTTCTCATCCTCCTCGACCTCCGTCGTTCCACCCATTCCTTATACAATCTAGCTATCCGCCTCTCCGCCGTTCTCTCAGTGTCTTACGCTTCGGTGGTGTATGCGCTACCTGCTTATCTTGCTATTCCTCCCTCCGCCCGCACAACGGTACTTAGACGAAATCCATGAGCGCCGGAGAAGCTCGCACGCTCCTCGATTCGTTTTCATCGTGATCTTTCGCCTCCGTCGGTTGCGCGAAAGCCGCGAAGGAGAGAAGGAGGACGCGGCCGAGGCTGGCGTGGATGCGGGAAACTGCTTGAGGAGACGAAGAGCGAGCCCGAGAGTTGGCAACCCGGGAGAGCAGGAGTAAAGAGACGATATTATAGCAGCCGGAGCAGCTGCTACCAGCGAGTCAGAGATTTGCGACGAAATTGCATCTTAAAAATATGATCCGACTTCATTCCTGGGGTGCGGCCGAGCGGCGCGACCCCCTAGAAGTCTGCTGCGACGACGACGTTTCTCGCTCTTTTCATCCCTGATCCTACCAACCCACCTCAACTTCACGGCCGAACTATCAAAAACTCCGGGATTCCTCGAGGCAGACGAGGTCTTGCTATGAGCGTTTTACGGAATCCTGCCGGTCTCTTCGATCTATCGACCCTCTCGAGCGACACGTGTTTCGATCGCTGATCGATGGTTCCTTCGAGTGGTGATCGACTCGCTGTGAAGGGTGAAAGTACATTTGCTTACGCCAAATGACCTTTTTTTAGAGTCTTGGTGGAAATTTGAAGGACCTGATAGAGTCTGGAAAAGACTTTTGAAGTAGTCCTTGCGAATGGTGTTCACTTCGCGTAAGTTTCAGCGAAATGGGAGGGAATTTCAAACGCTTCTGGATTATAGAAAAATCTGAAAATATCAAGCATATTAAAGGTGCTGAAAATATTCATTTTGCATGACAATAATTCCAAAATGTTATTAACAAATTGATGAAAGATAAAAATGTTCAACGAATCTCCCGGACCTAATTTTTTTAATAAATATGATTCGCTCGTTTTTCTGAAAACGTATGAATTTTTGTCAGATTTTAAAATACACTTTGCACAGTAAAAAAATTATTTCGTAAGATCGGAATACGAAGTTTCGTAAAAATTATTTTGTTAAATAAGTAACAAACTCGTTTGTTAATGTTTGAATTATACAAACCACTCCTTTTATTTCCCCTGCCATTAACAATTTTAGTTTGTACTTTTGTTTGTAAAACTAGAAACCGGATGGTGGGATCGGAAAATTAACAAATAAAAAATTGTGGACGTTGGTCGACAATAAATCGTACTAAAAAGTACAAACTTCTTTTACTGTGTGAATTTTGTGACTTTCTACACATTTTTCCCAAGAAAACAAAAATTCAAAGTGAATTAAAAAATCTGAAAAAAATGCATACGTATTCGAAGAAAGTGAAACAATTATTGTCATAAAAAAAAAAGTTGGGTCTCCGAGAGATTTGTTGAACAATTTTATTCTTCATCAATTTCTTAATAAAATGTTTTGGAATTATTATTGTGGAATATTAATCTTTTAATCACCTTCAATGTGCTAGATTTTTTTAGATTTTTATACCATCCAGAAGTGTTTGGAATTCCCTCTCATTTCTCCGAAACTTATGCGAAGCAAACCCTATTCGCAAGGACTACCAAGCGCAAACCTCTCAGCGTCTTGTACGAACCCCCTTCTCACTCTTTTCCTCTCTGATTCCAACATACCTCAACTTCACGCCTGAACTATCAAAAACTCCGGAATTCTGCGAGGCAGACGGAGTCTCGCTATGCGCGCTGTATGGAATCTTGTTCGATTCCGATGATACATGCATCGATAGGCTTCCGATTATACATTGATCGATGATTCCTCCGACCGACTGAAAATCGACTTGCTGTGCAGGGTGAAAGTAGGTACATTTGCTTACATCAAATGTACTTTTTTTTTAAACGTTTGATAGAAATTTTAGGACGATATATCGAACCCTGATGAGGTCCGGAAAAGGCCTGAGAAGGTCTTGAGACCTTAGATCTAACACCCGTAGATTTCTACCGGTGCGTGTGATACTTTGCGGTACTTTGGATAAGTTGGCGAGGATGACGGTAGTCTATTAGTTTCTTGAAAAAAAAAAGTCAATCTGCCACGATCGATGAATGGCGAATGGAAGCCGAAGCAATCGCGAAAGGCATAAAGAAGACGCCCTCGTCGCCGGACATGATAAAACGTTTCGAATTATCCCTCGGAGCATAGTTTCGCTCCGTGTTTAGCCCCGCGTCTGGAAGCTCGCGAGCTGGAGAGCGAAAGGAAAGAATGAAGGGTGTTCCAGATCCGCTGAGGAAGGAAGGAAGGAAGGAAGGAAGGAAGGAAGGAAGGAAGGAAGGAAGGAAGGAAGGAAGGAGGGAAAGAAGGAAGGAAGGAAGGAAGGAAGGAAGGAAGGAAGGAAGGAAGGAAGGAAGGAAGGAAGGAAAAAAGGAAGGAAGGAAGATGCAATGGGGAGAGAGGCATAGTTGCCCCCGAAGAAAGCCATAATCGACTGTTATGGACTAGACCGGCCATAATGGAGATCGGTGATTAAATCGCGTCCGCCTTCCGCTGGGACAATCGACCGTCCGCTGCCGCTCCGAGGAAACTACTACAGATATAAGTCAATAAGTCTGGTGTATAGGTCGATGTCTCTCTTCGAACCAATCAGCTAAAGAGCCCTCGAGAAACGGCAGGGAGAGCTCTCGACGATAAAAAAAATCGATTCCCGGAAGTATTTTTTTGGTGTTTATTCTTTTTTTTTTTTAACTTCATCTTCGACGGTAGCAACGGCGGAATCTCGATTGAGCCGTAGAACCGCATTGGCAAGTAATTGGTAAGCAATCGCTTCAAGAAATTCCCGGCTCGTCGCGCAACTCAGCTTAATGGCGAATTCGCTATCCATGCGGAGCAATGCTACATTTACGCCGAAGGAAAAATTGAAGACCTACATAATGTGCGACTCCACGCGAGACTTCACAGAGTGAGGGATGAAGCTGCATAAAGCGAATTCGACTCGCTTCGGGAGGTCGAGTTTACATCAGAAACGTTCGCCTTTCTGTCACACACGCATCAGGTTAGATGATTACGAAAACATCATTTCCCCTTCGAGCTTCGCATTTCCGCAAAGCTGCGGTAATACGAAGCATCGTCCGGGAGACTTTGACGGAGCTTTGATCGAAGAGCAAAGGATCCTCCATGCTTCCCTAAGCCCGTTGAAGTTGAGAATTTTGCTTCCAACGCAATCAATTTTAATATCTGCCGCTCAAAGTCACAACGTTCTCAGGACCATTTCAAGCTGTGAGGATGATTGCGTCCTTGCACCTTGTGGCCGTTTGTATGTGGTTTCAGAAATAATCCTTTAACGCCGGCTGACATGATAGCTTCCCTCTATAGTCGCGATATTCATCGCATGCTCGTTTTCTCATTCCCAAATTGTTATGCAATGAGAGTTAAGCTTCAAAGAAAAATCCTTCCAACAGCTCAAACGTTTCCATCGCTATTCGCCCGGTCTCCTTCCTCTCCGCTCTCCAACTTGCGAGAAAAATGGTTTAATTTATGAAAGTATTAAAAAAAAGAATAGTAACAAAAAACAAATAAATAAATTCTTTTTAACTTTCGATCCGATTATTAAAAATCGAGTACTCCATAAGTTAACAACTCCTTTATTCGACACAAAAAAATAATTAATTAACACTCGCAACGCATTCTCGCTCGAAGCTTATATAAAACCAGATAGTCCCTGTCCGTTAAAATGGTACAAGGCGATGTTTATTCCTTACGGGGAACCGCTACATTATAATTTATAATACAGAGACAGCTCATCGGTTTTTTTTTTATGACACTTTGTTACTTCGAGCTGTGCCTCGATCGAATTGTCGTTGTGGAATGAGTCCTCGGAGGACTTTCAGATTGGTTATGTTATAACCAATGTGCGACGTGGTCCACCATATATATATATATATATATATTGTTTTTTATAATTCTCTATTTAAGGTCTTAGCTTCTGTGTGCCATCCAGCCAGTACGCTCGCATCAATTTTTGTCCACTTTCAACCGCTTTCAAAGTTCACAGCCGCAGCCGCCGTTAGCCCCGTACTGTATCGCATTTCCACGAGGGCGCAGGAAAACTGCGGAAAACCTGTGCCGATCCAGCCATTCCAACTGAGGTCATTCCAATTGAGCCTTAATGTTCGTATTCGATACTTCGAGTACGAACACCAATCCTCGGAATTCGCCCTCAAGCTCAACGGTTCCATAATGCGCCAGTCCATAAGCACGGCTAGGCGGTCACCTATCCAAGTACCGACCGCGAACGATTCAGCTTGACTCCGGGAACCACCGAAGCCGCACACCAACCGCGCATCCACCGCTCCCAGTCGATTCCATATTTCACAGTGCGCGGACTTGTGCGCCACCTCTATATGGTTTCAGGAATAATCCTCTAACGACAAGTGACATGATAGCTTCCCGCTGTACCCGCGTCACACGTCGCGTGTTTGTTTTCTCGTCCTCACATTGCAGTACTTCAGAGGCGACGGGAGTTAAGCCGCAGAGAAAAACCCTTTCCGCCGTTCAAACGTCCTTCCGTCGCAGTTCGCTCTCTCAAGTCTCAATCTCTCTGTGACGTTCCCACCTCGATGTCTTCTTCCGCTCGCTGCCGCTCCACTTCTTGTTCGAGCCCTTCCCTCTCCACTTCTTGAATTCAACAACAGCGTGGATGCGGACTGTCCTGCATCCGGCAATGTATCACGCCCTTTCCGTGAAAACCGTTCGCCGCGTTCTCCGGAGAACGCACGGTGGCTGCCCGGACCGCGTCGAGGCGCGGGGGGATGCGCTGTCAGAAGCGATTCCATATTTCATAGTGCGCGGACCATCGGGAAAACGCTCCACCACGGCGTACCCGGCAACCCCTTCCATCCACCCTCGCCCTCTGCGAAAGTTCGTAATTGCCGGCACGGCTAAAACGTCCGGCGCGATGCTTCGCCCCGCGGCGACTCACTTCTCTCTCCCATCCTGGATTCTACGTTCATTATTCTTGTCAACAACCTTCGGGCTTAATCGCTTCTGGATAGTGCCTCGGCTTCCCGAGCGGGAAACGTGGTGGAAGGAAAATACAGCAATAAAAAAATTAAATTAAAGAAAAAAAAAAAAATTGCAAACTGCCTCAAACGTTAACGCGACAGGCAGCGACGATGATACAATTTGTCCGACGCGTCAGAGTTTATCGCTCGTGCCACCGGAAACGCCGTGTCGGGGCAAAATTTAGCCGATAATTTTCAATTCGTCGCCTCCCGCATCGCGTCCGATGTGACTTTTGTGTATCGTAACCAAGGAAGTGCCGCTCGTAACGCTGCGTCTTATTGGATTTTGGTTGAAGGCGACGCGCTTTAATGGCGAACGCCGAGAATCGCCGCCCGAACCTCCGTCGTGCTTTTATACGATCTTTATAATACACTATCACGCACCACCGCCACCCTGTGTTCCCACCGCTGTGCCCACTGAAAACGATATTTCGTCTCCAACCCCTCGGCCGCACCAGCGCGGATCCCGCACAGCACGTTCTAGATGATGAATTATTTTCACGAGTTGTCGCATTTTTCGCTCAGGACACATATAAGTCACTGTGAAAGGGAAGTAGGGAGGTCTGCACGTTCATATATATAAGGGAAGAGATGGATAAAATGGGGCAGTGGGGCAAAATGGGACAGTGGGTAAAAACGCAATATTCGAATAATTTCTGACTCGATGAGTGTACCAAAGTGGGACAAAAAAATCCGCTTGCCTCAATGGGGCAAAATGGGACGGAAAATCCACTTGTGACAGGGCTTGAAAATCCACAAAATGGGGCATCCGAAAATTATTGGAAAAATGAGCTTTGGCCCACTGTTCCATTTTGCCCCGCTCTCCCCTATATCTATATACGCAACCGTAGATCTCGGTCGCTCGAGGCTCTGGCTTTGCTTCTCTTCAACGAGAAAGCTTTTTCTTGGGACGCCATTGGCGCCGTGACTACGGTCACAGGGGGCAATAAAGATGCTCGGCTGGCTGGATGTTGGTCGTACCCCCTCCCCCGCCCCTTCGTCCCTCCCGACCGTCCTTCTATCGCGGATGGACGTCAGGAAATAAAATGGGATTTACGAAGGGCCCGAGCTTTTAGTACGTTAACGACAGAGTATGAGAGAGGAGGTATGTTCGACGAATGACCGCTTTACGATACGGGGGGGGCAACCGTGCGGGCTTGAGGCCGTTCGTACCCGAGCCAGTACGACCTGCTCGCCCGTTATGCGGTCGTACCCGAGAGTCGTTTAACGGTTGCAAGGCAAACCTAACGAGTTTGAGAACCGGGAGAAAAAAAATAATAAAAAAAAATAATACGAAAAGCGAAATACTAAAAAATTTGAGAAAACGATGTGACGACTTGCATAATGGAACCTCTTGAAGTGGCTCCTAAAGTCACCGGTGAAAATTTCTCAGCGGAGAGAGGTGTCCACTGAAAGTTGCAGTGCCGAGGGAGAAAAATGACTATGACCGGAAACACGTCACTTTCGATTGTAAATCCCATTTTTTTCACCGGAAGTGACGTCACATCGACGGTACGTCATTTCCGGTTGAAAATCCCATTTTTTTTTTTTTTCACCTGAAGTAACGTCCTACTGGAAATATCTCACTTTCGGTTTAGAAATCTCTTTTCTCGACCGGAAGTGACGTCATACACGAGATACGTCACTTCCGGTTCGAAAATCTTATTTTCACCTAGCGGTAATTTTTTGTTTCTCAGGCCACATTGTAATTTTTATTGAGATTCCGTGTGAACAGAAGAAGAAAAAAAAAGCCATTTACTCGAATCAAAGCAAATATTGTTCGCGGCGTCGTTACGGCGATGAAATCCGCAAATTAGAAAGCCTCCTTGCCCATAGAAAGGTTAAAAAAAAAAAAAAAAAGCTCCGCCGTTGCAGTCACGGCCGCGCAGACGAAGGAGTACTTAACAGGCTCGTCCTCTTTCGCTCCGGTAAACCGGCAATCCGCGGATCCGCGGCTCGGCGCCGACAACGACTGCGGACTTCCGCGAGAGGGAAGCCGGGAGGACACGGCGGGGCTGTGGCACTCCCGCGGCGGTAGCGAATTTCTTTCGAAACTCGGGAGGCTCGTTAATCCGCTCGACGAGCTTCGAATGCTGGTCGCGTAATCTTTTGCCGGGCGTGAATTATTTTTCCCGTCGTGCCGGCTCGGGGCGGGGGGGGCGATTTTCGTCGCGGAAAGTGTGGGTGTGTCGGCCGGAGAACTCCCGGGAAACGGCGAAGAAGAAGGCCGAGGGACGCGAAGGGCGAGAGTAACGTCGCGAATGCGCCGGTGAGAAGCTATAAATCCAGCGCGAGTCGACCAACTGGGCAGCCGACGATGAGGCGGGGGGCGAAGGAGGCACGTCTGGCGACACTTCCGGCATAAAACTCGAAAACGAGTCGGGTAACGACGACGACGGGGGGGTGACGAGGTGACTGAGAGCGAGATGGAAAGTCATGTTGGAGCTCCGTGCGGTTAACCGAGATCCGCGTCAGTTCGCCGAGGGAAAATTTTCAGAGAGACGGCAGCGAGACCGTAAGTGTCGCGGAAGTAGATTGAAAGAGGATGAAAAAAAAAAGAAGAAGTCGGAGGCGAGGACGAGAGAGCTTCGCCGCTGGTGACGCCACTGGACCAAGCGGCGAGACGGAGGACAGAGAAGCTGCGGTGCGGAGTGACGGAAGCGCCACTTCAGGGTGGATTCCGAGCAGGGCGGCTGGAGGAAAGGCTACCGTAATCAGAAGCGCAGGGTCGATGGGAACTTATGGCTCACCTGGCGATCTGGTCGGCTCCTCAAAAATGCCGAGCACCTCGGCAGCCGGCGCGGGTTTTTCTCTTTGAGGACTCGAGAGGCGAGGGAGAGCCTCGAACCCGAACCGCCGACGGGGCTCGGGCGAACGCCGGTGGAAAAGGGAGCGCGAAGCGTCCGAGCCTCGGTCGTTGGAGGGAAAAGGAAGAATGAACGAAGAAGTAAGTGGTAAGAAATGGGGAGAGATCTCGCGAAGGGCTCGTCCGCGATCCTTTGGTTCGAATTTCACGGACGAGGGAATCGTTATTTTTGCCTCCCGATTAGTTATCCTCGAGGATGTTTATTCCATTCGTCCCCGATGGACCCGGAGATACCGGAACCGTCTCCAATTTTCGGATATCCCAATCAAACCGAATGTCTCGGTGTATACACGAGAGACCGGTATTAAGATGGAAAGTGGATGCCGATTCTCCCTCCGATACAATTCGCCGAGGGTCCTTTTGCTGCGCTTTTGCCCCAAACTGGTCCGAGGGAACATTCGCCTCCCGGTGGAGCACTAAAATAAATTGATACCTGGTCACGGTGACCCGTTTCTCTTCGTTCTTTGGAATCTTTATCGTCATCAGATACGGGCTCATATACTTTTCTCCGGTAACTTGTAGTCCTCGTCCGATAAACGAAAAATTCCAGGACTGGCGCGGAAAGGATGGACTTTTAGGGCTCTCTTAGGGCGTGACGTTAAACTCCCAAATTTCAGCCGGAAGCTCGGGGAATCGAGAGGCTCCGTTAGATGGAATCGAAAGGTTTGTTGCCTGTACGATAACGGCAGATGCGTTGAATCTTTTTACCGAACGACGCAAACGCGCAGCCGTTACCGGATGGTTATATTGACGTAGTTACTAAATTTTTGTCAACTGGTCAATTTTATTTTTCAACTATTCAAATCGGTGCTAAATTTTTACAATTATTTATCCAAATTGTATGCATTTATAGGCAGTAAATGCGTGCTGAACGAAAAAAAAAATATCGCAAGAACAACAACAAGTAAATGCAAATTTCCACGACAGTACGCTTTGGTAGGGTTTTTTTCAATGTAAAATCCGTATTTTTTAACCGATCACAATATACGACAGCTCATTTTCTTTCTTAAGCTTTGCTCTACGAATTCACCGAGCAGATTTTTTGTAGGTTTGACCGTTTGCAAAATACGGCCTATTGTTTAACCGGCCGAAACTATAAAAACAAACCTACTCGGTAAATTCGTAGAGCGACGTTTGAGGAACAAAACATGAGGCGTTGTACGTTAATGTTTGTTGAAAAATAAGGATTCTTCTTTAAAAAAAAAAAAAAACTCAACGAAGACACATCGTCATGGAAATTTGCATTCGTCAGTTTATATATTTGCAAAAACATCGTTATCGACTTGTTCCCTTCATCGAAGACCCGCGCAGTAATACAAATCGACTAATGTCGCTGTCAATAAACGCACAAAATGTTGGTTAAACAATTGTGAAGATTTGGCACCCGTCTAGTGTTTCTTACAGAACTTTAAGAACGAGTCACTGTCGATTAGTTGGTAATTTTGCAAATTTTATCGTCCTCTTTCTATGCCCGCCCGATCCGAAAAACTGAGTTAGTTTTCAGTGGCGCCTTGTCGGAAGGCAAAATTGCCCAGCGTACGGATAAAAGGCGGAAGGAACCGAAATAGCGGAACGGAAGAGCGGACACGCCGCGCGTCCCTCCCCGGTATCTTCATACCGTCAGGATGTTGGCAATTTTTCAAGGAATCAGTTTTCCGTCTGACCGGAATGAACGGTGCTCTTCCACCTCTTGCCCATCTCCTTTCCCAACCCCCGCGCACCTCTCCGTCGCCATCCACGAGAAGAAGTACGAAGGGTTCTGCGGTGAAGGACTCCCCATGTCGCGGAAGCGTCAGCCGATAATCGAAGCGTGTGGAACCTGCGGTACCTTCAGCTTCGGCATGGCAGGTTCTTCTCCGGCCGAGACGAGGGAAATATCGACGTGGACTGACTGGCTCGTTCGTCCGTGAACGATGGGATTTCCGCTCGGCGATGACGAAATTTATCCCGAAGGGGGCTACTCGGAACACTCGGGCGTGCGTCGATCTTGCGGTTCCGGAATCCGTCGCCGGAGCTAAAAAAGCGGCGGCCTCCAAAATTGAAAATGCAGACATCGGGCGAAAAGCCGAACGCTGATAAAGGCGGGAAATTGATTAAACTTTGTCGAATCGAATCACACGAGGCGTACAAAACAACGTCGATTTGCTGTTGCTCGCGGCGAGCCGACCGGAAATTTGCGAGCGTTACATCGGGCCTCGATGAGATCCGGAAGAGGCCTGACAAGGCCTGTTAAGGATCTTATCAGAACCCGGTGTAACGCTCGAAAATGTCTACTCCGTTCGCGCGTGAAACTCGCTCGTCATGCCAATTGTCCTCCGGTCATGACGGAAATATAGACGCGGATTGAGCGTCTCGTTCGTCCGTGAGAGACGGAATTTCCGCTCCCAGTTGGCGACATTTTTCCCGAAGAGGACTAGTTGGGTAATATTTTCTTCGCTGCGCTGCGGCTGTGAGAGGAATGATGACTGGGAAGTGGAAAAGTGAAAGAGTCCGCAATCCTTAGGGGATCGGTAAAGCCACACGATAGGGCAGAGTGCGGCAAAATGGGACAGTGGGACAGAACTCAATTTTCCAATAATATTTCGACGCCCCATTCTGTCCCAACGATACATCCGGATTTTCAATACCGTTTTGCCCAACTTATCATCACCGCCAACAGCCAAAAGTTATTGGAAAATTGCGTTTTGATCCCATTATCTCGTTTAGCCCCATCATTTTCCATTTTGCCCGGCTTTGTTCCATTTTACCCCGCTCTCCCCTATCCCAATATCTCGAATTAAATTCTTATTATTATTGGCTTACTTCTGCGTTTCTAGCTTAAATTTAATAGATTAAATGTACTTATTTTTCATCTCATTGTACTGCTAGATCTCCGTTATGCGTGTTTACTGTGTGGGAAATGGACCGTTAGATTTCTCACATATGCTTTTCGCCCTTTAATCACCTACCTATTGTTTTGGGTGTTATATGTTTACTACTTGGATAAATCAACCTTGTGGTTCCGGCATTCGTTGCCGCAGCCGAATCAACAGCCCGGTTCAGAATGTAAAATGCAGACATCGAGCAAGAAGTCAGACGCTGAAAGCGGCCAGAAATTGATTAAACTTTGTCAGATCGAATTAAGCGGGCGAACAATAGAAGGTGGATTAGCTGTTGCTCGCGGCAGGTGGGCTCGCAGAGGAGACTGTGGAAGAGGTGACTCTGGATCGCCTCCTCGGTCCATGAATAAAATTAGCTCGTCACGCCAATTGGCCTCCGGTCGCGATGGAATTAAGTTCTCGGGTTTCTCTTCGGCGAGATTGTCGCTGCGGTGGGTTTGATGACTTTCGTGAAGTTAGTTGAACCTCCTCCACTCGTTACATCCGTCGTTGACTCCTAGTCCGGTGCCCCGAAGTTGCACCGGGACAATCTCGTTGCCGTCAACACGACCGATGGATACCAGTCGTGTCGAGTGGATAATCGGAGACGACTCGGAAGGGCTCGCGTCGATCGGCGGAGAAGCGGAAAATCTCGGTGCGCTTTGACCCTCGAAGTGCATCGGTTAATCGGAAATGGAGGATGCACCCAAAAAAATTATTTATTTGACGGGCGCAAATAAATATTTATTTAAACTAAATAAATATTTATTTAGTTTAAATAAATGTTTATTTAGTTTAAATAAATATTTATTTCGTTTAAATCAATATTTATTTCGTTTAAATAAATATTTATTTAGTTTAAATAAATATTTATTTGGTTTAAACAAATTTTTATTTACAGGTGGCCATCAAATAAGTTATTTTTCTGGGCGTGGGCGACACCGAGAGCGAGGGATGGAGTCGTTACCACGGAGGATGCTTGGTTCGTGGCTCCTGTAGGGACTGAAATATTGATCCAATTACCAGTACAGCTGGTGGAAACAAATATGGAATTTCCACGTGAACTCTCGTTACGTCTAGCCCAAGGCGTAGATCGGGATAACTTCTGAAGTTAAACTTGGTGTTTGTGGTTCAGTCGATACGCAAACATGACCAGTTACGCTGCCGGATCACTCCTCGACAGTCAGATAATAAAAAATCGTGTGTTATTTATTCTTTCCGCAATTATAAAAAAAGTTGATTGACGATCCCTCGGGCTAGATCATTCACGGTGTTCCGAACGGGTAATATTTTTCCAGCCCCGTGTACGCTGAGGAAAAAAATATGGTTGAATTGATCAAACGTCACTATGACGTACATTCAAAGCTGTGTTGTTTGTTTGGCTCGAAATAAAACATTGTTTTGTTAAACGATTAGTTGCCTCAGTCGATTCGACCGAGCACATTTTTATTGCACCAACACTGTGAAAAAAAAAAAACGTATGAAATTTAATGTACCGGACTGGAAGTTTTTATGCAAAAAGTGGTATATTCAATTTCGTGTACAATTGTGATGAAAAATTAATGTTCAGTGTATTAAAAACATCGAAAATACTTTGTTTTCAATAGTTTACCTTAATATTAATCAACCACTTAAATTTCAATGAAAAAGTATATTCACTTTTAATGTCCCAGTTCTTCGCCATTGTAAAAAAAAAAAAAAAATTGTAATTTTAATGTAGCGGACGTGAAGTTTTTATGCAAAAACTATTAGAAATTATAAAAAAATATAAAAATAATGATACTTTCATAGTAAATTTAAAATAGATAATTAAAAATAAAGTATTTCCAATTTTTTTTTAATACCCTGAACATAAATGTTTCATCACAATTCTATATTAGTAATTTACGATACCAGTGCAATTTTCGCACGAGTATCGTGCCAAATTTTATTTCACAAGGTATGAAAATAGGGGTTTTGCGTAAAACTCCAATTTCTGCACCGAGTGTAATAAAAAAATTTAATATAACAGTTTCTCCATAAAAACATCCCGTACGTTACATTAAATTTCATACGATATTTTTTTTTTCGTTCACTGTGCCGTGCCGTGAATTAAATTAACATGTTTTAGTTCCGTCAAGCAAACACCTTTGAACGCGCGTCACCGCGCCTCGCCTAATCCCCCAATTTATTTTCCCCAGTGTACAAAGAACCGCAGGAATCGTTCGATTTTTTCCAATAACAACGAAAAAATCTGTGCATATCCGCAAAAAATAAAAGATCTCCGAGAACTCGGAGCAAAGGTTAAAACCTGCTAGAATGCGGTCGGTTAGGAATTGTTACAACGCGGCGGAACGCGGTCGCGTGCGGCAGGTGTGAAGGAATACGATTGGGATAAGGCACGAGAATCGTCCGCGAGACGAAGAGGAAGGAAGTCCAATGCGGTGGCGAGGAAGGGTGGAGGAGGGTGGCGGAGGAGAGATATGGTTTAATAGAAAGTAAACGAGGGAATGTAAAAGAAGAGAAAGAGGGTCGAATGGGAGCGAGCGAATCGCATGTTCGGAGCGGCGGATACTTTCGCTTCCTCCTTATCCTCGAAGCTCGCGCGCGGTTTTGCGCTCTCATACTTCGGCGTCTGTGCCGCGAACTCTGACGAGCCGGAGAGCCCGGGAAAGAAAGTGCGGAACCCAGAGAGAGAGCTAATATAGTGAGGCAGTCGGATGGGTGCTCGCATTGCCGGAAGGGTTGGCGGGGGGAGGGGGGGGGAGGGGAGAAGATAAGCGATCGTGAGAAATCAGTGGGACGCTCCAGCTGCGATCGAAAAAAGAGGAAGAGAGGACAGGAGGAACTCGTGAGAAAGAGATAAATCGACGGTAAAAGAGGGGGATGAAAAGGACACCCCCCCTTTCCCGTTCACCAACTTCGCTTCTTCCGCGGAGGAATTCGCGAAGAGGAACGCCGAGAATTCGAGGTCGAACGAAGCGAATCGGTATTAGTCGTCGATAGAAGGTTTTCCCAATACCTTCTGCGCCGCTAGGGACACAGAGAGTTTCTCTCATTTCTGTACGGGGGTGGCTTTGTACGAGGTGCGCCGCGGTATGCCGAGCTCGCTTTGACGACGAAGGGCACGCGAATTCTCGGGCATTCCCGCGCCGGACGAGCAATTTTATCGCCGTTGCAACTGCCGCGCCAATGTGTCGGGATCCGAAGTTTTTGCCAAGATGTTGCGAATTGGCCCGGTGGAATTTCTCTCAATATCGGTCGATGAGAGGGATGCGACACGTCATTTTCAGAGTCGACGACAATCGTGCTCATCGTTTGCGAGGCATCTTATACTTTGGAGCAATTCGAAGCCGCGCAGTACCGATGTACTTGCAGATAAACGCTTCGCGAGAACGCTGCTCTTCATCATTTTTTTTTTTCATTTTTTTATTTTCTCATCTAGAATATAAAAAAGGGCATTTTGCTATTTCTTTTTGTCCGTCCGCTCATTCCTCGATCCATCCGCATGTCTGTCTGTCAGGATTTGCTTAATTAAGACAATTTTATGAAGGGCAATTTTATCGATATTGTAACTACCGACGAATGTGCGACGATCCAAAGTTCGAGCCAAGATTCTCAGATCGGTCCAATTCGATCCCAATTCAAAATTACAATTAATTAACAATCAATGGGCTGAAGTACTTAGGCCGATGACCCGTTGGCAATCGAAATACATACAATTAATATTATGTTGCATGTATCGAAGATCGCACCATGCAAAACATTGCCGATAAATACAATTACGATAATTAATTTACAATTAATTTCTCTAAATCTCGCGTGAGAACCGGAACGCGACGCGTTATTTTCAAGACCCGGCAACAAACGTGTCCATACGCGAGGCCACTTTTCTGCTTTGGGGCAATTCGAATCCCCAGAATAACGCTGCACTTGCTGAGAAACATTTCCCGAAAAGTTGCTCTTCATAATTTTTTTTTTTTTTTTTTTTTTTTTTTTACTTTCTCACATAGAATATGAAAAAGGCGTTTTACCTGTTTCTTTTTCTCTGTCAGTTCGTTCCTCCGTCCGCTCATCGATCTATCCATCCATCTATTCCCGTCCGTCCAGCCATTATCCGTCCGTCCGTCGGTTTGTCTGCCTGCCTGTCCGTCGAAATTTGCTTAACTAAGGAAAAAATAAAGGACGTCCATCTCAGCCTCCGTTAAAATGTAGACGCGTGTACATTTGGCAACTCGGCAATTCGACGGTGAGACTGTAGCAAAGAGGAGTCTGCGCGGAAAGTGCTTTACGAGGATACGTGTCTGGACAGCGACTTTCTCGTTTTGGTATTCGTCGACTATCCGCCCGACAAAGGACAAGCTCGCGAGAACGGGAGTCGAGAAAGTGGACGAAGCAACGACATTTTCAGACTCGCCGACGAACGTGTCTATCCGCGAGGCAGACTTTTCTACTTTGGAGCAATACGCATTCGCGGAATACCGATGTACTTGCTGAGAAACGTTTCGCGGAAAGTTGTTCATTTTTTTTTTTTTTTTACTTTTCCATCTGGAATATAAAAAAATCGCATTTTCCCATTTCTTTTTATCTGTTCGTCCATCTAGCCGTAGTTCGGTCGTTCATCCATCCGTCCGTTCGTCGATATGACAATTTATGCAGCAAGATTACCTACACTGTTAAAAATTTTATGAAACTTACAACACGTTTAATACACACAGTTGTATGAAATATGCAACCTCGGTCTATGAAATTAGAATTTATATACATTGTTTTTGAATTTCTATGATTTAATCTTAAATGCAATGCATGTATATTAACTTTTTTTTACTGCGCGGTCCGGACTAATTGCTAGCTATTTCGAGGGTGGAGTGGCTGGACAAGCATTCGAACGTTCCGGAAATTAATTCAGACTATTCAGTAAATAAATAAATTACACGAAGCTTCGCACACAGAATACCGGAACCGAAATAAACTATTTATTGCACTGTTAAGTAAACTCGAAGAGGGGAAAAGTTTGTCCTGCCGGCCGTGAAGACTTTCTTAATCAAGGGCTTACGCCACAGCGAAATATCTTTTTTTTTATAGTTTAGGGTGTCAAGGATATTTTGTTAAATTTTTATGTCGAAATTCAACGAATTACGAAAGTTTTAGACCGTTATGTGGAAGCTGGCGGGGCCGAAATTTTTTCTCAAAACATGATTTTCAAAATCTGTGTCCCTGATATCTCAAAAATGGCTTTATGGATTTTTACGAAAATTTGTTCCGATATATATTTCAACAGATTCTTTAGTCCTTGACGGTCTCATATTATTATTCTTTTTTTTTTTTAATGATTCACACTGTTGAAAATGGGAAAAAGTCGACTTTTTTCGAATGGCTGTCATATGCAAATTTTTTTCCCTTCGTCAAGTACCGCGTTATTTATAATTCGTTAAGAAACAATAACAAATTTTTGTTTCTGATAAAATGATAAGTCGGAACCATGGACACCGCAAAGGAACTTCCAAAAAAAAAAATAAAAAATTGTTTACACCGACCGCTAAAAAAAAAAACACAATAACACGCTGTGCCATTTTGCCCCGTTCTCCCCTATATCCTCCTTCAACACTAAAAAAACTTAAGTCGACAAAGCGTATATTCACCGAGAAAAAAAAATATCACGAAGTCTAAGTTTTTACCCACTTACTGTGGCGCCCGCCCTCAGAGAAGAAGCCTCTAAATTCGGTAACTCGGAGATTCGACAGTGGGACCGAGTCAGAGAACAATCTCCGCGAAAAGTGCTTTACGACGATACGTGTCTGGCGGTTGACTTTCTTGTTTCGGTAATCGTCGCCTCCCCGCGCTGCAAAGGACGAGTTCGCGAGACGACCAAGAGTCGACGAAACAGACGGAGCGACCTTCGAGGCAAACGAATGCAGACATTTTGCATCGTCCTGCGCGGCCGAAGATTTTCGTCAAATTTTTCCAGCCCAAGGGCCAAACACTCCGCCGTACGGCACGGCAGCGCCGCAGGATCAGCGGAGCAGCTACGTGACAGTGGGACGTCGTCCTGGGGAATGCGAGAATGGTGAGAAACACGCCCGTATCTCGATGCCACATACCGCTGCGCTATAGACGTGCCTTCGTCTCGAAAGAATTTCCGCGCTCTTCGACTCTCCGGCTCGAACGACTCCCCGGGGGGCCGAAACGGACGAGCTTTGAGACAGAGAGGACGAATTCTCTCCCCATCGTCCCCCGTTTTTTTTTTTTTTTTTTTCCATCCTCTCCCGACACCGCTGTTGTAACGCCGACCGATCTCTCCGTGTCCGTGCACGAAGCGAATCAAGTACTTTCGGTGAGTGCTCTACGTGTGCTCTACGTGGAAGTTACGTAGTCGAGGGCGGAAGGGATGAGACGGGGGCGGCGTTAGTGCAGACGTTTTCAGCTACATATAGTTAGACACCGGGTAACCCAGATCCTCCGACTCCTGTCTCTCTTACCGCAAGGGGGTAATCGAAGGTAAACCCCGGGATTTAACCCGGTGAGCTTAACCTATGCTAAGCGCGGTAACCCGCCTTACCGGCTTCAACGGTGGTCGCGGCGAGAGCACCACGGCGGAGGCTTCGGACCCCTGCGACACTGTTCCCCTCCGTTCCATAGATTACAATCTAGTTTAATCGAGCCGGCTCGTTAATAGCCGGAAACACGTGACCCCGCTGAAAATTTTACTCCGCTGGCCGCCGCTTGACGGAGGGGGTGGGAATTATCTCCGGAGCAAGAGAAGCCCATTAGAGGCGCTGCAGTACTTTGGTCCATTAAGGGCACGAGTGCCCTGGCGATCCGTCGGATCGCTATCGATCATCGGAATCATAGACGGATCTTCGAACTTTTGTAGAGGGAGAAAAAGAGATTGGGACTGTGTGTTAAAACATCTTCGGTAGTTTTAGGGTTGGGTGGGAACTTTCGTTGATTATGGTTCATGATGTTTCAACGGTTTTCGGAGATCGACTTTCGGAACTTAGGACCAATTCGGTAGGGTCGAAGGTATTCGACCGTAACGATATTCCTTTAGAAGTCTTGTGAAAGACTTCTGCACATAAAAAGATCAAAATAAAATAATACGGAGACAAAATTGACAGGAAACATCTTCAGTAGTTTTAGGCTCGAGGGGGATTTTTTTATAATTCTGGTTGCCGCTTCGGTGGGTTCCGAAGACTCGATCTCGCGCCCTGACGCTTCTAAAGCCCTCCCAACGAGGTGGGCTTGATCCTTCGATCGTAACATTAATTCAGAAGTCTCGTCAAAGACCTTGACACATTGAAAAAAAAAAAAAAAAAAAAAAAAAAAAACAATACAGACACAAAAATTGACTCGAATTGAAATGAACGTAGTGCGAAAAGAAGCACCCCCTTCTCAGACTTGCTTCAAGGAAAACCTGTCTCTTGCATTTCGCAAGCCGCCCCGCCACCTCCCCGCCCCCTCCCTATTATACATCCCAGGATATTCCGATGGCCCCGTTTCAAATCGATTTCGAATGGTCTGCTTCTCGGATCGGCGAGCGGATCCGTGAGTTTCCCACTCACCGCCTCTCCGTCACCGAGGTTGCCGGATACGACGAAAACTAAGGGGGGGGGGGGGGGGGGGGGGGTGGTACGCGACCAAACTTGGCCGTCGACGACGAATCGACTGGTCGCCCGTCGAGATCGGCGCGGGGGGTGGCGAGGGTGGATTCCAGTTGGTAAATGGGAAAAACGTTGGAAGCGCCGAACCAGCGGCAGACCGGATTCGCTGTGTAATGGAGGAAATGGCGGTAAGGCAAGGCGGTACGACGGAACAGTGGAGCTCGGTGGCAAAAAGCCCGGTGAGAACGATAAGAGTGGCGGAGGTGTGGGAGGGAAAGAAAAATAAAACTTGCCGAGACCGAGAGCGGAGAGAATCGTGCGCGGAAGAGATGACGAAGAAGCGTCGTAAGAATAAGGAAGATGAGCGGAAAAAAAGACCGAAAAAAAAAAAAATGTCCAATAGATTTCAGCGACGCCTCCGGGTAATGGCTGGCAAAGACAAAGGGAGACGCCGAGGACTCATTCGTGCCTGCCAGTTCCGGCGTTTCTGATTAAACTACCCGGCGATCCTGCATTTGGCAACGTCGAAACCTGCGGCCGACTACTCGCGCGGCTTTCACTACTTACTACCGCTGCGCACCCTGACGGTGTGCAACGGCGAAGGCCGCCTCTTTTCGGGACCTTTGGAAACCGCAGCCTACTCCGCAAGCCCCGTAGAACGAGCCTAATTTATCGTTCACCTATCGTGTATCGCGCGAGCGGAGGAGTGTGCAGCCTGCGGGTTGGAACACCGCGCGCTGCGTCAAAGATTAAAGGGCAAAGAGAAGTTGCTGAGAGAGGGGCGGGGGGGGGCGAGGGCGGAGGGGGGAAAGGGAGAGCTATCGCCACACGCGCAATTGCTCGCGCACGTACAACCTTTGCTTAATATACATTTATAATTAGCCGTCATAAATAACGAAGGCACGTAAGTGTAAAGACTCCCGCCCTCTCCGGTACGTAGTACGTATCTGCTTATGGCCTGAAACTTCGGGGAAGCTAATATTATGTTTAATGGCCCGGCAGCTCGGTACTCGCACTTACTACTTCGTTAACGTTGCGCCGAGTCACCTCGGGCAAAAGCGCCCTCGGTACGCGAAAGCCTTATCCACGGGTCGGCATAAATTTTACTCCGCCTCCTGGCGAAACTCACCCTTACTTATTTTTTTATTTTTATTTATTATTTTTTTTTTTTTGCGATCCTGCAATGATTTCCATATTCGACGGCGTCGAGGGCGCTTAGATAGATAGATAGATTCGTGTGTGATAGATAGATTCGTGCAACGATAGATTCGTGTGCATAATTGTTATGGAGTAAGTTTTCTGTACTTTGTGGCACGGTGTTGTTAGGGGGCTCAGGCCTCAGAACACGAAACAAACGACTCTATCTGTCTATCTATTCGTTTATTTCGCGTTCTGAGGGCTAAGCACCCCATGAAGAGCATGCCACAAAGGTAGACGGAGAAAAACAAAAAAAATTGTAGGTACAAGATTTTTGTTACCGTAACAAATTTAGTTTGTCAATATCGGGATAACAAAACCAGCTTGTGACCATAATAAAATTTTTCGCTCAAGGCTATGTGATATCTCAACGAAAACAATTTTTGTTACGGTAACAAAAAAATTTGTTACATGACTGAGTGGGGCGCATATATGTGCCAACAACTGCGATGTGCTCGATACGCTCGGCGCGTAAAATTAAAACAAAGAGACACGACGAAAAACAGTTCCATTGTATTCGAGTAATAATGAAAGATAGATTGGAATTTCGAACTCTTGAAATTTTCCTGTATATGGATATGTAAAGTGCGAAAGGTACCTTTCGAAGTTTAATACATCGATACACAGCAAATTTCAAGAATCCGCATTTGCGAATACAGACATTATTTTCAATATAATGAAAATGATGAAATACAAAAGCGGTGAGTTAATCTTCGAATAAATGTATGTGCGTATCTGCAACTATCCTATTACCAGTCATTAGACAGCCGTGAAATTGCAGCAAGCGTCGTTTGTTCTCATAGCAAACTAAATCGTCGCAGTGACAAGAAAGTTTCGTCGTGATAGCAAGACCAATTGCTTCTGCGTAGTAATTTTTTTTTCGCTGCGTTTACTAATCGTTTCGCTGCGGGAACGAGGTCATTGTCAGCCAAATACATTTTTGTTAGAGCAGCTAAACTAACAATTTACATAATCAAAGTACGATCGGCTAAAATATGAAAATAATATAAAAAAATAACCAATCAACGAATCGATTGATCCATTTTTTTTCTGCATCTTTGTATGTTGCAGGCTGACGTACTGATTCACAATCAGTCGGCGAGGATCATACAGTCCAATCAGAGCCTCGTCCTACAGAGCGTGACACGCAGCAGCGCCGGCTTTTACGTTTGCGCCGCCACAAACGCACTCGGCGAAACACGCAGCGAGCCTCTACCGCTTCGCGTTAAATGTGAGTGATACGTCTATCGATATAAACTGCTACCCTTTTTTTTTTTTTTTTTTTACTGGCACTGTTCACTCCCGACACCGCATAGTCACTGCTGGAATTTTCATGAGGCTATCCGTGGGGGGGGGGGGATTAGTTTTTATCAATTTTTCGAGAACGCGTGCCGTGGGCCATCGCCGTTTCAGCGTCAAGCGCGACGCGTGACCGTTTCGTTCAATTTCTCCCACCCCGTTCTCGATGCAGCAGCGACCGCACAGGCAAATGCATTTGTCGATTCTCTCGTGAGTGCACGAAACTCCGTCTCTGCCGGCGCTGTTCCCTGCCAATGTGGCCAAAATTATATTACGCGTAATAATAAATATTATCATTATTGACTAATGAATATAATAGTAATATAACATTTTCTTTTTTTTTTTTTTTTTTTCTTTCAATATTGCCACCACTAATTCGCTCGTGAACATTGTCGTACCATCCGCGTGAAATACTCAACACTAACTTCTGCAGAGTTATTCTCACTATCAATTATTCGATAATTTCGATTTATACTCGAATTACTCGATATTATTTTTTTAGCCGACGAAGCCGCGATACCCGTACGGAGATATTTTTCCGACTCTCTCATCAGCGCACAAAGCCATATCTCTGACGGTGCTGTTCGGAGGGATACGGCCAAAATTATATTACGCATAATAACGAAATAATATTATTATTATTGTTCATTAATTAATAATAATAATAAATAGTTTTTCATTATCGTTACCACTAATTCGCACGTTAAATTTGTCGTACCGTCCGCTTGAAATACTCAACGTTAACGACTACAGAGTTGCTCACCACTCGAAATTTAAAACCTTGCTGTACCTATCGCTTTGAGCTTTTTAAAATAAACTTGACCGTATCACCGCGTATTAATAAATCGTTAGCGACCACGAACTTTTTTTTATCCGTAATGACAAGATAATGACATGCGTAAAATATGCACACACGTACATGCAGTTGCAAACACACCGATCTCAATATGTTACGCGTAATAATAAGTATTATTATTATTATTATTATTATTATTTATTAATAATAATAACAAATATCTTTTCAAAATCACCACCACTAAGTCGCTCGTCAAATGTGTCGTACCATTTGCGTGAAATACTGAACATTAACGACTAGAGTTGCTCACTACTCGAGATTGAAAAAAAAAATGCAGTACCTCCCATTTTTTCATTTTCAAAATAAACTTAACCGCATCACCGCGTATCAAAAAAATCGCCAGCGACCGCGAACTCTGTCCGTAATGACAGTCCGCGTGCATAAAATATGTGCCCACGTACACACAGTTACACACACCTACATCAATGAGTTTCGTGATCGGGATGTTTGAAATGGAAATTTTTATCTTTTTTTTTTCCCATCCTTTTAACTTCCAACCACGTACAGAGTGTCGATGCGGAAACATGAGACGAAATATTTATAACTGGTCCCCTGGTGTGTTACTACGAGGGGTGGTTCGGGGGGGGTTCGAGTGGCGCAGAGGGGGTGAAAATCGCGGTTTTCCCGCGAGCCCCTCTGCCGCAGAGCCGAAGTCCGGGCACACCTTTCTGTCTCCACAAACCCAACCCCTCCCACCCCCCCCCCCCCCCCCCCGGTCGTTACGGCACCGTGCTTCGCGGTCACCGCGTACAAACGCTCACCAAAAACCTCTACCCCGTTGCGGTATTATATATCTCGACTCATATTTATTCAAGGAAAATTCGCGACATTTACGACACCGGGAACATCCAAAGCGACCCCCCCCCCCCGCCCCCCTCGCACCCCCGAGCAGCGAAACCCGCCGGGAAAGAGAAGAGCGGAAAGATGTACGAGTGCGATACGTGTACGTACTTACCTAACTTGCCTCAAGTATAAACGGGGTGGCAGATAGGGCAGGGAAAATCGTGCGGGAGAGCAGGGGTGGTTCGTTGTACATTCGAACTTTATGCCGAAGGGGCCGGGGGCGGTGGACGACCCATTCGTCGCCCCCCCCCCCCCCCCCCCCCCGGCTCCCGAACGAACACTCGATCCTCCGCGTGAATATTTCAGATGTACTTAGGATTCTCGTACATTTTTTATACCCAATTCTGGTGGTTATATGGGGGGGGGGGGGGGGGAGGGGAGGCGGACGAGCTGCCGAAGAGGCGGTCGAGCCGGAAGACTTTTTGAAGGGAGATACTCAGCGACGGATGGAGAGGATGTTATGTATCCGGGGAGGGATGGAGAGGACGTTATGTGTCTGGGGTGGGAGAGGGACGCGGAGGGAGGCGAGGGTGAAATTCGCATGAAAGGAGAAGGGCGCGAGTCGCGTGAATTATATTGGGACGATGCTGGGTTACTTTGGATTTCTATTTCTATTCATCGCGGGAGACTCGGCGATACGCCGGAGAGAAGTGCGACGTCGAAGGCTGGTCTAGTGTCTTTTGGGTAATAGAATAGGGGCGGAATGAGGAGGTGAGAATAACTGAGCGTAATCGACCGACAGGCTCTCCACGGCAGCGAAGTAACAGCGGATAGAGGAATGAATAAGGGAGGAGAGAGGAGAAAAAAAGGAGGCTGAGGATGAAGCGGCAGCGAGAAGTGGCGAGCTCTACGAAGGGTCACGCATCCACGATGTGCATCTCGAGTGGAAGTAATTTATTATTTTTATTTTATTTTTTTTTTTTTGTTTTGTATGAACTCTTGGGTCGCAGTCCGGGCGCGTCCGAGCTCGCGGAGGGGAGGTAATGACCTACTTCGCGTGCAGGGCGGAAACCCGATGCGCATATTCGGAACGCTTTTCGAATTTTTAGAATTATCATGCGCTCGAGTTTCTGTTTAAAAAAAAAATGAAAAAAAAAATAATTTGTCTACTCATTAAAAGGTTGCCACCCTATACTCCACGCTCCGACAGCTTCAATTTGCTCTTTTGGACTGCAGCGAGGTTTCAGAAAAAGCCGATATACACAGTTCGTAGATGAAAGACATATATGATTTTTGTTGTTGTTGTGAAAACCAGAAAAAATGTGAGGTAAATTGGTGATTATATAAAACACGTCGATAAGTTAAATCTTAAATTCTGCAGACAACGATAATAATAGTATTAAGATGTGACATATTTTGTGACGCAGACACGCGAAGCCTGAACACCCTTTCTACGCCATTGCCATACAAATAACTGTTGCGAGACACTACATTATAGAGAAACACATTAATAAGTGGAAACTTAAAATTTGCAGACAATAATAATAATAATAATAAAATTTGACATATTTTTTTCAACGCAGACACGTGAGTCTCGCGGACATTAATAAGTGGACACTTAAATTCCGCAGACAACAATAATAATAACAAAATTTGACAATTCTTTTTTTCAACGCAAACGCGCGATTCTCGAGGCGACAGGCAATTACTCGAGCGCGTTGAAGCTGTGCGGTTCACCTGTTACTGGCTGAGCCAGTCTGCCCGGAAGCCGAGTGAATTCGTGGTTCGCACAGCCCGGACGAGTCCGGGGGTCGCGAACGGTCCTGGAGGGTTCAAGCCCAGGGCCATCGGTGCGGTTGCCGTCCGTAGCTTTTCCCTCCGACACTTGCGAGCGAGCGAATAAGTAGATACGGCGCGTCCCCCTCGCCGTTGAATAAGAACTGGATGGCGCGCTGGTCCCGCCGGTTCCGCGCCAGTTCCGACTCCGGACACGCGGCCGAGGCCTCGAAGCTCTCCACGGGAAGCCCGACGGGGATGTTCGAGTTTTCATCGGAACACACACGCACACACATACACACACACAATCTCTCTGGCAACTTTTAACGCGAGCCGCAAGTTCGACTTCGCGATCGAGTGCGCCCTCGAACGCCCATCCTCGCGCGTTCGAACTCCCGTCGAGCTCCCCCATATAGAACATCGGCTTTCCGGCAAATCCTCAACGGCTATTATCGTCGAACGCGAGAAACGGAGGTACGGATAGACAGATAGATGTATACCGCAGAGGCGAGATAGTACGAACTTTCCGCGGACAGCACACCGGGGAGCCCGATGGATTCCACATCGGCCTAAGAAGCTTATTGCGGCAAGGTGGGCCAACTCCGTGGAACAAGATTCGCTTCTTGTTCTCTACCCGTGTGTCTCTCGCTCTTAATCCGAATGATACTCTGTCGCTGGAGACTGTGAAAATCTTATTTTGAACACGTGCGCAAAAAGACGCACTTTTCTTGTCGGCAATTTGCCATTAAAGTCGCTCTTTGTGGCAAAATTCGCGAGAAAAATACTGCGCATGCGCAAATGGCATTCTTTTTTTAACAAGATTACTAGTAATTTGCTATACAAGTGCGGTAAAGCGACTTTTATACGCACGCTGTGCAGTGAGTCTGAAGTTCGCCCCACTTCACAGTCCGTGTATGACGTTCGCCACACCGCATTACTGTCGCATAATATATTCCGTATCGAATGCAGAAGTACTACTCCGTGCCTGTTGATTTTGGAGCTGTACAACGAGCGTGCCTAAAGTAAAATCGGCCCGATGTGCTCATCCGCCGGCTATGTATAGTACACATGGCGGTAAAACGCGACTCACACCACTCTCGACGAGCGCGAAAAGTAGCATTTTTCATGAATGAGTTGCGTATAAAAGTATTTTTATACATTACCGATCTTAAATTATTATTGGGCCGACAGAGCGCGCCAACGCTGCTCCTTTAACAAAATGGCACGTCTCTTAATGAAACTAAACGATTTCAATACCGATACATGGGAATAATTTATTTGTGTTTTCGCAGTTTCTCCGATGTGCAAGGAGGATCGTATAATAGTGGTAGGAGCCTCCCGAGGCGAGTCCCTCAACATCAGCTGCAGAGTGGAGGCGGATCCGCCGGTGCGCAACTTCCGTTGGAAGTTCAACAATAGCGGCGAGACTCTGGAAGTGTCTCCTAGGAGATTCACGGTGCCATCGCCCGGCGAGCCGGACGGCGTTAGCGTATTGAAGTACACACCGGCCACCGAGCTCGATTACGGGACCCTCTCGTGCTGGGCGAACAACGAGATCGGCACTCAGTCGAGACCCTGTCTCTTCCAGATCGTCGCTGCCGGTGAGTCCATTATATCGTGTATAACCCTCCGTTTACGCCTTCCCGGCGATTCAACTGGCGCGACCCTCGCTGCCCGGAGCAAATAATAGTTTTGGATGTTTTACCCAAAATACATCAGCGTTCGAGACACTCGGCTGTTTCTCCTCTCACCCCCTCCCCTCCCCCCTCCCCTCCCCCCTCCCCCCCACTTCCTCTGCGTAACAACCCTTCGTCGTTACGCAAGAAGCGAGTGATTCGGCTATAATTATAATTTCTCATCGGACATTGTAATTTTATTCTTTTTGTTTGAAAAGTTTGGACGGTCTAAAGTTACGGCAAAATTTACAGAGGAAAAATCGCTAAATTAAATTTTCAGAATCCGTTGTTTTGAGACTATTTTAAAGTATTTTTCATCGCTGATTACAAATCTGCAACTCGTTTTACTCTTAACGTAATGTTTGATTCAGAAACTCATGTCAGACATAAAAAAAAAAAACATTGTTTTTTTTTTCGAATTTCGAAATCTTATAAAATCTAAACGTTTAGATTCGTTTTCGCCAAAATGAATGCCAAACGTTGTACACGTGTTAGTCCATTCCCATGTCAAATTTAAGTGCGATACTTCCATATGTTTACTCGAATTTGACAATTTTTTTGAAATTTTTCAAACAAACTCCCATCAAATCTCACCAAGAAATCGCATTTCTCGACGTTGTAGACTTTTTTTTTAAGTACTCTGGTAGTAAAATCATATATTTTTAGTTTTTTTTTTTTTTTCGAAATCATAGCTTCCTCTATGAGGAAACAAAATATATATATAAGTATATAAAAATATAATAATATATTCATACGTTAATAATTAATATTAATATTGATAATTCATTTAGATAACTATCAATATAAATATATGTGTATGATAATAAAAAATTATACCGCTATCTGTAAAAACGATGGCGAAATAATCATGAAGTGCTGCTGTATGTACAAGTGTTAATTTTTCTCATGCGACATTGTAATTTTTACAAAATTCTTCTCACCGCCTATCTAAGTACGTATTTACTTTTGCCAACTATATTGCTTTTGTCAATAAACATCTCCCTAAAAGTAAAAACAGGGTCTACGGGTATCATCCGAGAGTGCGGTTCGGAGAGTCTGTAACTGCATAACCGACGAATCATTGCTAAAACAGTTATCCACCGAGAAGGGGATGGAGCGTAGGAGCTTCGAGGGTTGAAAATCCGATAAGGCTGTGTATAGCCGAGAGGTGGAGCGTTGCCGAATACAGCTCGTTTCCTTTCGCTCGGTCTGCCGTGTCGAAGTTGCGAGCCTATGTAAAGAGGGAGAGAGACGGAGCCCGAGAGGGACGGAAAATCCTCATATGGGGGTAGCAGAAGGCAGTTCCGTCGGATAGGTTCGGCTCGCATCTACAATTCAGCTGTGTTCAATTCTACCGCTGTCGCTGCCGGTGCTCCGGTCGCTGTTGCGACTGCTGAAGTCGATCGAGCGAGGAAATCACGGTAAAAGCGTCCCTGCCGAAACTACCCTCCCAGTGTTTCGAGCAACTTCCGGTGGGCGACTCACGCCCGGACGATTCCCGGCAGCGTCGGTGGTCCAGGAGGGCAAGAGGAAAATCGCGAGATGGAGAGAGCGGCGAGGGTTGCAAGGGAGGAGAAACTCCCGTTGCCCGCCGCATGATATCCTCGAATTTCCCATATTCGCGTTCATCCGCCACCCTCTCCCATCCCTCCCTGGTCCGGAAAACAAAAAGACTGCCAACACGATGCACGGCATCCCGTGGAATTCGCTAAACAGGACACATCAATGGGTAACAAACTCGGAGAGAGCGAAAATGTAACTCACCGGAAATAGACCATTATCTCGAGAGCGTTTACACATCCGCGTGCGCGGCGTTCGGCGAAACCTGCAACTAGGATAAAGATTAATTAAAATCAAACAAATTTCGATCTTCAGACGACGTTTATTGAGGTAAAAGAAATGTTCACTTGCCTTAAAAAAAATCCTTATTGGATTCAAATAACCGATATTCTTTAGCATAAGTAAAACAATTTATTCGAAGATTTGTATGTTAAATAAATGAAGCTGAATAATTATTTTCTTAAAGCTGTATTCTTAAGTCTCAATTCGCCCTTTTTTTAAGTTTCGATATCTTAATTTTTCTTGAAGTTATTCATATATCGTCATTCATATATCACATTATTCCCATTCGATCAAAAGTAGGTCGGACACGAAATGAATTTAAAAAATTTAACATAAATATTTGTTTATTAGATCCAAATAAACATTATTAAATAATAAGAATAATAATATCGAACAAATACATATGTTAGACATGAATAAATGCTCTATTAGGCTACGAAGCAAATAAACATTTTTCGTCGTCCTCAATAAATTTTCTTTGATTGGAATGAACTTTTTTCTGGGTGTGTAACAAGTACCGATCAAAATAATCGTAAATAAATTAAAAAAATAAATATATGATCTATCAGCGGGCATTTTGGCGAGATGGTTTGAGTCGGGTGAGGCTTGCAGATCCACGGATTTAATTAAATTTTGACGAGCTCGTATGTCCGTGCCTCGCGATAGTGCTGGTTAATGTTTGGGAACCGAGATCGGATTTTCGTCGGTATGGTTTACGGTGTATTTTGCGCATTGCATTTTGCAATGTTTGTCGCAGTGTAAAAGCTTGGTATAAGGGCGAACGAAGCGTGGAAATTTACACATTAAATTGCTGTTTAAACGACATTCGGCCGGGAGGTAGGAATCGTGTGTTCTGAACGCCGATGGGAATAGCTCGGGATTCGTGTGGGAATTATGATATTCGGGAATTCCGATGGAAATACGAGATGGAGTCGAGCTATCGCGCTCGGCTCGGTGCCTCGATTTTTTTTTTTTTAATTCTTCTTCTACCTCAAATCCGACACCGTTCGTTGCCAAAAAAAAAAAAAAACGTCCGCACTGTTTTCCGAATGTTTACTTTGCGCGAAAGCAAAACAACATTTTTTTATCTTTGATTTTACACAACGTCGCATTAAAGCTGATGAGAAAAAGAAGAAAAAAAAAAACAAGTAAAAATTTGTGAACAAAAAACGTTTTTTTTACCGTCCACCCGTCAAAGCATTGAACACACAGCCCCATTGGTGCATCCTGCTGCACGCGAAATGTATTTACCAAAAAAAAACAACAGAAATGAAAACGATAGTTAATCGAGGCGAATAAAAAATAACGCCGCAACAAAAAAAATCCAGAAACGAAAATAGGTACAGTGAGAATGTTCGGTACGATCGAACCGTGCAGTAAAAAAATAAAAAATAAAAATAAAAAAACCTGAAATAAACGAAAATATTTCGACGACAAGAAATAAGGGGGCAATCAACGGTCGTGCCGTGCGAATGTGTGGGTGGGCTCTGGAGTAGAAAATTCGTTGAAAGATCGAGAGAAAAAAAAAAAAAAGGGAACATAACTGAAGAGTGGGTAAAAAAGCGGGTCCCATGGAGAAGGGGTGGGGGCGGGGGGGGGGGGGGGGGGGGGGGGGTGAGGGGTGCAGGGGAACGCGTAGGTCCGTTAATTCTTCGTTTGATTCCGACGAAGCGGACGGACCAAAGCGGTTTCCGGTTTTCCGCGGGGCCGGAAATCGAGGTTGACGTTGACGTTGACGGGGAATGCCTCCCCCCCCTCCTCCGCCCCCCGTCAACGTCGACGTTGTAGTGAACGCTCCGGAGATCGGGAAGTGGTGCATATAGGGTATACATAGAGCTCGCCCGAAGAGGTGGTAGAGGAGGAAGAGAAAGGGTCGCGTTCCCAGTGCGGACGTTGACGGACGTCGGCGATGCGAATCAAAACGAAATGACGCTCGCTCGTTTCATCCCCCAATCGAAGCTCATACGCCCCACTCCACCCCCCCCCCCCCCCCCCCCCACCCCCGTTCCCAAAGCCCCACTCCTGTTTCTGTTTTTTTCACCGACTCTCTCTAAAATCGACTTTCATTCCCGATATTTCTGCATCGACCCTCCCCCTAAATCCACCCCTCCCCCCCCTCCCACCCCTTCTTCGCCCCTTCGACGACGAGCTCCGATATCTCTCTCTCCCTCCGGATTTCGACGAAACACCAAACTCTCGATGGTTGAATAAAATTATAGAGGAGCGCCGCAGCGTCCGGAACTGTTCGTCTCGTTTCTGTTATAACGAAATGCAGTACACATGCGCGTATAGGTTTTATACGTCAAACCGCAATCCATACGAATTTTGCCGGATCCGATTGGCGGCGAGAGAAAAAAAGAAACGCTCTCTGGCGCTGCGTGAAAAAAAAAAAAAAAAAAACAAAAAAAACAAATTGGAAAGTGTAATGTCCTGAAAAATAATAGATGCAATAAAAACGATAAATAAAAGTAATACAAAAATAATAGACATAGGTAAAAATGATTTTTAAATAAAAAGAAGTAAAATCGACGAATCTGTCCGGTGGATATGGAGGGTGAAATAACAAAAAATATATATACATTTTTGTTGTCTTTTCGATGTTCGCAGGCAAGCCGTTTCCGGTGCGTAATTGCACCCTCGCAAATCAAACGTACACAAGCGTCGAGGTAAAATGCGTGCCAGGTTACGACGGTGGTTTGCCGCAGAAATTCGTTCTGGAGGTTTATCACGGCGATCTCGACTATCTGGAGAGCATACGACCCCTCTACAATGTGTCCGCCTCGGACGAGCCGGTCTTCGCCCTTTCCGGTCTCGAGGCATCGGTGGACGCCGGGGTTCACGTTGCTATTTACGCGGTAAACGCAAAGGGACGGAGTCAATCGGTCATTCTCAGCGAAGTGACCTTTCGGGACGCAGAAAAACGTACGGGTGAGTTGTAATCTAGCTGGTAGAACTTGTTAATTTATTCCGCGTGTAACGAACCGTGCGGAGTGGGGAGAGTGGGGCAAAGCGAACCCATGGGGCAAGATGGCCAAGTTTCGAAAAAAAAATTTTTTATTTTAATGAAATTTTGAAAACGTTAATTTTCAACTTCGCTCGTTACGGTCCATTTTCCCGAACGCCGCTTAAGCTCGAACGGTCCATTTTGACCCCTATCATTAAAAAAAATATTTTATCGAGAATATAATTGTAATGTAGACTTCAAGTCGGTTTTTGATTTTTTTTCGAGTAAAAATGTATTGATTTCGCGTTAAAATTTCAGGATAGTCCATTTCACCCCATTATTTTTTACATTTTGTTCATACGCACCATTGATATATGATATATGATATATGATATATGATATATGATATATGATATATGATATATGATATATGATATATGATATATGATATATGATATATGATATATGATATATGATATATGATATATGATATATGATATATGATATATGATATATGATATATGATATATGATATAAATAACAGTAAAAGAGAACTGTGTTACACACAAATCACAAATCCGGGAACAACAGATTAATATTGTGACTTAAAGTGAATCGACGAATTTCCTTGCGCCGCTTAGGTGGTCCGCTTTGCCCCGCTCTTTCTCCCGTATAAGCCCCCGGTGGCGCGGCTCGCACGGTGGTGTATCCGGGATAGTTGAATTACCCTTACGCGATAAAAGCTCCTCCACAGTGGCCGGTGCCAAGTTAGCGAAGGCTTTTGCACGGGGATCGGGAAGAGAGAGGTGTCAGCCAAGGAAATGGTAAGCAAGACGGATCACCGTCAACACATGAGGAAAGATCCCAAACGCATTATACACACTCGTGCAAGCTCGAGGGGTGGGAGGAGGTTGCTCATATCCGCAAAACGTTAATCTCGCGCTCAGACCTCCGCGGACGGGTTCCGCGCTGAGCAAAGATTCCGCACCCGACTCCGGACTATCTCCAGTAGAAATTTTCGGGAGTTACATCGGGACCTCATCAGGGTTTCGTCAGCCCCTTTCCGGCCCTTCCACGAGCCTGATTTAACGCTCAAATATTCCTGCCAGTGATACGTCAGGAATTCTCAGCGACCACCTAAATCGCGCTGTATGAACATCGCTTTGCCTCGAAGACAAGAAAAAAATTGAATCGCATCTATGAAGTCTATGAAGTGAAGTTAACACTTCACGTGCGGGTTCCTTGTTCAACCAGGACCTAGAATCTGCCAAGACCCAACATTCGGACGATTCGTATAACAAGTTGATGTGCTAAAGAAAATCTGCAAAAATTCACAGACGTACCTTGAAGTGTTGTTTTTTTGATGATGCAAAAAAGAATTTATTAAAGCAAATGAAAATTTATCAATTTATTAAATTTATAACGCAAAAGAAAATGTGTTGGGGGTTACATCGGAACCTCATCAGGGTCTCGTCAGTTCTCTTCCGATCCTTCCACGGGCCTGATTTCAAGCTCAAACACTCCTGCAGTGATCCTACCAGTGATACGTGGGGAATCCTCAACGACCACCCAAATCCCGCATGGAAATCGCTGTACCTCAAAGAGCATCGATGACGTAAAAAAAAAAATCATACGAAAAAACTATGAACTCTGCGCTGTTAATAGTCACTAGAAGATAAGCTCTCGTTCATACTCCACGAACACCTGGCTCGAAAAACACGCGATTTCCGACGGTAGAGCCTCGTGATAGCGGAGTGGCAAGCTGAGTAGCGAGAGGCGCTTTCTGGAGGCTGTCGAGTGTAGTTTCGTTAATAATTCAAAGGTCCCTATACAGCGATAGCATCAGTTCGAAAAAAAAAAGAAAAATTCTAAAGGGTAGTTCGAAGCGGCGAGTTTCGATGCGCCGGATATACGCAGAAAAGCTCGGTAGCGTGGGGATGTTTTGAATGAAAACCAATTTTAGCATTTAATAAAATACCCATAAAGCTTGCCCGGCGACGCGAGATTGGAAAAGCGAGAGAGGCCGTGTATGGAGAGCAGCGTGTGTGTGTGTGTGTGTGTGTGTCGGAAGGATGCAGAATCTGGTCGCCGTCGAGGGGGATGAAGTTCGAGGCTCGCTATTTTCCTCTCTCCGGCGGAGTCGTCGGGAATCGAGGCTAAAGCGGGAGGGCAGACGGGCCGAGGTTGGCTCCAGGGGTGGTCCGGAGCGCAAAGACGGAAGTGGTTGCCGCCTAATTCGCTCGTTCCGACGGCTCCCTCGCGCCCAAATTGGCCCGAAAGATGGAGCGGTAGAATAGCCGGCAGGAGAACGGGCGGCTTGGGCGGAAAAAAAATGAGAGACAAAGAAGAAAAAAAAAAGACAAACGAGCTAATTATCTTGACGCGTGTGGGATATGGTCGAGTCACGCTCCCATTCTCTCAGCGACGACGTCGACGACGAAGACCGGAAGTGAAACGGCGAAAAAAAAAGGGAAAAGAAGCGGATAACGTCGCGGCGGAGAGAGATGAGGGAGGCAGATTGTTGGGTGAAAAAAAAAAAAGTGAAAAGGTCGCGGAAGAGTCTGCGGAGAGCGTAAAAAGGACATGGCCTTAGGGGAGGCGAGCGCCGGAACGGGGATGAAGAAGAGCATACAGGACCTCGTTGACGTGGACAGGACGGAAAGCGACGGGGAACGAGGGAGCGGTGAAAGCCCCGGCTAAATGGGGTAAACAGGTATAAGTGAAGTTAACGACGGTGCAAGAAGAGGAATAAGAATAAGAGGGGGGGGGGGGGGGGGGAGGAAGACGAGGGGTCCGAAAGGGGTTGGGAGAGGAGCGGTCGGGAAACTGCGCGAGAGAAAAATGCTTCGGGGACGCCATGGAAAATTACGCGGATGGCCCTGTGCGCCCGGGCGTCGCGGCTTAATGTCCGAAAGGAGAAGCGACGGAGGAAAGAAGGGTGAAGCGGCTGGCTGAGCCAGTGGGAGAGTCGAAGGTGTGGAAATGGGAGCGACCGAAGAGAGCCGGAGAAACTGCGAGGGGGATATAGTTTTGCGAGCAAAAGAGAAAATGAAAAAACGATGGATAGAGAAGAAAAGCGAGGATGAAGCGGTGGCGCCGCGCTTAATGACCGTCCTCCTGTAAAAATTCGTATCTCTTTCTTTTCTATAATATCGCTCTCTACCCCCGGCTCTCCTTCACCCCGCCCGGACTCCTCCCACCCGCGAGGCGATTCCAACCATTACCTGTAATTGCTTTCCTCAATTCTACTGCCGTTATATAGTAGTCCAGGAATTATTACCCCCGGAGCGCACAGCTGCGAGATGGGAAGAAAGAGACGAGAAATGAAAAAAACAAGACGAAAGAAAAACGCTGGTGCGCGCACACGCGGAGGGTTCACAGTTCGAGGGTGCCAGTCTCTTTGATTCCTCGAGAAACATACAATTATGTCTAGACGACGATGATCTTGCCGGAATATTGACAAGAGGAACGCGACGGAGCCTCCTGCCGATTGACTGAGAGTAACGATCGGCCCAAGGAAAAAATTCCTCAAGGTATGATAGCCGGATGAACCTACAAAAAATTATATATATATATACACACACATATATATATATATATATATATATATATATATATATATATATATATATATATATATATATATATATATATATATATATATATATATGGATATGCAACGAGGAGAGTGGAGGCAAGCGTCGCCGGGAATAATGCGGCTCGCTTTAGCCGATATTTTATGGGTGGCATAGTTTATATAGAGCGTCGGGGGTTTCGTAGTCGTCGTTTGGCGAGAGGCGCGTGAGGGGGTGTGTTACCCGGGTAAAGGACGGGTACACGAGGTTCACCCTCCTGGTCCATACATCACCGGAGCAGATAACCAACCGTTCTATTGTACCCCTAACCGTCGTTTATATCGATATGACGGCTGATCCGGCGAGAGAGAGCTCTTCCTCCTCATCCTCCTGGACCGCTCCCCACTTCTCAGTCTTTTACCGTCCTCCCTGGCGCTGGACTGCTCTTTTGCAGTAAAAAAAAAAAAAAAGAATAAAAAATATAAAAAGAGGACTGACAAAAAAAGAAGAAAAAAACTGGCGGCCCCCGAAGGAGGGCCGGAGGCTTCCGCCTCCCGGCTGTACATTATACACCGGCATCGCGCAACCTATATATTCCGCAGGAGCATGAAAAATAATGCTCGGAGCTATGGAGCAAATGAAACGAAGAACAAGAGTGGAACTTGGTCGTCTCGCGACTGCCGGACGGATCCGCATACCTGAAGAAACCAACGGAAGATAGAAACCCCCGCGGGGCGTACTACGATTCTCCATCTCGTATGCCTTCCTCTCCGACCCCCCCTTCCCATCCCCCTCTCTTTGCCCGCTTCTTGTTGACCATCCATTTTAGCTACTCTCATTCCGGTCTCCTTATTTTATGAATTTTATCATGGATCAAGGGAGAGTGGGTCAAAATGGAGCTGTGGGACAGAATGGAACCGTGAAACTCAATTTTTCGCATGATTTTTGGATGCCCCATTTGGTCCCGACGATATGTCCGGATTTTTAACGCCGTTTTAAGCTAATGAAAATCGGTCTTTGAAAATCGCGTTTTTTCTATGTTCAAGCTATGAAAAAACACGATTTTCAAAGATTACAAGAAATTCTGAAAAAAAAATTCATACGTGTTCAGAAAAATAAACGAATTATTTTTATGAAGGAAAATAGTGAAGTTGCCGGGTAATTCGTTGAATTATAATTCTTATCTTCTATCTGTTAATGATAAATTGAAATTATTATTTCACAAAAACAATCTTTGCAGCACTTCCCATACACTTGATTTTTTCAGATTTTTATCCCATCAAAAAGGGGTTCAAAAATTTCTCTGAAACTCACGTTTGGCGGGATTGTACCGCAAGTACTGCCTCAATCCACTTACCACAATCGTCACCGCCCAAAGGTTATTGGAAAATTGCGTTTTGCCCCCTTATCCCGTTTTGCTCCACTATCCCATTTTGCCCCGCTCTCCTCTACAGTGTCCCGACGGTCGGAGCGGCGGGACGCGTAGAATTTTTCGTGAGAACGAATCTGAGATGTCAGCCCTCAATCGATAGCCATTCGGTCAGCCGGACAACGAGATTCCGGGACTCCGCGAAGACGGACGGTCGGGGGTGGGAGTGAGGCCTTCCGGAAGGGTGGGACTCGGAGCTAAGAGAATTTCTTTGGGAGATCGAGAGACGGCCATTACTTTTCGAGTCCATTAACCGGCCGGCGAGGAACGCTCTATCAGTCACATACCTCCCCGATATAGTCTCGCTGAGGTCTACTTCGATGGACTGCAATAAAATAGCTGAAACCAACATTCGAATCGAAGACCCTCCCGATGCCCATGCTGCCGTTTGAAAATTTTTCCCTCTCCCATCGCACAGACCCGATGCAAATCGTTATCATGAATTCTCTTTGGAGAATAACGATCGACCAGGGTAAAAAAACCGAATATGATTATTATGTTTATTATGATTATTATGATTATTATGATTATTATGATTATTATGATTATTATGATTATTGTTCGAATCTGATTCAAACAAATATTTTTACGAGTACAAAGACGTTTATCAATACTTTTCAATGATTCAAAAATTGGACGTACCTCGAGCATACTTTCGAATGTCACTGGCTGCTTGTCACTGAGGCGCCATTGAGCAAACTTCGAGGACGAAGCTCTAGCAAACGGAATTGGAAAAATCGTTGGATAAAAGTTCCCGTCCCGGCTTGTAGATATACGCGTGCATAATGTATGAAGTGGCGGGAGAGTAAGCGAAAAACGTGGTAACCGGAGGAGGTTACGCAAGTGAGATATGCGGTAAACGTGTTTCGATACGAGTAAATGTGACCGCATGCAGCTCGACTCTATCAACAGCACGAACGTGCAAAGTCTCTCGCGCCTGCAAACCCTCCCCCCCTCCCCCTCCCCCTCGACCTTCCCATCTCACCAAACGTACATAGTACTATACACGTACATAATTTAACCGGGTTTCGTGAAAGTATATAATACAAGTCCGATTTATACCTGCAAGAGAAGGTTGTGTGTTCGAAGCATGAACGAGTCTTAGCGACAAATCCGTCGGTTTGGCAAATCCAAAATATTCCATCGTATATGTCGAGAGATAAAATACGACGCGACTGAGAACACATCACCGCGATCTGTTTTTTTTTTTTTTAATTTATTTTTTTAAGTGTAAAAAAAAGGAAACCCCGACTGACCCGCATTTTTATCGCGAATATTCGAGATTCCGATAAAACGTGAGCGAACGAGGAGGTGGGGGGGGAGGAGGAGTGGAAGGGGTAGAGTCGGTAGAGAGGAAAGCGTAACATTCTTTTTTCCTCCCAATTTAGCCTCGCGGACATTTGTTTAAAGAGTTTCATATCTCTCGTGTTGTTTCCTTTCTTTTTTTTTTTCGAAGCTGCGTTTCTCTACCGGAATTCTTCTTCTTTTTTTTTCGCACTCGTAACATATCGCAACGATGCTGCATCGGCTCTCTCGGTCCGGCTGAAGCTATTTACTTATATCGTAAATTCGGACGATTGCACTGTAGGCGACGTTTCGGACGGTCGAGGGCGCAGGGAGAAGAGGAGGATTCACCGAAAGGGCGTCGAATATCAGCGCTCGAGTTTTGGTATCGTCAAAAAGCCTCGGGGGCTTTTAACGATTGCGAGAAATCCACGGGCATCGTGTTCGATCGACGAGAGAGGATCCGTGCTCTCTCTTTCTCTCTCTCTCTCTCTCTCTCTCTCTCTCTCTCTCTCTCTCTCTCTCTCTCTCTCTCTCTCTCTCTCTCTCTCTCTCTCTTTGGGCTTGTGGGATGAGCTGCAGGGTTTCCGATGAATCGGGGTACAGTCATTGGCCGATGAACCGAGATACGGCGAGCGGCCGATAAATCGGCATACAGTAATCGGTCGACGAGTCGACACACAGTGATCGGCAATTCGACCGCGATACAATAATAGACTGATCGACCGTCATACGGTAATGGGTCGATGAACCAGAATACTGTTATCGGCATATGAACCGGAATACAGTGAACGACCGATTGTCCGAAATACAGGAGTCGGCCGATAAACCGGCATACGTCAATCGGTCGACGAACCGACATGCAACGAGCGGCCGATAAACCGCGATGCAGTGATTGGCCGATTGACCGGAATACAGGGATCGGCCGATAAACCGGCATACAGCGATCGGTCAACGAACCGACATATAATGAGCGGTCGATCGACCGGGATACAGTGATCGGTAGATCGACCGAGATACAGCGATCGGCATATCGATCGGGGGACACAGTAATGCATATATATATAGTAATGGAGCTGGTGGCTCGCGTGCTTCGCATCGCTCGCACCCCTTTACAGACGTAAGCCCTTATTATTAGTCAACTTCAATCCTACTCTGACCCTATTATTGACCCATCTGGCTCTATTGTTGACCCCCTTACCCTATTATTGAGCCACCTGACCCGATCTTACCCTATTATTGACCCCCTCTGGACCTATGGCTGCCTCCTCTTCCCCGATTCTTGACACGGCGGTAGCGGCGAAATATTTTTATATTACAATATAAAAAAAATTTCGAAATTGTTTTATATTATAAAAAAAAGAAAAATGATAATATAAAAAAAAATGTATTGATATAGAGAAATATAGACGGGGTACAGTGAACGGCCGATGGACCAGGATACAGTGATCGATCGTCGAAATCTATCGTTCGGAAATGGATGGAACTATGTATGCCGATAACTGATCCTCGACGACTTTCTCACTGAGCCAATGTCTGCATATTCCGGGAGAGCAAAAGCCCCCGACAGGGCGGTAAGCACCTACGGGAGGATTCCCCCCCACCCGCTATCGTCGCGAGACTCCGCCGGCCGAATAATTTCGGTAACGGTGCCCCGCGGAAATTCAAATTAGGGGTAACGACGTCGTGGAAGGGAATGGATGATAACAGGAGCAAGATAACGGGGCCATCGACAACGACGGTCGAGCTCCGCGCAGGGTGGCAGAGACTGGGAGGTTTCGGCGGTGCCGTTCGTATGAGAAGGATCAGCCGGGATGAGGTAGGGAGAGAGAGAGAGAGTGGATGGGTGAGCAGGTTCGTCGCCCGAAGCTAAACTATCGTTTCCAACGTGGAAAGCGAGAGGTGGAGATTCTCGTTGCAATAATTGGTACGGCGAAATCGCGCCGGCTTTGTTTGAGAATTCACGAAAATTCTACCGACAATCAGACAACGACACCGCCCGATAAGTCGGGTTATTGCGATGTAGATCCGCGGTAGTGGAGCCCGCGGGTGTCGCCAATACCCTCTCCACACAACCGATCCCGAACGCGGAGTTCGCACTCCGGCGGAAAATCGAGCGTATGCGACAACAACAAAAAATCGTAATATCCTAATTTCGGCATCTTTTCGTGTTTTATTTTTTTTTTATACTGCAAATTTAGGTATACTTTGAGACATACATTGACGGAAATATTTATTTCACAATGTTATTGATGATTTTATTGTGTCCTTGTTATACAACTATTATTAATGTGTATATTACTGGCAAGTGTTGTGGCTTCGACGCTTCAAGCCTCGCCGCCACGGACTATGGAATTTAAAAACGGAAATTTAGATTTCGGAAGATTTACTCGGAAGTATGTCAATTAACGGATTGAAAATCCCGTTTTTGACCGGAAGCGAAGTCACATCGGAAGTACGCCAAATCCTGCCGAAAAATTAGATCTTCAAACCGGAAGTGATGTGTTTCCGGTCGAGAAATCCGATTTTCAAATCCAAAGTCACATATTTCCTGTATGACGTCACTTCCGGTCGAAAAATTCTCGTGCGACGCCAGAAAATTTGTAAAGATCGTACATTTTGCCCGTTGGTCCAGTTTCACTCGTTCTTTCATAGTGCCCGAGAAGGAAATTGATTCAGATATGTGCGCTTATCGGGGTGTGACGGTGAGCTCCGTCGCCCGCAAGAATGTCCAATCACACTCCCCCCACCCCTCAAGACTAAGCCGAGATTCCTCGGCTACTCTACGCGTACCTCGAATCCCCTTGACATCCAATCCCATATATCGGCGCGACGGTCCAGCGTTCGGATCTCCATAGCCCCTAACGGCTATGACTCGAGAGTTCGCCGAGGGCAAACCCTGCCGTCGTATTTCAACGGGCGAGATTGCTTCGGGCAATGTCGTTGGACAGGGGCCAAGAGCGAGGAACGAGCGAGTAATCACCAAGCTCCCCGTCTCGTTTGTTATTTTTTAATCGAAACTCGGATGTACGCCGAGATAATAAGGGTGAGCGGGGCAAAACGGGTCGGTTATAATGCGAAAATCTTTTCCCGATGTACGGGGCAAAAATTGATGATGAAAAAAAAAAAATGGTCGAAAGAAAATGTACCCCATAGAGGAGAGCAGGGCAAAATGAAACATTGGGGCGAAACGCGACGGAAGATCGGTATGCATCGATGGGGCAAAATGGGACGTCACAAAATTATTGGAAAATTGCGTTTTTTAAAAACATAATCATTTAATAGGTATCATTTTAGGACGTCCCATTTTTACGCCATCGATGCATCCAGATTTTCAGTCCCGTTTTGCCCCAATGTCCCGTTTTACCCCACTATCCCCTACCTCGATCCGTAGCAGTAATCCACATTGCTCGAGCGATAAACTCCGGCGATTGATATTGAGAACATTGCGAACAGCCGAAACTAGTGACAATTCCGACAAGTACATCGAATATGCTCATTCGTTGTCTTCAAGAATCCGTCGCTGAGCTGGCTGAGTGCAATGGCGACTTATCATCGAACAATGTTGCATCAACCCCCTCCCTCACTACTATGTTTCTCTTGACATTGATAGTCAAGCGAGAATTTGAAAATAAACCCTGAGCCCACATAAGGGATGAAGATAAGGATTTTCGTTTCCTTGAGCGTCGGTGGAATTCTCTTACGCCTCCGAGACTGTGTCTCGCTCAGTTGCCGATAAGGAATTCGTCTCCCCACCTCTATCCACGGCAACAACCGACATCGCTCGAGCGATGAACTACGTTGATGAATATTCGAATCATTCTGAAATGCCGAATTAACATTTCGAAGCATACATTTAAAAAATTTTTTTTTTTTTGACAGGTATGAAGTTTCAAAAACATCGGTTGGTTATTGATCTACTTTTTTTCTGAATTCAAAGAGGTGTATCACCGTGTTTCAAAGGATTGAGTGACAACGTCTCCTCATCCCTTACCTTCAAGATCCCTCGGCCGACTTGCCATTGCGCAATGTTGCATCCCCTTCCATCTCTCTCTCTCTCTCTCTCTCTCTCGGTTGACATTAACATTCAAGCGAGAATTTGAAAATAAGCCCCGTGCCCACGTAAGGGATGAGGATGAGGGTTTTAGTTTCCTCGAGAGTCGCTGGAATTCTCGTGTGCCTCCCCGTGTCTCGCTCAGTTGACGACAAGGAAGTTCCCTCCCTCCAGCGCTCATCCCCGAGGAGACATCGGAGCTCCGGTGAGTGCTGGCAGCTCGTCGTCTGATAAGTGGAGCCCCACTGAATTAACCGAGATATTTATCTTGGGTTACAATCACAGAGAGCGGGACGGAACTATGGAAGAGAGGACACCCCCTCCCCCCCCCCCGCCCCCCTCTCTCACCCACCCACCGAACTGGTGCGCGTTGACGGAATCTAAATCAGCGCAAGAGCCGCGAGCTCGAGGACGCACCCGAGAGGGATGAAGCCGCGAGGAGGAAGAGGAACGTCGAGGGTGTGGGGAAGGTCTCGTTTTCACACGGCACTGCAGCGGCGGAGCGGAGCACATAACACCAGCCGGCTCGTCGTGTCAACCCGGTGCGAGGATAATTCGAGCTACCAACGAGACAGATACATATATAAACGGAGGGGGTGAACGGCTTGAGGAAACATAACCGGCGGAGAGCCGGGTGAGATCCGACCCGTTTCTCTCGGCATTCGGGACCTTCCCGCGCGAAACTTGAAGTTTCAACGACTTGTTTATTGTCACCATTCGCTGGAAATACGAAGGGACGAGGAGCGCGACGAGATATTATCCTCGAATTATTCCGGGGCTTCGTGTCGCAGCGGTGCGTAGCGGTGGGGTAGTTTCCTAAGACTCCGATGGCTCGAACGATCGCCGGCGCGACCGCGTCCGCGAGCCGGAAAAGCGCGACGAATGCACGGCGAAAGGCGGAAGTGCACCGGGCGAAAGTCTTGGATTATTGGCGCTGAAGAGAAAACGGAATGAAGTCGGAGAGCACGCGGGTGCGGAAGAGAAGAGAGTGAAAGGGTCGGTTTATCTTTACTACCCTCGATTGCTGCACCGCGGTGCCGGTTTCTCTCCTCGCGATACCCTCCCTTACCGCGCTCGGAAACTCGATTAAACTCCCGTTAGAAGTTTTACGGGGCGAAGAGATCCGTTCCTCTTCGTTTCCGGATGGCCTCTCTGGAACTGAGACCCCCGATGAAACTAACACGGGTTTGCGTTGGCCGAAACGACGTACCGGCGAAAGTTCGATAGAAAATTAATTGAAGGGATCGATACTGAGGGAAAAATCGATTTCGAAGCAAAAACTGATTCGCGAATGTCCGTTGGGGATGGGGCGAGATCCGGCTGCACTTCAGACACTTTTTGGCTGAGATGCATTGTGAAAAGGAAATTGTACATTTAATGTAGCGGACTGAAAGGTTTTATGCTAAAACTTGTACATTGAATTAATATATTTTTTCATTGAAATTAAACTGAATAAAAAGAAATTAAGTGTTTCCAATTTTTTTAATACACTGTATATTAATTTTTCATCACAATTTTACATTTAATATACCAGTTTCTGCATACGAATTTTCAGGTCGTCACATTATATTTCGTACTAAGTTTCTTCTACAGTGTTGCTTTTGCACCGAAACAATGTTTTTTCGCTATACTGAAGTTGCTTTTTTAAGTCCCAATTTTTTGGCCACTCGCCGAAAAGCTCTTTTCCCTGAATTCTGACAATTCTCATAGTTCTTGAACGCCCACGCAGGCAGGAAGTGCGTCCCGCGAAGAAACAAACACGGCGTCGCGTTGGTTTCTCAATTGAGAATTAAATAAACGGATCGATCCAAACGCAAATATCGATTTCGAAGCCTAAACTTTATCGCCGACATTGCTTTTGCACCGAAACAATGCTATATTGATTTTTGCATTCTTGCATTTTTTTAATCGATTTTTTTTTTTTTTTTTTTTTTTTTTTTTTTAAGTAGATGCTTCTTTTAGTAATAATTTTTCTGCCATTTGCCGTAGAGCACCGGTGCATTCTACCCAGGACAGCCTACCTAGGATTTACGAGCTCAACAAGAGTCCCGCAAAAAAAAAAAAAAGGCGCACCACCACTTCGGTCACCCCAAACAGACAATCGTCCAACTTTTTTTTTTTTTTTCTCCTTCTCTCCCCTCCTTCGTCCCTTCGCCGTTCTTTATCCCGCCGCCCGGCCTTTATGTACCGCGCTTCGCATGAGAAAACGCCAGTTTCGTTAATTATCCGACAAAAACAGCGGGCATAGTCCCACGCTCTAGCTACCGTCTCGTCCCCACCGCCGTGCATTATCCTATGTAACGACTGTGAGTACATTATTCGGGAACGCTTGAGCTCAAAACTCCAAGAACAAACTCCAAGAGCCGCAGAGAACTGTGTACTGCGGAATTTTCGTTATGTCGGTAAAGGGAATCGGTGAAGGCTTTGTTGGCCCTCGTACTTTGCTCATTCACTGTTGTTTCAGGGTGCGGGCCGAGGGGGGGGGGGGGGGGGGGGGGGAGGGATGGTGAATCATTATATCGGCCTGCAACCGCCGTTTTTCCTACCGCATTCTCGCATTAAGAATAAAAAAAAAAGTGCCAAGAAAATAAAAGAAAGGAGAAAAATGTTACTACTAAAAAATTGAAGCGAAAGATGGCAGTTAATAATTAAGGACGATGTAGCGAAAGCGGATTTTCCTTGGCTCTCTGAAAGGCTGCGGTTAACGGGCGGTAACGCACGAAACTTGATAAAACAAGCGCAGCCACACTGACTGACAGACACGAAGGTCGACACATCGATGCTCATCGGCCTCGCGTTCGTTTCCTCGCGGCGAATTAATAAAGCTAGCCGCGCTACTCGCAATTTATTAATACCGGTTTTACGTTTGATAATTAAAAACCTGTTTGAATAGTTCATTATCGCGTTGAAGTACTGGGGTAGTTTTTTTTTTTTTTTTTTTTGACCATCACGTTGTTGCAGATATTTTTTGCGCATTGTTCGTTTTTGATTTCATGTTCGCAGGTCAAGACGCGGGAATCGTTTTGTCGCCGTTGATAGGAATGATCGTCGGTGCGCTGGTGACTCTCGTGCTGATCGTTCTCGTCGTCGTCGTTCGGGCCAGACGCGAGAGGATATCGAAAGCGAGACACGAGAAACCGGCCGAATTGAGAGAACTGCCCACTCAACAGTACCCGCTTCAGAGCCCACAGCAGACCGTGGAAACGGATCCTGACGTCATACCCAACAAATTCGGTAAGACGCGACGAGTACCTCGGAGCAAATGTTCCTTTTTTTTAAGGCGGGATGGAGCGAAAGGGTAAATCCAGAAATAATCCATAATTTTAGACGAAGTTCGAAGTTAAGAATTGACTGATTACGAAACGAAAATTGTGATAATTGTGATAATTGTTCTAAGAATTAAACAAAACAAAAAAATCCGCACTGGGACAAGAGATTGAAGAGCCGCAGTAGTGTAGGTCAGTGTGTGATCGGGCCAGTGTCTCGGGGCAAACGATCCTAATTTTTACAGGGGAACGGAGCGTAAGGGTGAACTAATAAATCAAGGGACAATTTGAGACGAAGTCCAAAGTTATAAATTGACTGATTAAAAAAAATCGTGCAAGAATAAATAAATAAATAAGAAAATTAAGAAATAAAAAATTGTCGACGTATGTGGACAATAAGTTGTTGTAAAAAGTACAAACTTTATTTTAGTGTCCACCCACAAAATTTCTCTAATTTCCTTTTTTTTCTTCTGTCCCTTCCCGATCGCAGAAGGCAACAATCTCGTGGAGGTCAGCCCGCCGAGTTACCCGCCCGGCTATCCCTCGGGGCACTGGGTGACGCCGGGCCCAACGCCGAGCATAGACGAGCTCTGTCACAAGTTCACCGGGAGGCCAACGGAATTGAGGCTACCCTCGAGAAGCACGATACCGTCGTTGCCGAGCGCGGGGATGACCGGCGTCGTCGTCGGGGCGGGCCAGCTCGTCGTCGCCGGCGAATGCCTCGACGGGGAGGCCATCAAGCGACGCCTCATGGCCAACAGACTTCCCGAGAGTTGCGTATAAATAAATAAACGTCGCTCCGTCGTCATTGGCAAACAGAAAAAAAAATGAAAAAAAAAAAAACAAACACAAAAAATTAAAAAAAATCCCCCGGTTATTTCCGATGTGTCCGACTCGGCGAGAACGCTTCGGACTGTTAACGCGAAACGGGGTCAACGACCTTTGAGACTCTCGTTCGCGTAGAAAAGTTCTCGTTCGCGGAGAAAAATCACCGGTGAGTTTTCGCCCCGGGCCTGCGTGTGTGTTCGTGAGTTCGGCTTGCCAATTAGGGAAGAGCGGGGCAAAATGGGACAGTGAGGCAGAACGGGACAGTGTCGGGCAAAACTCAATTTCCCAATAATTTTTAGATGGGACAGAATTCTTAAATGGGGCAAAACGGGACAGAAAATACGGACGTATTGTATTGATGAGGCCAAATGGGGCGTCCAAAAATTATTTGAAAAATTGTCTTTTGCCACACTGGACCATTTTGCCCCACCGACCCATTTCGCCCCTCTCTCCCCTATATGTCTGAATGTTCGAGCCCGGCGGAAAGCACCGTACACAATAGCGTTGCTCACGGAATTCTCTTGTAGGCAGGATGGGGGGGGGGGGGTAAGTCCGCGAAGCGAAAACGAAGAACCAAGGGAGCAAAGGGTGTCCGCGAGGGTGAGTGGAAACGGCGTTGGACGGAGGGAGGCGCGCGCGCTTCCGAAGTCCGAACCGAAGATGGATGGGAAGAGCGCGTGAAACGAGGCAGCCTTTCTCCCTTCCGCTCCGACCGATCTTCCTCGCTCCTCGCACCTGCACTTTCTCCCGGAGCAGAAACGGGAGAGAGATAAAGGGAACGAGCGGGAACTTGTATAATTCAAAGGGGATAAAGAGTAAAGAGAAATTAGAGAAACGCGAGCGGCGGCGCGCGCCGCCGAGGCTGGAGCGGAATCCACGAATCGAGAGCGAACGTGTTGCGATTCTCGCGAACGGGGTTGATGACGATCGCGGAGACGAAACGCGATGACGGAAAAAAAAATACTCACGCCTTCGAGATCTCTTTTGGGAAATCGTGCGATCGGAGAATGAAAAATGTTCACGTTTCTGAAAATAGAGGCTTCACCTAACGCGGACGCGGACGGCGCGACCCACCCGGAAAGATGATTTATTTGACAGGCGATCCGCAATTAATTTTTTTTTTTTATTAAAATGAACATGTATTTAATTTAGTTTTCATTTATTTAAATTTATTTTAATCGAAGATTTCTCCTTCTTTGGCCGGTTCACATTTAATCCAATACAGAGGTCTGAATACAAAATTATAATATAATAATAGACTCTAAACTTACGCACCGACCTAACATACATTAAACAACATACATTAAATAATTCTTCACTCCGCTTCCCTTTTCCATTTCCTACCCTCATCTACTCACACTTCAGTACCACGGAGTTGACCGCCCTTTCAAGGAGGATCGACTGTCAGACGAAGTCCAACTTAAGGACTCGATTTTTTTTATATACTCCGCATAAACATATGCGACACATCTATTTCCGAAGTCTGAGCAATTTTTATTTTATTTATTTTATTTATTTTATTTATTTTATTTATTTTATTTATTTTATTTATTTTATTTATTTTATTTATTTTATTTATTTTATTTATTTTATTTATTTTATTTATTTTATTTATTTTATTTATTTTATTTATTTTATTTATTTTATTTATTTTATTTATTTTATTTATTTTATTTATTTTATTTATGATACAATTTTAAAGTTGACTGCTTTGATCGGGCGAAGCATCAAAGATTATGTAAAAAAAATGCGAAATCCGCACTTTACCGTGCAAACTCAATGATTTATCGATGAAAAGTTTATTTTGTCATCGCAGTCTATTAATTTCACCGAATTATCAACGCCAGGTCCGACAACCTTTCCGGTCGAAAGTTGATGCGTTCGGAGAACCAAACAAAACTTCAGGGCCAGGTCAATGCACGTCCAATTCTAAATATTTTACCACACATCGCGAATCCACAACATACAAATATAGTCTCAAATATTCTTTAAAAATTGTTCATATAAGTTTGGTAATTCATTTGTGTTTTCGTTTTTAATTTCTTAATGTTGACCGTCCGAAACTTGACTACACATTTTTCTTAATCTTCGATACACGGATAATTTTTTTTCAAAGTATACTCCATGAATCGCACGCATAATTCATTATACCAATACTGCATAGAATTCGAGACAGCTACGATGCATTTTTTCTCAATCACATTTTTCACTCCAAAGAAACAGTCGATCCTTCTTAAAGCCCACCAAAGATGAACCCGTAAAATTCACTGTTGTAAATTCATTCCCAAGTCAATGAATTTAAATTAATATTTGCTTAAAGCAAATAAATATTTATTTGCGGTTATTCGTCAAATAACTTATTTTTCTGGATGCGTTCGTCGAAGATTCGACCGATCGAAATTCCGGTTCGGTTAATCGCGAGGCTAGAAAAAAAAAAAAAAAAAAAAAAAAAAAAAAATTAATAAATTCCACCGGGAAAAACATAATTTGATTTGATTGGAGAGAGAAGCTAAGTTTCGCCAGGAGGCACGTAGCGGAGGGTAGATGAAAAAATGTTCTGCGAAGCAGTGAAAAATGTCGATTCGCCGGTTACCCTACGGAAAGCCTTGTCTCCTCTCCCTCTCCCTCTCGCCCCCGCGCTGCTCGACATTCTCTCTTATTCTCTCCTCAACTTCCGTCTCGCGACTCGCCTCGCTTCCTGCGCGGAGTTAAAGAATTTCCGGAAGTGCGGAACTGCCTGCAGCCGTCTGACGAGGGAGAGAACGACCGAGCGCCGGTACGTAAGATAGGGCAGGAACTGCGACCGTGGGGTGGAGAGGGGCGAGAGGGGTGGGAGGTCGCCCGGAATGTAGCGAGGGTGAATTATTCGAAGCAGCGAACGCGACGACTTCCGGGGAGCGATCACTGTCGAACGAGGCGAGCGCGAGGGTGGAAAACTGTGTGCCGACTGTCGCGTTCCGACCTTCCGTGAACTATCGCGAGAGCGCAGGCGAGTGACTATTCGGAAATTTAAATTCGTTCCAGGGAACCGGGGAATTCACCTCTCGGGCTATCCGGAGACTGGATCGGACGGGAGGCTCCTCCGCGCGTATAATTTTCATTCCAGGTAGGAGAGAACGATCAGAGAAAAAACAAAGAGCGAAGAGAAAGCCGGAGTTCGAAGTGAATCGAGTCGAGGGTGCAGGCTCTGTCGAGACGGATTCGAGTCCTTCGCGGATCAAAAGGGTGGGAACGGGAGACAGAAGGGACAAAAGTATGCGCAGTTTAGACGAAAGTCGGATTATAGATCGTTGGACGAATGAATCGCTAAGAAAGGGTATCAATGATTCAAGTAAAATTCGCCTGCGGGCTGACGAGGAAATAAAAATATTTCGATTCTACTTTCAATTCGTGCAATTTCATACCGGATTAAAACGATAACACGTCACCATGAGAGTCTTGCCGTCGTTGTTTCAATGTCACATGGAATTGTAAGAATTTAAAGTGGAATTGAAACAAACCTATTTTTTTTCGGCAGCCGGCAAGCGAATTTTTCTTCAGTGCACGCACTTCCGGTTTTGGTTGCGCGGCAAGTGGATCTCTGTAGAGAAATTCCACCGGAATTTCTCTACACAGATCGGTAGAGAAGGAACGACAGATGAGCTGTGTGTATTTTGTCGATCACCTATGAGCCTCGATCTTCAGAATAATGCGGAGAAAGAATAAGAACGACAAGCGAAAAGACCGGAGAGAAAGTTGAAGTTCGCTGTATGAAGGCAGATGTCGAGTCTTTCGCCGATAAAAATCGTACGTTGCGAGAAAAAGGTGAACAAAAAATATGCACAGTTTACACGAAAGTCGGAATTGTAGATCGTACGATGAATAACATCGCAGGCGCGAGATCCGAAACGACCACTTCCGGTTTGGCTTACGCGCACGATTAAATCGGTTAAATCGTACACGGAGAAAAAAAAAAAAAATGTTCGGATCAACGAAAAGTAAAGAAAAGTTGTTTGTTTCATACAAATAAAGCATCCCCTAGCAAGTCAAACGACCGTCCTTTTAACGCCTATCCAAAGACCCAAAAAAAAAACGACTGGTCATTCTGTGATACTTTTCGTCTGGAATAATGACTGATAAACGACCAATAGTTAGATTGAGGATGGATCGTTTTTCCATCGATAACCACAAAAACGACCGATGTCCGAATTACTGGGAAAGCTCTAGGTTGGATCGTTTCGCCGGCATTGATCATTAAGTTACCGGAAAGACGACCACGGTGAGAGCTTTTCATTGGGTCGTTTTTCGGGTCTTTCATGAAAAACTACTAGCAAAGCGTCGATGAGATGCCAACCTAAAGCTTTGTCAGTAATTCATAAATCGGTCGTTTTTGTGGTCATTTTTTCGATCATTCATGGAAAAACGAGCCATCCTCAACCTAATAAGTGGTCTTCTTCGGTCGTTATTACGGACGACAGTGTCACAGAAACGACCAGTCATTCTTTGGCTCCCACGCCGGTCGCTTGACGTGCCGAGGTCGTTTTATTACTATTAACTACTTCAAGCGATTCAAAATTTGTCGTCTCAAGCAAACACTTCTGTTCCACCAACCAAATACCGCGCCTCGATCAATCCAACCGTTTCTTTCTCTCAGTGCACACGCGATTGATTCAGTTAAATCGTACGCACGAGAAGACGCGCACTTCCGCTTTCGCTTATGCGTCAAATGGACATATACAAGAAAAAAAGAAACTTCGGATAAGGTGTCTCGATTTTTCTCGATCTCCGATGATCCTATCAGGATCATCCGGTGAGTGCAAAGCGAAGAATACACTTTTCTCTTTCTCAAAAAAAAAAAAAAAAAAAAGAGCAGTGATAGTTTATCGTTCTCCGAGCATGACGACCTTCGATCCAGCCATCGAGAACTGACGGAAAAGAGGGAATCAAAAAAAAAATCGAAAAAAAAAATAAATAAACGAAAGACAAAAGTTAAAATAAAAAAAAAAAATTCATTACTCGTTAGGAATTATCGTACCGCTGTATATAATACATAATGTATCATTGTTACGAGACTCCCCGAGCAAACTTGCCCGGGAGAGCGTCCCCGTGCAGGTTCGCCATAAGGGGAGTCCCGATGAAAAAAAAAAGGGAGCTAGGCTCTCACCATCGCGCGGTCGTAGAAACCGCTATCACGTTGGCTTCCACGGTCTCTTTGACCGGGGCAAAGGGAATTTAATCGAAGCCAATCGACTGACAGAAATATCTCATGAATCTTTTCATCACGTATCCTTGATATCCGGATAGAGGGGGGGGGGGGGGGAGCAATAAAAACATTTATGTGAATTTCTATATTGCGCGAGGTCTGTCTCGGGCGATGGAAACAGGTCGCTCCCTTCCGAAGGCTTTATCTCTCAAAGGAGCCAAAGTTTCAGAATCGAAATGAAGAAAAAAAAAAAAGTTAACAATTGAAGTACCGAGTAGAGGGATAATGATATATATATATATATATATATATATATATATATATATACATACATACATATATAATGATAAGACGAATGAATGAGACAATGATGAGAAAGAAAAAGAAACATTGTACATAATCCTACGGACTCCGTGTAAATTCGATTGTACCTTAAGTTGAATGTCTAGACGACTTCATATCTGACACTCCATATCGTCTAATAACTCGTATGTATATAACAACATAAAGTTTCGATCCGAATAAACTATTTAACTGTCGAAATGACGTTTCTGTTGTTTAGTTATTTACTTTGTTTTCATTTGATTTAAGAGATTTTTCGTTCGTTTTGAAAATTGTGTCTAACCCATTCGTTCCATCGGCGGAAGTAGCGAAGAAAAAATTGTAACCAAAAAATCGACGGTCGAGCCCATGTTCGATATCGTCGGTCGGATCAAGGTGCACCCAAAGGGCCAAGCAGCGAGCCACGCTCGATTCGCGGCGTACAGGGCAAAGCCGACTCTGGGTAAAAAAAAAAAAAAAAAGGACCAAAAGGAAGAAAAAAATAGCTTGGCAAGCCGCACGACGCGTTGCGGATTGCGAGCTACGTACGATCGCCGCGGGATTGCCATCTTGACAAATGGTCCCTGTAGTGGTTGCTGCCTCGTCTCACGCAGTGTCTGAACCGAAAAAAAAAAAAAAAAAAAACAAAAAAAATAGAAAAGAAAGTTTTAAAAAATGAACGAGACTGGCAATCGCAACGGCGTTTACCGGCGACTCGAGAGCACACGTTCTCTACGTAAACGTGCCTACTATAATTAATTGTACGTCACTTTTTTAATATTCAAACGATCGTGTAGTTATTACGTTGTTTTTTTTTTTTTTTTTCTTCGATCTTTTACATATGTTGGAAAATTGTTAGTTCGTCCGAATTTTTCAAGACTCCAATCCTGATAGATGATCCCCCATTATACTGAATACTATTCTGCTTCTATTCTGAGGATCTCGGTGAGTTGCGCTCAACAGTGCTCTGCACTACCGTCGTGTGCCAAAAACAAAAAAAAAACTCATCTGTCGATTGTTCTATAAATAAGTCCACACTTTCGGTCCACAGAACTCATTTTTCGACTGAAAGTCACCTCAAGAAAACTCATTTTTCGACCGGAACTGACCTCCGGAAAACTCATTTTTCGACCGGAAGTGACCTCTAGAAAAATTGTTTTTCGACCGGAAGTGACGTATTTCCACGACGTCTTGCTAGTAAGGGATAAAACAAAATTTTAATTTCAATCCGAGGCTTTCGCCGACACGTCTTCTACGAGCGGAAAGAATTTCCTAATAAAATACGGATAACGTCACGAACGGGTCGTTCGACGGAAGACGCGAACGACGCGAGAGGAATTAAATAAAATGACTGCTATCTTTCGAGATTAAGGGATGCTGGAGTGCGGATAAGCCCACGACGGCGGGAAGTTATCTTGACGCGGGTCGGAAATACTTTTTTTTTTATTCCTCTATTTTTCTCTGCTTCACGTGAGCGACTTGTGTTTTTTAAAAATATTTTATATATATATATATATATATATATATATATATATATATATATATATATATATATATATATATATATATATATATATGTTCGCAAGCAGGAGAAGAAAGGAGCCGAGAGAAAACGAGCGCAGTGACGCGCTATAGGAGAAACGTTTAAGATGCAGCCCCCAGGAGATCCCTCGAGTGCTCTCGTGGCAGCTTGCAAAAAAAAAACATATATATATATATATGAAACCCGCGTGGAATTCTAATCTCGTCGCGTGAGGCGTTCGTCACGTGCGGCAATGCCGATCGCGCTAACCGATCTACGAAATATTTTTCAAAGAAGTATAATTTACCCGAACTTGGTACTTTGCAAGCGGCCAACCAACAAGTTGACTCTGTTGCCGATATATGTTCCTTAAAAAAAAAATTAAAAAAAAAAAACCATTAAAAAAATTCCGGCGACGAAGGTAGCGAATATGGCCCAGCCCTATCAGGGAATAAATAAATTACACATGGACTGCTCCGCATTTCACTTTTCTCCCAATTAACATCAACTCACGATTCCGCGATTCCGGTGTCACTCGCCACCGTCGCGTGCAAGTAGTAACCGTGCCTTCGCGAACGGACGGAAGACTCCTAATGGAATGAACAAAAAAAAAAAAATTAAAAAATTAAAACAAAATAAAAAGAATGTCGGAAGATTCTCGTTTAATTCTCCTATCCTCTCGGCGGGGTTCTTTCCCAGTTTTCCTGACAATTTTCCGTGCGGTAGTTTTATCCCCCTCGCAAACCGCGACTGGAGTAATCAGAGCCACCGAGTTGACACGAGTAAGAACCGCGGAGAAAATATTTCCGATAGCTCCGACGGGAGGGGTGTGCGAGTTGGCACAGCGTTAAGGGCGACGAAGGGGTGGGCCGGAGAAGGAGGAGGGCGGGGGGGGGGCAAGACCGGGAAAATATGAGAAGCGAGGGCGTCGATGCATTATCGATTCTCGAAGGAAAAGCTCGGTGGTGAACTGCCGAGCCGGAGCGAGAGACGGATAGATAGAGGAAGGTTATGAGCTGAAGAGGAGAGGATGAGGAGAAAAAAAAAAAAAAAAAAAAGAATGAAGATGAAAAGCTCGAGTTCTCGGGGCAAGAAAGTTCGAACCGCCTGGAGGAGATATTCCCAGCGCCTGCTTCTGCCGCAGCTGCTATTGGATGGAATGGAGTCGGTTAATAGTAAAGACCTGGGCGCGGCTCGGGGCTCAATTAATGTTTAAATAAAAATAAAATATAAAAACGAAACATCGAGATACGGCCGTAGATGTTCGATGAGAAATAATTTATTATTTTATAAACGTAATAAAAAAATAAAATAAAAAAAACAATGAAATCGGCAGCCGAGTCGATTTGAGCGGAGAGAATTTAAAAAAGGGGTGACCAGCGATCCTCGATTCTTCTTTCCCCCCCCCCCCCCCCCCCCCGCCCACTCCCCCCCACTCGCGCGATCCTTTGCACAGCGAGGCCGTAAATTTCGACGTACGTGATTCCTGCTGGCAAGGTCCTTTTTCCGCAAGCCACTACGTGAAAAGCTTCCACCCCATAAACCCGGACTTTCTATATTATCCCTGATACAACGGATAACCGAGCGGGCCATTAAATAAAATCGGGGAGGCGATACGATCGCGTTATCGAGCCTGTCCGCGTCACGTAAACCATTATTACAGCGTTAAATCGCGACCACCTATATGTAAGTGCATACATATATGTTTTTTTTTTTTTTTTAATAATCCGTAATCGCTCCGGTTACAGAATTTTTTTGTTTGCACACGTGTCGCACGAGAGACTCTTAATCTTAAGGGCACAATCAAATTTTACGATATAAATGGTACAAAAGAAAAAAATTGTTTAAATATTTCCGTTCGTTTCTTCAGACCGTTTGGTATTTCCAGCTTCTCCCGAGCCATCGGAGCCACTGCCGTCGGTTTCGTTCGGAAATATCGAAACGAGAATTTTTTTCTTTATCGCCGCTGGTATTTCCACCAAACCTTCGATCGCGCTGCAGACGAAATGATTGTAAGCCTCGCAAATGGTGTGTTTCATGCTATCGAGATGCGGTAGCTTCATCTGAATTTAACGACCAAACATTATTGTTGACAATAATAATGGTGATAATAATAATAATATAATCATAATAATTGTAATCATACCAATAATAATAAAAATCATAATAAAAATGATAATCGGTGTTTATTGTAAAATACGAATTGCCTCGTCCAAATCGGGAAGTTCCGGTAATACGGGAGCAACAGTCTCGACCATACGATAGTAGAGGTCCTCGGTTTCCGAACTGTCGCCCCAAAGGCCCTCGGCGGAAGTCCAATAGACGAGACCTCCGGCTATGGCGCCTTTCGCTATAAGCTTCGTCGAAGCTCCCACGATACCCCGCCTCGATAGCGCCGGTTTTTTCGGTGGACAGTCGCATAGCTGAATGAATCGTACCGACAAAACTTTTAGACACGTCGAAAAAATTTGTGGAACGTACTTGTGTACCTCAAGTACGCACATACGTACGGACGTATTCTATATTCTAATTATTTTTGTTATTTTAGTTATAGTATTCTATTGTCTATTCTATTCTAGTATTCTATTTTAGTTATAGTATTATATTTTCAATTTTTTTTTTTTTTTTTTTTTTTTGTGTGTAAAAATTGTCCGCTGTTGTGGCTTTTGTTGCGCTTCGGTATCTTGATGCACGGTGTTCTTAGGGAGCTAAAGCCTCAGAACACGCTTGTCACGCTCTACGGCAAGAAACACACAAGATGAAGTATATGACGGGATTGAAAACGCCAGATAAGGAGGTATCATTTGGATTTTTTTTAGTAAGAACCCAGTGCAAAAAAAAATCAGGAGCACATGGTTCCATGTATTTTTTCGCGCCGAGCACAGATCCTACAAAGTGAAGCGCATCGTTCTCTTGACATAATGATTTTTTTAAACTTGAAAATTAAAATTTTCATATCGCTTTCTCGTTATGTTGCCCAATTCGCAAAGTTTCCTTCTCCTATGAGGATGCCAAAAAAAAAAATATATATATATATAATAGGCTTTCTCACCGAAGAAGCTTTGCGAATGAGGCAACATTATGAGAAAGCAATATGAAAATTTCAATTTTCAACTTTTAAGTGGGAAGCGATATGAAAATTTTGATTTTCAACTTTTATAAGGTACCCATATGAAAATATAAATTGTTATCTTTGTTTTTTTTATAAACGTTTATTTTGTCTTGTTCGAACCGACGAGTCGCTCGCATCCGTCACCCGGGCGCAGCCGCAGCTGCGCGACAGATAGGAATACCAGCCGGAGGGGCAATCGAACGTCGTGATCACGTATATTACTCCACACCAGTTCCGGTACCACTGTATCCACTGTAGAGCACGTGCGGGAGACAGCCTATACATGTGTTATCAACGAATACCCGGGCACCGGTTCCAGGAGTGCCCTCCTCCATTAGAGACTCATCGACGTATCTGTCCACCTGTACGCGTCGTATGTCCAGCTAATTCCGGTACGTAACCACGCGGACATATCGACTCAAATTCCCCGTGGATGATGCTAGGAGTACCGGCAGGTATGTCGCTCGTCCGGAACCCTGTCAACGTGCTCATAACGCGAAGTCACCGGCCTCGAAGATTATCCTGGGACCCGAGCTTGTCCCACAGTTACAGGTCAAACCAACCCCCGTTCCTCCTCCTCCAGCCTCGGAGCCGCGCCCTTGATTGCTTGACATCGTTACAATTATCCCTCGCTGGAACGTCCACTATTATGCAATCTTGATTGTACCACTTCCGGTATGTCGATATTACATGGTATCCGTACGTCTGTTTGCGGTTGGATGGGGGGTAAACAGCAGACGCGGGCAATACGGGCCGGGAATTAGTGCATCGTGCTGCAAGGGAGGGAAAGGCGCGATCTTCGCCGAGCTCGAAGTTTGCCGTCCGAGCGTGGCGAGGGCGAAAATCGAACGGGGTGAAAATCCGCTCGCTCCCCCTTTTTCAAACGTCGTCAATGACAACATCACCCTGAAGATGCCTGAAGATGGTGTGTTATTTTAGCGAAGTGGGAAGAAATTATATACGACGTATGCGGATAGTATACGCGTATGCTTTGCTACGAGGGAGGGAAGTGCGCGATTTTTCGCAGAGAGTGAAATGTGCTACTCAGACGAAGCAAGATCGTTGTGACTCTGAAGAGACTGGGGTAAAATGGGCACTCTGATTTCCGGGCACGATGAGGCACCTCCCAAATCGGAGAGAATCAGAAAATGTCCGTAAATTCGAAATCTACTCCAAAAAGTGTTATAAAATATTAAGTGTAAGGAAAATCTGAAAAACATTTACAATAGCGTAATCTTTAATTACTTAGGGTAAAAGCGGTGATTATGGACCAGTCCGTATGTTATTGATTTATCGGGCTAATCGGGATGGGCCACAATCACAACTTTTGCTTACTTTAAAACAAACAAAAAAATGTAAGTCCCGACACAGAACCGACATTTCGAAGGGAATCGCGTCGACGATTAACAAATGCATGCAATAAAAATGTATCTTTCAAGGTAATTCACCTTAGGTGGGCAAGTCCTCTCCAATTCCTTGCGACCGCATATCCTCACGGTAACGGGTCTGGGACTCTGGTAGGACGTCGTTCCGGGACAAGACTCCGCGACATCGGCGCCGATCAATTTTCTCACCTGCGACGGTCTATCGCAGCTCTTCGGCTGCGAAAGATTTATCGTTCGCGCGACTGTTTTGGCGCTCCGCTTCATCCCTCACTCGGGAATGATCCGTTCGCCAACCCTTTACCGAAAACGCATAGCGCGAAAAATTTTTCGCCAAACTGCCCACGACCAAGTTCGAACTGTGCGAACAAATTCCACGCGTAAAATCCGCGATTCGACAGCGGATCGAAGGCGACGTTGAAATTTGACGTCGAAATTTGACAGCTTTTCGTTTTATCAGTTCTTTGTTTTGCATCGACTCGCAAATTCGAGCTTTCTCGGAGGCAGCTCACTCGTTTTTTTCCTTCCTCATAGATAAAGCTATGCGTCCGTAAAAAAAAAAAAAAAAAAACATCGTGATTTTAATGTCAGATTATTTGAATTGGTCTGAAACGTCGAGAAATGCGATTTTTATCTGGCGTTCTGATATATGTGAATGTGTGTGTGTGTGTGTGTGTTCGACCGCGTGAATGTATGTACGTGCATCGTTAAAAACGACCATTACTAAGAAACTGTTTGATGTAGCGGGTTAAAATTTTGTACACTGGTAGAGTGGTCATTTTTATCGAAGAATGAAAAACGGTTTCAGATTTTACGTGGTTTCGAAATTGAAAAAAAAAGTCTGATAGCTCTAACTTGCGTAAATTTAGAGCGATCGTCCTAAAGCTGCGTACAAATATAATTACCAAAGAATACATGATCAAAGACTTTTGGTATTGACTTTGGCCGAAATCTATCCAAACGGTCAGATTTTAGGGTATTATGATTTTTTTTTTTTTTTTTTATTACGAAAAACGGTCTAATTTAAATAAACACAGAGGTATTAAACTCAAAATTGATACGCAAATGGACACTGTACAATGTTTTGTTTTCATTTGACTAAAGTTGATCTTAAAACTTCATAGAATTAAAATTTTCTGGAAATTCGTTAAAATCGTTCAACGAACTGTCTCACAGAGAAAGATATACGCAAAATTGTAAAAAATGCGACAGCCATGTGCAAATTTTTTACCCGTTCGACGAATATAAAAAGACTGTGAGAATTTGATCGAAGGGCCGTCACCCAGAAATTCGATGCATCACTCCAAAAGCAAAACTGACTTATAGTTTTTTTAATCAGCGGTGAAGAATATATTAAGAAAACAAAGCTTCCTCGACGAGTGAGCAAAATTGCCTGAGAACGACGAAATCCGCAAATTCCAGTCTGCAGTTTCATACAATAAATGTCGCGGTAAATTTCGATGGATTCAAAAAAATTGCACGCGTCTCATAAAACTGCGATATAGAAATCTTTTGACGTTACGAGAGGAGATGCAAAGTAATTTGCGCATGGTTTCCTCATTAATTGCGATTTTACCCGCAGCTTCCGTCACGAAGAAGCCAAAATCAATCAAGCAATTTTCTTCTCGTGAAGAAGGCTTTGCGCAAAATTGCAATAAACTCGGAATCCATGTGCAAATTTTTTACTCGTTGTCCGACGAACACAGACCGACTGCAGGAATTTGATCGAAGGGCTGTGTGACTGCCGAGAAATGTGCTTTTAAAAAACCAGTTGCAAATGGCGGAGACAATTTTGGTACACATGTGTCGCGACTCTTCCGGAGCCGATAGCGCGAAGTTATCCTTGCCGGAACGTATATCACTATTATCGCAGAGAGCCAGCATGCCGGCTCGGAGGGGTTGCACCTTATTAATAGACACCCGTTTCCCCGCGCTTTGCCTCCAGGACTTGCGAGAAATATGAGCTCGCTCGATGGAGCTTTCGAAAAATTGAAACTCCACGACGATGAACAGTTTAGCATCGCCGTGAGAGGAGAGACTTTTCAGAGACTCAGAGATTTATATTTACACGAGAGCGCCGCGCAAAGAGTTCATGCTATTCTTCGCGCAGTCCGATTCGCGAGAAACATTGTTCGAGAAACGACCCAAGAAAACTTTATTGCTCAAAGAGAAGCGATGGCTTCCGCGAAAGATCGTTCCTTCCAAGCTCCTTAGGTCCTCGCGAGAAAACGGGCCAATTATCCGCGCCAATGCCGGCTTACGACTCGCCCGATCGCGCGCGCTTCGTTACTTTTCTCATGATTGAACGCGAGAGTTTCTTTATTTCTATGATGCGCTTCTTTATTTTTGCAATTAGAGGAAAAAAATCTCCATCCGAGTTATTCCGAGTTATTGAAAGAAAACGAAGGTCCACGGGGATGCGCCCGGGGACGATTCCGTCCGAGCTGCGAGAGCTCGAAGACACTCGCAGTGTCCCGTCGTCGTTAAGTCAGCCATCGAATGAAATAAGAAACATAAAAAATGTGCAGCGAGAGCAAAGCGAAAGAGCGTAGAGCGAATGTTATCGGTAACGGTAAATTGCACATAAATAAATGACGGAACGTATAAGAATTCCCGTCATGAATAATTCCCGTCGCAAAATATCTGTGCAACCGTGAGTGTATCCGGTCGATTGAATACATTAAATCCGAGGAAGGGTGGGCAATTGCCCAGCCACTGGGCAACTCCCGATATCACCAATTGTCTATTGTTTCGAAAATATTATTAAACACATGAATATTATTTTAATATGCATTATAATTCATATTAATAAAACATATAATTTGTAATTATGTAATATATAATTTATATTAACATGAGAATATACGTTGTTTATCCTATCAATGGCACCCTCAATATTGACTCGCAACCATAAGTCAGGTAAAAACCGACCTTAAAAACCCACCTCAAAACCTACCCTAAAAACCAGGCCCAGGCCTGGTTTTTAGGGAGGGTTTTTATGATCTTATACACAGGTCTGGACACTCCTGTGCCATCCCCATTTTAGTCAGTTGTGCCGAAAATTAAACTAATATGACGGTCAATTCAGGCCGAATTATGATTATTATTCTGCCCACGCATGTCCATAATATGAGGAAACTCGGAGTGTCGTATAAATATAAATATCTTATCCCTGCACGCAACATGGAACAGAAATCTTGTCGTATGCCATGAAATATTATTTACGAATGAGAATACGTCAATATTCGCAGCCAACAATCAAAAATGTGAAAAAGCAGAGTGCCGTTAAAAGAGAAAACACGCTTGTAGCACTTAATAAATTGGAATAATACATGCAGTTTACACATTGTAAGTTTCTTTTTTGAGCCAACCTTCAAACTTCGAGTTCCATTTCCATTTGTTCTTCCATTTGTTTTTTTATTTTATGTAATAATAAGCCGATGGGTTGGTAGAATGGGTTGTAATCGCTGAGTGGCGAAACGAGCGCGTGGTGTGCATGCGTGTAAATAAAACAGGCGAAACTAACATGGCCGCCATGTTGGTTTCAATTTTGCCACGCTTTTGCCCGATGAGCGTCCAGATCTGTCTATAAAAACGTGATCCAGTTTTTCGCGATCTTCAAATTGGAACGCGATCCTAATTAGCCAAATTAGTCGCCGTTGCGACGTCCGGAGCCAGCTCCAAGCAAAAAAAAAAGTTGCTTCTAACAACCTACACCGTAATTCACAGTCAAATTATATTATCGTTTATAAAGTTACAATTATTATTTATGCTCGGCGACAAAATGACAGACATCGTCCGTCTTGCCCCTATCCATCACAGCATCGCGTCCGCGATCTTACGACAGCGAAAGAGGAGAACCATTCTCGTTAAAGTCTTCGACGCTATCGACACCGTGGGGGTGTTCGAGCTTCGACGGTGTACTCGCCGATGCGTTTGTTCGACAGAACGAAGCTTAAATATCCATGGAAAAGCGTGAAGATCGACGGAGGAGCTTAAGCTCGGATGAGAGACAACAAGATCAACAATGAGAGGATAAAGAGCTCGGAAACGGGCGGAGCAACGAGTGTACAGCCGCTCGGTAACAAGCGAACGGAGGGTATTCTAACGGAGAACGGAGAACGGAGAAAGAAGAACGGAGAACGGAGAACGAAGAACGGAGAACGGAGAACGAAGAACGAAGAACGGAGAACGAAGAACGGAGAACGGAGAACGGAGAACGGAGAACTGAGAACGAAGAACGAAGAACGGAGAACGGAGAATTAATGGGTCCAATGGAAAACAATAGCAAGGGTTGAAGTTAATTAATACTGCTAAGAGTGAAGCACCGGTAACGCACCTCACTGAACGGCGTGTCTCTTGTGCTCGAGCGATTACAGGGCAGAACGAGGTAAACGCGGACTTTAAAGCTCTGTAAACAACGAGCGCGTAATACGATGATGCAGCGTCGAGACGAAGAGAATGCAAGTTGGAATAATTAAATGAAGTCCTTGTTCGGCATGGTGCATCGACACGATCGGTGCTTTGCAAACGAGAAAACCACTGGGTGTCGTCCCGTGCAATCATTCTTGGGATAGTCCCGAAGACATTGCTTTGCATTTTGACAGCGTTATGCCGAAGAAAATAATCCATCCCGATGATTAAGTGACCGAGTGAAGAACGCAATTCAACGGTTTGTAAATCTCATTCTTCGACCGGAAGTGACTTAATAATGGAAATACGTGACTTCCGGCTTGTAAATCTCATCTTTAGACCGGAAGTGGCGTCATAACGAAAAAACGTCACTTCCAGTTGGCCGATCTCATTTCTCGAACGGAAGTCATGTATTTCGTGACGTAAAATTGAAGCGTTAACAAACAAACAAAAAATTCGTTCGTCGCATGCAAAATTGTCCTTCCCTTTGCCGTGTAATTTTAGTTTCTACCCCTAAAATGAAAAATAAATAAAATTTTGTCGAACCGTACGAATCTTCTTTAGTTCCCTGTATACCGTGGATTGGCTCGAGCAATTAGCCGGAAGTTAATCGCCCGGGTCTCAGGCTCTTTCGACCAACGGCCGTTGGCGCGCCAAGGGATTCCGTGAGGGGTGACGCGGGCGGCCCTATCCCTTTTTGCCAATTTAGTCATTCGGTCAGCGCGGCGAACGATTGACAACTATTTTGTCGGAAGGTTCTTTTTCTTTTTTTTTTCTTTTTTTTTTTCCTTTTTTGTTTTTTAACGAGCCCTCTATTTCAGCGGTCGTTGCCGCGACAACCCTTGGCGAGCGTCGAATTCTCTATAGCCTCGGTTCGTTCGCATCCTCTGACTTTTATTCCTCGTCGGAACTGCGGGCGGAGGGAGCGACCTCCCGAAACGACGCTCCCCTCGGAACCATCCGCTAGAGGTACAGTAGAACCCCGTTTATCCGAGCTATATCACCTAAAAAAAAAAAAAAAAAGATTTATTAAAATCAAACAAATTTCTATCTTCAAATGACGTTTATTGAGCTAAAAGAAATGTTTACTTGCCTCAAGAAAATCCTTATTGGATTCAAATGACGATTATTCTTTAGTGTAAGTATAAAAATGTATTCAAAGATTTGTACACTAAAATAAATGTTCATTCGAGTCATGAAAATCGTATATTTGACGCCAAGGGAAACGCGGATATTATCCGGTAGGTTGCATCTCACAGACTCGCACAGAGAAAAAGCGTTTGTTGCGCTAACGTACAACACGTTGGCATAGCAAAATTTCTATCAGCGTTGCTCACAAAAGTTTTGTTAGGGCAACGTATGGTAAGTTAGGCCAGCAAATGCGTTTTCCACGTGCGTCAACGCGTCAGTTATCTGAAAACATCTCTCTCACTGATAGTACAAGATTATATTTATTCCTTACAGGGAACCGCTAAGTTGTAATAGAGAGGCAACTCATCGGTTTGGTTTTATGAAACTTTGTTTACTTTAAACTGTCTACCTCGATGGAATTGTGGTTGTGGAATGAATCCTCGAAGAATCAACTTCGAGATTGGTTGTTTCATGAGTACAGTAATAGACAATTGAAGTGGAACAAGGTTATTTTGGCGACAGTGATACGTTAAAGGGTTCAACTTTTGCAAAAAAACAGGCGAAAAAGAATCGTGTTCCACTTCAATTGCATATGACTGTATACATCCAGAAAAATAATTTACTTGACGGCCATCGTTCATTTGGTTTAATTAAAATGTTTGTTTGATTTAAATGATTATTTATTTCATTTAATTAACTATTTACTTAATTTAAATAAATATCTAGTTAAATCGAACGAACGTTTTACTTAAAGAAAATTAACGATGGCCGTCAAATAAATTATTTTTCTGGATGTATAGATATAAACCATTGACTCTAAAATCAGAACTGTTGTATTTGCAGCTCTCAATATTAAGACGCATCAAACTTGTACAAGTTTGATGCGTCTATGCAACAATCGCTGCTTCGTCCGTTGTATCCGAATCTTCCGTACTATCCGAGCCCGAATCTCGGTAAACGCGGAGGGCTCGGATGAATTTTGGTGCTTCGGATAGCGCGGTTGATCGAAGGTCGCATAAGCGAGGTTCTACTGTATAATGAAACTCCAACGTTCCGGCTTTGAATCTCACTCTCTCTCTCTCTCTCTCTCTCTCTCTCTCTCTCTCTCTCTCTCTTCGTCTATCGCCGCGCAATGGTCGGCTCTGTGCTGGCAGAGATCCAAAAAAATCCGGCGACGGAGCCGAACCTGCACCCGGCAACGGCTCCGTACCGACTCCACGACGACGCCGAACGACAGAATCGACCCTCCGGACATACCCGGGCAAGGAATTGGTTATTTTTATTTTATTTTATTTTTTTCCCGGATTATTCCGCAACTCCTTCCGTGTCCCGATCGGGATGCAGCAAAAACAGAGCGAACCGCAGTCGCGGTAGGGAGGCAGGAAAATGCGAAAGGGATTTTACCTATATTATAGAGAAAGACGCAGCCACGGCTCGGCCAATCCCGACGCCGATACCAGATTATTCCTCGGAAATCTGTTAAATAAAATTTCGGGTTTGTTTAAGCCTTCGAAGGGAGTAAACGCGTTGGCTCCGCAACGACTCCGCGATGAAGCCAAACGACAGAATCGATCGTCCGGACATATCCGGGCAAGGAATCGGTTATTTCGTTTTTATTGGTTTTTTTTTTGTTTCCTCGGATTTTTCCGCAGCTCCTTCCGTGTCCCGATCGGAATGCGGCAAAAACAGAGCGAAAGGGAGGGAGAAAAATGCGAAAGGGATTTACCTGTATTATAGCGAAACACCCAGCCGACGCTCGACCAATTCCGACGCCAACGCCCGAGTTTTAACTCGGAAATCTGTTGAATAAAATGTAGTGTTTGTTTAACCCTTTGAAGGCAACACACACGGAAAAATCATTTATTTGACGGGCAACCGCAAATATATATTTTAATTGATTTAAATAAATAGTCGTAGTCGCGTCAGTTTATTCACAATGCGTAACATGTAACCGGTTTTTGTACTTGCAATCTTACAATCGTACATTGCTAAGAAAAAAAAAAAAAATTGTAAATTTAATGCACCGGACTGGAAGTTTTTATGCAAAAACTGGTACATTAAATTTGATGTACAGTTGTGATGAAAAATTTTTATATTTTTTCATTGAAATTAAAATATACAATTAAATTACACTAAATATCGAAAATCAAAGTACTTTTATAGTATAATTATAAAAGAAATAAAGTATTCGCAATATTTTTAATATACCAAACATTAATTTTTCATCACAATCGTACGTGAAATTTAATAAACCATTTTTCGCATAAAAACTTTCAGTCCGGTACATTAAATTTCATACGAATTTTTATTACAGTATATTAATTCGGGAGCTGAAGTTACCCCGCAACGAGAGCGGCTCCGCAGCGTCGCGGCGACGGCACCGAACGACGGAATCGACCGTCCCGACAAATTCCTAGCCCTACCCGCAACAGGACACACTGTAAAAAGAACTTGTTTGAAAATTAATAGACGATATAGGAAGCTTTTTTACATAAACTGTTTCCGAACTTTCAAATACACATGCGTTGCAATTTGACAGTAAAATTTGCATCTTTAATAGAAATTTGTCTATATTTCATGCGAAAAGATTTGCAATTTTAATATCTCGTACTGTCATTTTACAATAAAAGTACATTGATGTTCAATTAATGTAAGTAATGTAAGCAAATTTCAATTTCCCGTAAATTAAATTTACAATTTTTTTTTTACAGTCCACGGCATGACCTGCGAAAAAATCCGGAAAGATAAACCGGTAAAAAAAAATACCGATTTCTTGGGTTATCTTTAGTATCGATTTTATTTCCAGTTTCTTCCTTTGCTCCTTCCGTCTCCTATCGGGGTGCAGCAAAAACAGAGCGAACCGCACTCGGACCGAAGATAATAAAATTACGAAAGGACCTGCATCAGCGAGACACTCAGCGACCGCTCGACAAGCCCCGACATTCTACACAAAAAAAAAAAAATGCCTTTAAAAAAAAAATGCGTTCTAATGTAACACTTCGAAGGCAGCGAAGTCGTTAATTCGGGCGGGGAGCTCGTCGTTTCGCAGAGTCTCAATGTCGCATCTCCCGTATCGACTGTTCCGTCCGCGCGTCAGACGCGAGTCGCGAAACCGATGATCGAGCGGATTGCCAGCCGGCTTTTCTCCCAGTCCGATTAAGCCGTGGGCCCGAGGAAACCCCCGCCAGTCTGCCGACGTCGCCATGATTTGTAGTTTCCCAGTCGTAAATTAGGATTAGTTGACAATCTCGCGCGAGCTCGCGCCTCGACCGTATGTATATCCGACGGCCGGAAGAGCCAACCCCCCCCCCCCCCCCTCCTGCCGCACCCCGCGAAGCTGAAGCCGAAGCTTCCGGGCGAACCTTCGCGCGAGTGCAGCCTCTATGGATTTGAGGTACTATCGTAATCTAAGTTTCCGAAGCGACCGAGTATCTCGAGTCCAAGTCGAAGTCTGTGGCTGACTGGGGAACGATCGGGAGCAGCCCCGCAGCCTCCCGTCGTCTCTTATCGTTATAGAGCTCGGCGCTTTGGTTGCCGGCTCTTTCGGCCCCGGCCGCCCCGCTCGCCGTGACGCGGCCGCAGTCGTCGTTATTACGCGGAGGCCTCGAAGGACCGAGGGCAGCTTCTGGCTCGGCTGGCCAAAGCCCGATTAGAATTGGTACGCGAAAGCTCTCGCACGGTCGAACGATCGGAGAAACTTCCTCGTGGAGGCTCCGCGGGGTGGAAGAGCCGAGGGTCCGCACTGCGGGAGAAGCGCGACGTCGCCCTTTACCCTGTCGGACCTGTGTGTGGGTGTATGCAGTTAAACACTGGGACTCGACGAATTTCCGGGTTGTTTAATCGGCGAGCCGAACGCCGGCTGCAGATGCTCCGCGAACCCGAGGAGGCTTCGGCGCTTATTCGTGGAACCGATGTGAATTCAAGCGCGGTTCGACGGTGAAGATCGCGGAATCTGCGCTGCGAAGATAAGAGAGGCGGACTTTAATTTTTTTTTTTTTTTTTTGAAATTATGTGCAGGAAAAAAGGGAAAGATGGATGTCCGTGTCCGAAGTTGCGTTATGTCGTACGCAATTTCTCATCAATATTTTTGCAGTGATTACTGTAGAAGTTAGTTTAGCCGATAGACTAAGCTGCCAACCACTGTGGTACGTAAGTCATGGGCGCGTACCGTTGCACCGTGCAATCCAAGAACAACTCACACTCTAAGATTCTTACTCGTATACTTTCACTCATCTATTGTCTATCTTGTCGCTTTGGAATATCTTACTTTAATTTCTCTTACTCTAAATTCTCTCACTCTATATTCTCTCACGCCAAATTCTCTCACTCCAAATTCTCTCACTCTATACATTCCCACTCGAGACTCTCTCACTCTGCCATACACGGCAGTTCGCCGAGTACAGGGCCAACGCCTTGACTCGAAAGAGTCACATATTCATGTATGGTTCTCACAGTTAGAACTCACTATTCGTCGGTCTGAGCGTAAGATGAAGTGAAAGTCACGTGACGAGGCCAGGAGTGTGGAAGAGATAGCGGTATTGGTTTCACTGTGGAGCGAGAGAGAGAGAGAGAGAGAGAGAGAGCGGCAGAGAATATGTTTCACTTCATCTTAACTTTTGTTCACCTTAACAGTTGTCCTCGCGCATCCAGTCTTTGGGTAATTTTGCGATACGTGGCTGTTCGGCAATGATCGTTGACGGATGACTGACGCAGACTGTAGGCTATAGGGTCGCGGACAATCCGAGGTGAGCTGTTTAAGAGCACATTAATTAAATCTGGTCGTTTCGAGGCTCCGAGTACTTTGCCTTTCTTTCGGCTGGCTGGCAGAGCGTTTCAGCATGTTTAAATATCCGTCTGCTGAATCAGAGATGAGATGGTCGCGCGAGACGCAAAGCGCACTTCCTACTTTGCGCGATGTACAATTTCAATTTAATTAGCACTCTGGCTGTACTTCCCTTTGCTCTGCTCTGTACTCGACGGGGACCAAGTGGACGAGCCAAAGTGGCTTCGTGCATTTATCCACTATGATACATGATTACATTTAGCCGGGGTAACTAGCAGAGCGGAAGTGGAGAAAAGAGAGGGCTCGCGAGGCAAACGTGCGAATACTCGAATGGTCGAGAGAATCCCCGGATTTAGACAGTATTGCTCGAGTTACTTGCTCGGAAAGAGTTAGTTTCATATTTTGCTTTTTTAACGACCAAAACCAACGTCAAGATCGCGGAAAACACTGATAATTCATCAATTCTTTATAGCAATGAAATTATAATATTCCATAGGAAAAACAGAACAAAAATCCCATCGAAATACCCGTCAAAGTGGCTTCGTGTATTAATCCACTATAACTGTATGATTGCATTTAGCCGGGTAACTAGCAGAGCGGAAGTCGCGAAAAGAGAAGGCTCGCGAGGCAAACGTGCGAATGCTCAAACGGCCGAGAGAATCGACGGATTCAAACAATTGTTACTTGCTCGGGGAAAGTCCATATTTTTCTCTTCACCGACCTAAAGCAACGTCAATTTCGTACAAAACACCAATAATAATAAAAAATAAGAAAAAAAAACTCCTATATAGCAATCAAATGAAAATATCAAAATCTAAAAAAAGAAACAGACCCAAAAAGTCCCATCGAAACGCTCGTTGCCGGTGAAAGAAGGAAGTGACAAGAAAAAAAAAAAAAAAAAAAAAAAAACCAACAACGATTCCGCATTGATCGAAACGATTCGTTAGCGCGACTCCTCGAGGGGCTTCGACGATAAAAAGTATGAAAAACAGTCGGGAATCGTCGTCGTCGAATATTCGAATTGATCGTCAAACCGTGAATAGCCTCTCAACAGGCGGGGGAGAGCTTTCGGACCGTAAACGAGAGGGTATAACAAGAGGTTTTCGCGAGGGGCGGCGACGGTGGATGTCGCGTCCGACAAAACGCCTCTCGAGAGCTTCCGGCACCGTCGCAGTTTCGAAACAATCGAGTATCTCCTCGCGGTATCGCGTCGCGCGCTACGATTTCGTTCCCCCGTTTTTTTTTTTTTAATTTTTTATTCGCAAATCGGAGCCTCTCGCGAGAGGCGCGAGAGCTGCGGAACCGAGACAGTCCGGGGGCGGAGGACAGCGAGTATACATTACCCCTAACAAATCCAATTAAACCAGAGGAGCAAGAGCGAGGAGACTGTGCGTCGGTTGCGAGAGGGCTGCCGGAGGGCGGACGGAAAACAAAATGAAATAAAAGGAAGCCGAGTTGTAGGAGGGGGGGGGGGGGGGGGGGGGGGCAAAAAAGAGATTCCACAGGAGCAGAGAAGCAAGAAGAGCGGTATGAGGAGGGCGGAGAGGGTGTCGCTGGAATGCCTGGACGTTCGGAGGCTGCGTGGCAGGTTCTCGACAGCGGGGGGCGGAGGGGGGCGGAAGGGGGTGAAACCGCGGTTAATATCTTCCTCTCCGTCTCCCTTTCACTCTCCCGTCCAATAGTCGGACGGTCTCGGAAAAATGTTTCTTTATCTCCTGTGTGTATACCTTTGCGCCCCCGCCCCCCCCCCCCCCGCCCCCTCTCCGCCCGACAGAAGCGCCGAGGCCAGAAGCGTTACGATATGTACGCGAAAGTGGCTGGTTCGCTCGGTGTCGCCAGGAAAAAAGAAGGAAAAAAAAAATGAGCAGCGAGGGCGGCGAGGAGGGAAGAGAGTGCCGGCCTAGCTGCCGAGCCCGCGGCGCAGGGGGCGGGCGGGGGGCAGCGGGAGGGCACACGCGAGTCACTGGAGAGGGTTGAAAGGGCAAAGAGGGTTCTCGGCCAACAGGCGGTGGGAAGCAGGCGGGAGGGCTCGCGATAGACGGAGAGAGATCGGGAGGGCGAGGAGGACGAGGGGGCGGTGGGGGCGGAGGGGGGTAGGGTTTAAAAATATGATTTTAATACCACTGCTCCGGAGTCCCCCGTATATCATGCTTTTGTCCGCCTACCATTGTCTCTCGGTTGGCCCGTGCACACTCTCGAAACCGCCGGGAACGCGAATCCCTGGACAGAGGCCCAACCGTTCCTCCTGCCCCCCTCGTTCACCCTTGCATCCTCGTCCCCTCTCCCTCTCTGGCCTATTCACCCCATTCCCGTCGTTTTCCCCGTTTCGACGCATACGTGCGAAAACTCCCCCCCCCCCCCCCCGCCTTCCGCCCTTCTAGCGACCGCGGAATTGCGAATTCGAAGCGTTTCTCTGTGGCGGCAACACACTCGACTGCAGCGTCCCTCGCCCTTCTGCATTTGCCCCCCCCCCCCCTCCCCCCTCCACGGCCGGTCCGACGGGGCCGCGAATTGATCATTCGGGGTAAACGATTACCTGAAATTCTTCGGCTAATTAATCGCCCGGGTTTTATGCACGGCCGAAAGTCGGAATAAGAGAATCCGGCGAAGGACACTTTCTGGTAGCGATGCATTTTCCCCGGTGTTGTTTTCGGGCTCCTCGCAGCGAGGGTCCGGCGAAACGGAGCTATGCAGGGTTTTTGCGAAGACCGCGAGTCGCGATTCAAAGGAGGCCGGGAACCGGAAAAGCGCGCATTGGCGAACATTCTCGGACCGTTTGTCACTGGGATCTCCGGCTCTCGAGGAGAACGGTGCCTTTGTCTCGCAACGAATAACAAAGTGCGAAAGGGCACTTTGTTATTGCGATGGTGGTTTAAAAAATTTATTAAAAAAAAGACATCCGGTAGTCTGGAGAACGGATCTGTCGGTGGTAGCGCGCGCTTATTAGCGGCCATTAATTGCCCCGTTATCATCGTAATCGTTCTTAAAAGCTGCGGTTGACATTTTTCCAATGCTATATCTGTACATACTAATACATAGTACACACACACACACACACATATATCTATATAATATATCGTTTAATGACAAAAGAGTTAACAACCCATCGCGATCCCGGAGCGGGTACCGGTGAGTTGTAAACGAAAGAGGGATGTTCTCGGTAATACGTTAAATTCATTATAATGGTAGAAAAGGGAGTGAGGGCCGCGGTATCCTCGCGCGTGTTTTCGCTTTTATGGTCGAGCCCCCCCCCCCCCCCCCCCTCTCCCTCGCCGCGTTACCGATAAATAATATTAGCCGCCCGGTCTCGCCACCTCGCAACCCCTCGTCCGCCCCTCATTCAAACCCTACCCAGAACATTTTATTTGTATTAATTTAACGCTCCTGGCGCAACGTCCAACCGGAGTTTCCCGCTACCGTTATTGGGAAACGAAACTACCAACCCCCTCCCACTCGCCCCCTTCGCTTAACCCCCCGCGCGGTTCAAAAACCACCGATCCACGTGGATTATTATGTTCAACGGTGGTGAACCGGTATCGCGAAGGGATGGAAGTAATGAACGAGAGAGAATAAACGAGCGGCCTCACCGCGGCGATCTCTCTCGCGCCGTTAATTAACGACGATGCCACAATTATTTGTAGACCCGTTGATTTATCGCGTTCGAACTGTGACGCCGTCACCGACACGCCAGCGAACCGGCATACGCCGACTGTGCAACGAATTGCGTGGTAGTCGCACAGTTTCTACGAAAATTTTAATAACCGACGGACGAGCCCGCGATGGGCGTGCTGTAAAGCCGTGACGGAAAACGTCACGCGACCTCGTGTAAACGGAACGTGGCCGCGCATCCGTCGAAATCGAGCTTCGCGGAGGGAGGGGGAAGAATTTTTTTGAAATGACTTGTTTTTAAGAAACACGTCAGCGTGACGTTTGGCGGGCGATTGACGGACACGAGGCATAGTTTGAAGATGCTCACCCGTCGAAATCGAGTCTTGCGGAGGGGGTGACATTTTTTTTTTTTTTTAAATAATAACAAGAACATCAGCATCACGTTTAGTCGGCAATTTGAAAGCACGAATCAAATGTGATTCGTGCTTTCGGACATCTTCAAGATATTGAAAATGTCGCCATAAATTAACGACGATGCGACAATTATTCGTAAATCCGTTGATTGATCGAGTTCGAACTTCGAACTGTGACGCCATCGCCGACAAGCGCGCGACCGCGACGTCCGGCGATGGTGCAACGAATTATGATAATAGAGGTCGGACGGACATGCGAGGCGCGTGCTATAAAGTTGTGACGGAAAAAGTCACGCGTTCACGTCAAACGAGACATATCCGATTACCCGGCGAAATCGAGTCTCGCGGAAGGAGGAGAAGTTTTTAAAAAAATAATCATTAAAAAAACAAAATTTACATACATCAGCGTCACATTTGGTGGGCAGATGGCGGGCGCGAGGCATATATTGAGGATGATTTGTGTCTGCTACTTCGTTATGTCTCGCTCGACACTGCCCATTGACGTCACAGCGCTGCGGAAAGAAAGGTTTGAAAGAGAAAAAAAAAAAAAAAAAAAAAAAAAGTACACCATCGCGAGAGAATCTTTCGAGGAGTCTGAAGAAGAATGACTACAAGCGTATTCGTTACGTAGTCACCGTGGAGAGTGAAAGGAGAGCGAAAGAAGAGCAGGCTGGGAGGACGAAACGAGCGAAAAAGCGGGTGTCAACTTCGTCGTGTTCCTCGACTCGCGTCGATTCGTCGGCCCTTCCTCCCCGTTGATCCCGTCCTCGGTCGATAACGAAGACCATGCAATGAGTTTTCTTTTTCATGGCTGATAACGATCTCCGATCGAAAAGAAATTCTTGTACGGCACGGTTATAAAGAAATTAATTACAGTTTCTTTACCAACCGTGGTAATTCACGCGTCCTTGAACCGTGCTCTAATTCGCAGTGCTGCAATATTAAGCAATCGTTCATGGAATTGACATGGAATTGTAAAATAGTAAATTGCGATACGAGTGCGATAATGCGAACTTTATACGCACGCTGCGAAGCGAGCGCGACTTACTTCACACGCAGCGTATGATGTTCGCTCAATCGCATTTAGCATAATATACATGAACGCATAATATTTTCTGCAACATGCCTGCCGATTGTGGCGCTGTACAGCCTGCGTGCGTAAAGTACAAGAAGCGTGCGTAAAGTACGAGAAACGTGCGGTAAAGTAAAATCGGCCCGATGTACGCATGCGCCGGGATATTTATAGTACACTTAAATGTAAAGCGTCTCTCACGCCATTCTCGACAGATACGAAAAGTAGCACTTTTCATGCATGAGTTACCTGAGGAACCATTACCTTCCACATTATTTCTCGTACGTGCGGACCATAAAAAGAAAAAAAATTACTCGCTCGATAACTCGAGCCGTCGAAGCGAATTTCGCGTAAAGGAACTTTAACCCGATATTCGAAATGCATGAAAGTCAGCGCCCGAGAGATCTTATTAGATTCAGGAAGATGTTCTCTCGCGAGATACAGCTACTTTGGAGTGTGTGGATGAACAGTGGAGTGTGCCAGAGACAGGCGAGCTCAACAGCAGCAGGTAGAAGAGGTCGAGGAGGGGGGCGCTTCGTTCGCTTCCTCATCTCTTCCTCTTCATGTCCCGTGGGATCGCGGGACTCGATTTCATGCCGGTAATCGGGCAATGTAAACTGATTTTCTCTCTCGGTCTCTCGCGCTGTCTCACCTATCGGGGATGACGCCGGAAAATCGGGATAACCTTCGGCGTGTTAACCCCGTGAACGCTACCACCGCCGCCCGGACGACGGTACAGGAAGTCAACGTCGTATCCGCAGTCGTCCTCCTTGTCGAGACGCCGTCGGAGCGCTTTCGGCAGTAGTTGCAGATTGCATAGGGCAAAAGTGGTGAATATGGACCACTGGAATGTTTGGGCCTGCAAGTCCTCCATCACGAAATAAATCCCACCTCGGTGTGCACACAATCGGCCGCCACAAACACCCTTAAGGGAATGTGACACATACTTATCGATGCTCCGATGGTGACAAATCGCTTTCCCTATTTTCTCCGCGATGGTCGATGCTTCGACCATAATCAAATTAGATTTTTGTAGTCAATAGATATAAGTATGAAAACATAATTTGCTTTTGCCCGACGTATCAATCGTTTTGGAGAAAACAGGGAAGGCGCACCCAGAAAAAAAAAGTTTATTTATCTTCAATAAAATCGGATATTAGAATATTTTTATTTGAATTAATTAAATTTTTATTTGACTCAAGGATATTTTTACTTGATTCAAGTATATGCGATATTTAACTCTAATAAAATTCATTAGATTTCAATAAAACTCTATTAAGCACATATTTAAATAGGCAATTTTATTTGCTCTAAATAAATTTTATTTGGTTTGAATAAATTTTTTTTTCTTGGTGCGATTTGCTACCGACTGATTCTGTACCACATGCCCTTAAGGCACTAGCGTAAGGATTTGATAAAAACAAACCAAGTCGATTTTCAACATTTTTTTTTTTTACGCGGATATTAAGAAGAACAAGTCGGGTTTTTACATAAAGTTAGTAAAATGTGTTGAAATTGGAAAATATATCAATTATCGACGGATTTATTAACAAATAATATTGGACATCGTATCTCAACATCGATTCGTTCGATTGAGTTGAAATTTCGACAGATCCTTGAATATAACATATTATATCTGATGACAGGATGATTTGAAAAAAAATGTTCATTTATTTGTTGATAACAGACGGGTAAGGTCGTTTTTTCGTCGAAACGATAAACAAACAAAAAGTCGAATTTCACAACTTCATAAAAATGTTGGAAATCAACCTGTTTTTTGAACCAATCTTTATGCTAGTGCTTAATGAAGGAATGAGAATGAAATATTTTTTTAGATTTTTTTTATTTTCACACAAGTCGGAGAGAATTTTAATGAAATTTTAGGATTTATTAAAAATCCTCATTTCTCGACACGCACCGTTTCATCTTGCCCCGTCGATCCGTACTTAACTCTTCCACTATCTATTGTAATATTTAAGCTTTAAAAAAATAAGAAAATATATATATATATATATATACGTTTTTAGAACTTGACGTCGAGACGCTAGATAAGAAAAGACCCGAAGGCCTCACCTGGAAATTTATGCAATAATTGTTATAATTCGTTCCACTTCGAGCCTGTTACGATATCCGACGAGGCTTCAACGGCCTCGGTGGATCATCTTGTTTTTCGGTCACTTCCGGTTTCCTCGACGTCCTCGCTGTCTTTGATATAACTCAAGATAAATAAATGTCAAGGGATACCCGGAAATTCATTTTACTCTCAGCCTCATCGTGTTTCGGAGCGAATCAAATTATCGAAGATATACAGGTGACACTTTTGCCGTTATTGCTCTTTATAAATTCTTCGCTCGAGCGAGATCTCGGAGAGACGGTCCCTGAAGAAATTCCATGATAAAATAATAATGCCGTTGAAAGCGTGCATTCTCCTAGTGTGACACATAGTCAAAGTGACACAATTTCTCGGAAGAAGACGTAGAAACTTCGCAGTATATTAAAGGGAGGAATATGATATTGTTGAGATACCATCGTCAGCCAGAGCTCGATCAATGAAGCCTTCCCAGGCGCAATTCAACCATCGGCCCGACCGAGATACGTCACTTCCGGCAGCAAACTGAGAATTTTAAATCGGAAGTGTCGTATTGTTGATGTGACGTCACTTCCAATTGAAAAATGAGATTTTCAAACCGGAAGTGACGGATTTTCCGATATGACGTCACTTCCGATCCAAAAATTAGATTCTCAAACCAGAAGTCACGTATTTCCGGTATAAAATCACTTCCGATCTAAAAGTGAGATTTTCAATCCGGTAGTGACGTATTTCCGGTATGACGTCACTTCCGATCGAAAAGTGAGACTTTCAATCCGGAAGTTACGTATTTCCGGTATGACGTCACTTTCGATCATAAAGTGAGATTTTTCAATCCGGAAGTGACGGACTTTCGGTATGACGCCATTTTCAGTCGAAAAATATGATTTTCAAACCGGAAGTGACGTATTTCCGGTATGACATCACTTTCGATCATAAAGTGAGATTTTCAATTCCGGAAGTGACGGATTTTCGGTATGACGCCACTCTCAGTCGAGAAATGAGATTTTCAAACCGGAAGTCACGTATTTCCGGTATGAAGTCACTTCCGATAAATAAATGAGATTTTCAAACCGAAAGTCACGTATTTCCGGCATAAAGTCACTTCCAATCGAAAAGTGAGATTTTCAATTCGGAAATCACGTATATCCGGTATGACGTCACTTCCGAACCAAAAATGACATTTTCAATCCAGAAATTCCCTGTATGAACTCACGTCCGGTCCGTATATCGTAACTATAATTGTTTTTCATCAAGATTGTGGACTCCTTATGGCCAGAAGCAAATTGGTCTCGAATGCGCCTAACAATTGTGCATTCCCGACGAATGTTCAACTGGCGTTACGCAGTCGGAGCCATTGAAAAAAAAAAAAAAAAAAAGTTCATTAGAGTTTTCATTACCGAGCGTGTAAATTCGCCATAATGGTCCCTCGACTTTCCAGCACCATAATACCTGTTTAACGCCAACAAAACCCAAGCGTAAAGTGTAGTAAACATCACGCGCGAGCATAATGTAACTGCGTGGTCGGGGGATTATCAAATTTTCACGCCGGCACAGTAACTACAATAACGGCCGGAGAAGGGGCGGAGAGGCGGGAGGATGGCAAATATTAGAGGGAGGCTCTCGGTGTTAACATTATAATAGGATTTTCGCGATGTTCGGACAGCGCGCACGGGCGCGCTTACATCGACGGTGGCCGCGACATCATCAATCCACCGATCGAGGTAATTTTCTGCTAACCAACTTTAATGCCTCACGCGCAATGGCGCACAACACGCCCGACCGAGGAACCGACGGATCGTTGCGCGATGTACGTGTATAATTGCAAACACGCGTCAAGAATTTTCCCCGGTTTATAATTAATTGACGAGACAAACCGCGACTAACGAGATGATTGTGCGACGTACACACATCGCACGGTTCGCGCGCCAGAGCGACGAGCGCGCCGGCCTTGCGGGATTAAGCAATCGATGTTATAGCGGCGTCCCGCACACCGACGGTGAAATAATTGATCCCAAAAGTGTCGTCAACCGCGCGACATGGGTCTATCCCAGTGCGTCAGTACCTTCGGTCGAGCTAGAGGAATGCAGCGGCACGTCCTTCGCAAGTTTCAACGGCGAGTTTCAACGTGCGAATCGCACTTGTCGATAATACGCTGAAAAACACCTGCACTAGCGACTTCGGGGTACCGGTTCATCGCTTCCGCGAGTATCGGCGGCGTTCACCGATAAACTCGCGGCGACGACTCGTGTGGAGAGCCTGCGATTGTCGAAATGTCGAGTGCCAGTCGTTTTCGACTCATTGGATCGAGCATTGTGGGGCAAAATTGGCCACTCAAAAGTTTAATGAATTCGTCGAGAAATATCGTCCTGCTATAACGTCATATCGAGTCTGAATGGTATTTGTGATTTGTCAGACCTATCAGACCCATCGGGATGCTCTGCAACTTCTCGTCGCTCGTTAAAAAAAAAAAAATCCGGATCTCGGAGGGGAGAAGATAGAGAAATGGGATTTCGAATCAAACGCTCCGACACTTCGACAAAAATAATCATGAAAATAAATAAACAGAACAAACTTCGAGTTCAATATCGTATGGAACGGCGTATTGTAGTGAGTCCTGTTATTTCAGTATTTTGCTCCACACGTCGAATACGTCATTTTTTTTTTGTTAAATCGCGTAATCACATTGTCATTGTCCCGCTAACATATTCCATCACATTTCTCACTTGATTCATGGACTCGATGAATATAGAGCATTTAATTTATATAATTACCCACACAAATTCATTTCACATTCAATCAACGTGCACATCCACATCCGCATAAACGAAAGTGAGCGAGTTCGGTGTTCGGGGTGACCGACGCGGTAGCTCGCGGTAATTTTGCGCGGCTCTTGCTGAGGTTGTAAGTCTCAGTTATACCTATCGGTACGTCGATGATATCTCCCGAAACTGCTCCTAACGCCGAAGTTGACAGAAAGGAACGGTGTGAAAAAATGAGCTCGGAATGGAATTTACACTTTTCTCAAACTCACGATATAATTTAATAACAAAGAAAACGGTATAAAAATGTTGGTGGTTACAAGGTTTGTATAATATAATAAATGACTATGGATCGTTGTGACGTGTTTGTCCGAATCAGGGATCAAGACGAATTCTTGTCCGTGTCGAAGTTCACGCGTTGCAAATAAAATCGAAGAAGTTAAAGAATTTGTTAGAGCAGCTAGTTGTGTCTGCTCCGTTGGTTAAGTTAAGACTGCTTGAGCAATTATGTTTTCGCAAGAGGTAAAAAAGGTGGGAGTGTCTTAGACATTCGGAGCGATATCTCAAGAATCGAGCAATTGGTTGATAGAGCAAAAACAAGAAGGGAGCGTAAGCGAGTTGACGAATGAAGTTGCAGTTTGCGTGGGGGCGAGGCGCTTGCCGAAATGCTGTGTTTTAGGCAGGTAAAAAGGCTTAGCGCTTAACGCTGACCCTTGCGCGCTGACGCACCGTACTGGCAATATGCAGGGTCATAAAGGACCCTCTGACTCGCGAATTACCTTTTCGTGATTTTTGTCGATTGTAAGGGATTTTTTGTCTTTATTGGAAAGAGCTCAGCTGCATCGCAGATGTTTTATCGCTCCGCTCGCAAAGGTCTAAGACACCAAGGTTTCTCGAGGATTCGTTAATCCTCTCGACGGAAAGTTTATTTCTTTACTACGTATAGACTTATCCTAGAGGTATATACAGAATTAATTTTCCCTGCGTTCTATAATGCTAGGCATTGAACATCCTCCCCCCTTTGAGAGATTGTAATCAATTGATCAAAGATAATCATAATATAAAATTAATTATTACAAAGATGCTTTTCTGCTTAATGTTCTGTATTGTCCTTCACTGTTTTTTCACTTTCACTCAGTAACGGTACGAGCTTACGGATGTTTCTATCGAATTCACCCGTTGCAGTTTTCACCTTGACTGCTCGAATTACACCATCACTTCCTGGATATACCTTGATCACGCGACCCAGAGCCCATTGCCTGGGCGGTAGGTTGTCTTCTCGGAGGATCACAACCGTGCCCTCCTTGATGTCGTGACGTCCACTGGTCCATTTATTCCTGAGGCTTTGTTCGTTGAGGTACTCCTTGTGCCATCTTCTCCAGAATTCTTGCTGTTTTTTCTGAATCAGCTCCCAATTGGATAGTCGGTTGGATGGCGTTGACTCGAAGTTGGTATCTGGTAAACTCATTAAAGAATCGCCAACAAGAAAATGACCAGGGGTCAGAACAATTAGATCGTTGGGATCAGTGGATATGGGAGTGAGAGGACGGGAGTTTAAAATTGCCTCGATCTCGATTGCGAGTGTATTGAATTCTTCGAACGTGACTAAGTCATCACAGATTCTTTTAAGGTGATGTTTAAACGATTTTACTCCGGCCTCCCATAATCCCCCGAAGTGAGGTGAGAGCGGTGGTATGAAATGCCACGTGATTCCTTGCGTGGCGAGATGTCGTTGAATCCCTTCGTTGTGTTCCCTTGACTGGAGAAAGGAATATAGCTCCTTTATCTCGTTATTGGCGCCGATGAAATTGCTGCCGTTGTCCGAATAAATGTTTCTCGGTTTTCCTCGCCTTCCGATGAACCGTCTTAGGGCCGCCATAAAACCTTCTGTGGTTAGGTCCGTGACGATTTCTAAATGTACCGCCTTGACGGCTAAACAGACGAAGACCGATACCCATACCTTTACGCGGTTTCTATTGCGGTGTTTCTTTTCTTTCACGAAGAATGGACCGCAATAGTCGATGCCAACGTTGTAGAACGGTCGAGATTCAGTGACTCGATTTTTCGGCAAGTTTCCCATGACGTATTCGCTAACTGGTGGGTTCGCTCTGATGCAAGTGGTGCAGCTCCTGACGATTTTTCTCACTTGCTGTCTGCCATCAATCAACCAATACTTCCTTCTGAGAGCATACAGTGTAGTCTGTGCTCCAGCGTGATAGTTGGTGAGATGCTCGTTGCGGATGAGTAGCGTTGAAATGTGGTGTCCTTTCGGGAGTAATAACGGGTGTTTCTGCGTATACGGCAGATGCGCGTTTCTGAGTCGTCCGCCGACGCGCAGTAATCCGTTTTCGTCGATGAAAGGATCGAGAGCCTTGAATTTATGATTTTTGGGTAACCCCAGGCCCCCTTGCACTTCCTTTATTTCTTCGGAGAATGCAGACCTTTGCACGACCTTAATGATCGTATCGTTGGCGAGGTCCAATTCATGCGCCGAGAGTGGTCCGCTAAATCGGTTATTTAATTTGAACCGCAGTCCGTAAGCGACGATTCTTCTTAATTTTCCGATCGACGAATATTTTTGAAAGAACGATGGATCAGGGTCTTCGGCTTCTGCTGCGGCGAGGAGTAAGCATTGCGTCTTGCGCAATTCCGGAACTACCGCTGGGATTGTCAGGTTGCTTGCTGGCCACAATGTTTCCTCGAGTGATAACCATGATGGACCCGTCTTCCAGTTGGATTTTTGTAAGAATTCGCTCGGGAGTAATCCTCGCGATATGTGATCTGCGGGATTATCTCCGGAGCGGACGTGTCGCCATTCCGAGCCTTCGGTTTTTTCTTGAATACTAGCTACCCGGTTTGCGACGAAGACCAACAGTTTATGTGGAGGAGTCTTTATCCAGTGGAGAGCTACCATCGAGTCTGACCAGAAGATTGTTTGATCGATGGTATGATTAATAGCCTTTTTGGTTGCCACGTACAAATCGGACAATAGTAGCGCAGAGCATAGCTCCAGGCGAGGAAGCGTCACAGATTTAATCGGTGCGACACGATATTTCGCGCACAACAGTCGTGTTTGCGTATTGCCGTCTGTGTCGCTGGACCGCAAGTAAATGCAGGCTCCATATCCCTTTTCGCTGGCATCGCAGAATCCGTGTAGTTGAATCTCTGTGGACCTTCGTATTATCACTCGTCGGTCGAATGACACGTTGTTCAGCTCGGTCAATTGAGCCGCATACGTTCTCCATTCGGTGAGAACGTTCAAGGGGATTGCGTCATCCCATCCTATTTTTTCCAGCCAAAGTTTGTGGAGGATCATTCTGCCCTTCACGACTACTGGACCGAGGAATCCGAGTGGGTCGAATATTTTTGCGACTTCCGACAGCATGATTCGCTTGGTGATCTTCGGCAGTTGGCTGATCGGTTTTACGGTGTACACTATCGTATCCTTCGCTGAATCCCAGTGTAGGCCTAACGTTTTTATTTTAGAGTCGTTCGGAGTGTTCAATTGTAAATTGACGCTTCCTTCGGGTAGTCCTTCTAGGAGGCGAGGCTCATTTGATGCCCATTGACGCAGGTTGAGACCTCCTCTCTTTAATAAATTGGAGATTTCGTCGCGAAGGGCTTCTGCTTCTTCGTACGAATCCGTTCCGGTAAGGAGATCATCGACGTATAGGTCCCTTTTGATGACTTCCGAAGCTAAGGGGAAGTGAGATCCTTCGTCGTCCGCCAATTGATGGATGCAGCGAATGGCGAGATATGGAGCGCATGACAAACCGAATGTGATTGTATTCAGTTGATACGTCCTTTGGCTGCCATCTGCGTCCCTCCACCATATCCGCTGATATTTTCTGTCCTCCTCTCGGACCAAGAATTGCCGATACATTTTCTCTATATCTCCGGTCAGAACATACTGATGGGTGAGAAAGCGTGTTAGCAGCGAAAATATGTCGTCTTGTATAGTCGGTCCGGTCATTAGAGTATCATTGAGCGATGTTGGATCGTACTCGGTTTTCGCCGAGCCGTCGAAGACTACCCGTAGCCTCGTGGTCAGGCTGGTCTCTTTTATGACCGCGTGATGCGGCAGGTAGAATCCGTCTTCTTCTACGGACTCTTCCAGTACTTGAGACATGTGGCCAAGATCAATATACTCTTGCATAACGGCAGAGTATTGTTTTTCAAACTCCGGATTACGTTTGAATTTTCGGAGAAGTGATTTGAAGCGTTTTTCAGCCAAGTCGTGGGCGTTTTTTAAGTCTGGTCGACGGTTGTTGAATGGGAGGGCAACGACATATTGACCCGACCATGTTCGTGAAACATGCTCTTCGAAGTGTCTTTCGCAAGCTTGTTCTTCTTTTGACAGGTGTTTGTTAGCATTCACGTCGTCCATCTCCCAGAAGTTTCGCAATTCTCGTTCGGCGCTAGCGTAATAGTTTCGAAGCGATTCTTTCTTCGACGACGGTCTCTTTGCTAGAGCATTTCCTCCGATGATCCATCCAAGTTTTGTTTCCTGCATGATGATGTCAGGCTCATCCGGGCCGTTGAGTCTAATCTGTCCCTGGCAGAGCAACGAGAGCGTTGTGCCTGCGCTTAGTAATAAATCTATCGGCGCTGGTTGATCGAACTTCGGGTCGGCTAATGCTGCGTGTTTCGGAATGTCGAGACGACCTCTATCTATCGGTTCGTTGGGGAGTGCACCGCCTAAACTTGTGACCGTCAGAAAGCTGAGCGTTCTGGAGTATCCGTTGATTCTTGAATTTATCGTTGCCTTGACCAAATAATTAGAATTCGACTGAGCGTTGTTGATGGCTTCGATAGGAATATTGAATTTTTCTAATGGAAGTTTTAGCCTTCTTGCAAGAGATTCCGTCATAAAATTAGAGCTGGATCCCGTGTCTAGTACTGCGCGGCATTGAACAATTTGGTTCGCGGTATTTTGTATGTGAACTGCTGCGGTGACAATTACGTCTCTCGTAGGAAGAGTTGCTACGAGTGCTGTAACCGCTTGCGCGTTCGAGGCTGTGATCGGCTCTAGTCATGCCGACGACGCCCTTGGGTTCAATTCTTCTTCCTTTAAGTGCAGGAGTGTGTTGTGGCGCTTCTGGCACGTAGAACACGTCGGCGCTCGACATTGTCGAGTCTTGTGATTGCTCTTTAGGCAATTCAAGCACAATGATGCCTTCCGCGCTTCTTGGATCCGCTGAGGCGTGGCCAGCGACAGGAATTTCTTGCATCTTTCGATTCCGTGTTCTTCCTTGCACAGAGGGCAGGATTTTCCATCCGTGGAGGTTAGGAGTGCTTGAACTCTTTGATGGTTCTGGTTTTCACTCCCCTTTTTGGCCTTTCCTTGCCATTTCGGAGTCGAAGACGAAGGTTGGTTCCACCCTGACGGAGCCATGGGTGTGAGTCGCGTTGCTTCTTCTCGCAGGAAGCTCAAAATGTGTTCGTACTTAGGCATTTTATTGCCTTGAATTTTCCTGTTCCATTCTCTCGCGGTGTCCTTGTCCAATCTTTTCAAAATAGTGTGCACGATCGGAGTGTTCCAATTTTCGATCTTTTCTCCGAGTGCTTTCATGGCCAGTGTGTGCGTTTGAATGGCATTCAGCAGTCTTCTGATCTCCTCGACGGAATTTTTCTTCATCGCGGGAATTTCCATCAATAAATCATAATGACGGAGGATCAAAATGTACTCTATGTCGTACGTGGATTCGAGCAAACTCCAGGCTACCGCGTAATTTTCGTCCGTCGCTTGAAAGGCGCTAATCGAATTCGCGGCTTCGCCCGTGAGCGTTCGTTTTAAATAATCGAGACGTTGCGCGTCCGATAACCCGTTTCGATTGTGGATCGTCTGAACAAACCAATCCCGATACGTTCGCCACTCTTCCAATTTTCCGTCAAATTTTTTGGCTTCGACCTTCGGTAAGGACACGAAGTAATCCGCTGTTGAATTTGATGCGGTGGACGGTGGTCGCTGATCGGTGTTTGAGACGCGCCTATCTATAATTGCTCCACGGTTGGGCTCTCTGAATTTTCGGACGAGCACGAGCATCTCTTCGTATTCATCTAATATCAATTCTTCAGCTGAATCGTGATCGAATAGAGGCTCGAGGGCCTTCAGCTCCTCTTGGATGCGTGGGAGGTCCGCGATTGCTTCATCGATTTTTTGGAGATTTTTATCTACGTACTCGTTACTCGCGTGAGGCCCGGCCCTTTCAAGATAATTTCGAAATTTCGTGATTCTTGCCTTGATCTGACCCCGCGCTTGTATAAGGGTTGCTCTATGCGCCTTTTGTTCCTCGGTCAGCTCAATATTTCCCGGCATTTTGCTCGCGATCGAGATGCAAAGGAAAGAGGAAGGAGAAACTAATGATTGGCGATTCTATGTGTAATGAGCTTACCTTTACCGTCCGGTGAATTTCGATGTAGGTAGGTGGATGCGACGTCGCTATCTCAGCTCCTTGTTCCTCGATGACTCCTCGAGTAGTTGGGTGTTGTGGGTCGATTCTTCTCACAGCACGCACTCTCGATGTATTTTTGTTTGCTTGGTGTCTGGTGATGTTCCAGCGGTAGGTGAGGCCTTCCAGCGTCTCAGCTCCGCTCCGTTCACCGACTGTAACGATTCCTGGCGTAGTTGGGTTTCCTGGATCACAGATCTTCGGGACACGCACTCGCGATACGGTTTCGTTTCACTTTTTATCAATTGTTTTAACTAACACTTCGATTGACTGTCTATTCACAGGCGATCCGGCTCGAAGGACCATAAAAATGTTCGGGGTGACCGACGCGGTAGCTCGCGGTAATTTTGCGCGGCTCTTGCTGAGGTTGTAAGTCTCAGTTATACCTATCGGTACGTCGATGATATCTCCCGAAACTGCTCCTAACGCCGAAGTTGACAGAAAGGAACGGTGTGAAAAAATGAGCTCGGAATGGAATTTACACTTTTCTCAAACTCACGATATAATTTAATAACAAAGAAAACGGTATAAAAATGTTGGTGGTTACAAGGTTTGTATAATATAATAAATGACTATGGATCGTTGTGACGTGTTTGTCCGAATCAGGGATCAAGACGAATTCTTGTCCGTGTCGAAGTTCACGCGTTGCAAATAAAATCGAAGAAGTTAAAGAATTTGTTAGAGCAGCTAGTTGTGTCTGCTCCGTTGGTTAAGTTAAGACTGCTTGAGCAATTATGTTTTCGCAAGAGGTAAAAAAGGTGGGAGTGTCTTAGACATTCGGAGCGATATCTCAAGAATCGAGCAATTGGTTGATAGAGCAAAAACAAGAAGGGAGCGTAAGCGAGTTGACGAATGAAGTTGCAGTTTGCGTGGGGGCGAGGCGCTTGCCGAAATGCTGTGTTTTAGGCAGGTAAAAAGGCTTAGCGCTTAACGCTGACCCTTGCGCGCTGACGCACCGTACTGGCAATATGCAGGGTCATAAAGGACCCTCTGACTCGCGAATTACCTTTTCGTGATTTTTGTCGATTGTAAGGGATTTTTTGTCTTTATTGGAAAGAGCTCAGCTGCATCGCAGATGTTTTATCGCTCCGCTCGCAAAGGTCTAAGACACCAAGGTTTCTCGAGGATTCGTTAATCCTCTCGACGGAAAGTTTATTTCTTTACTACGTATAGACTTATCCTAGAGGTATATACAGAATTAATTTTCCCTGCGTTCTATAATGCTAGGCATTGAACATTCGGCGTAATACAATTAACGAGGGCACTTGTCGGCAATGGTACGGTGCGTCTTTACGATGGTTCTTTCGTGTGCTCTGCGGCTCGCAGATCAGAATGCAGCTTGGATACAATTGAGACGAAATTGCATGATCGGCTTGCCAGGATACGGTTGAAGTCTCCGAACGCGAGACTCGGCTCGCTATTCCTCTGACAAAAAACGGTGTCGATCCTGTGTGTCACGTCGTCCGCTCGACGCGACGTACCCAGAGCGGAAAGAGACCGATACAACGCGTAATATTCGCGCACCGATACCTCGAAAATACAACGCCTGCGAGTCGATGGCGTTTGTGCTTACGCATAAACGACTCACAATCGATCAGCGATCTTTGCCGATCACCGCCATATTTACTCAATCGCTTCTCGAAATTTAAATATATATATACATTCATCTTGTGAGAAGTTAATCGGTATGGAAATGGAGTGGAAAGAGCGGAGTAGACTAATAAGAGGGCAAGTGTTACCAATCGTGTGTGAGTATTGTCGGAAGTCCGAAGAAGCGCTAAAATTAAGTACGCTAAGAGAAAGTCATCCGAAAGTGTGTGTGATAACGGGCGAGGATGTGCGCGAAATGAATGATTGGAAACGTAGGCAGTAAGTCACAATGTAAGCACCGGCTAGACCAAAGTGTACAGTGTATATGTAAAAAAAAAACATGTTACATTCTAAAGCCGTAAAAGGCAATAATGGCTAAATAAAATAAATTAAAAAATATATATATATATATATTCATCTTGCAAAGACACTGTGGCCGAAGTGGGCGGAAGTCCGTAAAGCAGCCGAGTCGTCGGTCCCTGAACGGGAAAAACGGTGGCCGTTTTTCCCCCCGAAAAAAAAATTCGCTGACGTTTCACTGAACAATTAAAAATTTTCCCTGACTATTTTTTCGATTGTAGCATGAGATGCTACATGCGATTTTGCCCAATACTCTACGAGTCATCGTCACTGTCGGTAAACAGAAAAAGGCATATAACAAAAGTGTCGTCAAAATTCCAAACCGACGCTTCGATTCCTAATATCATCAAACGAAAAGATTTTACTTCCGTCATATTGGAGTATAATCTACACGACAGCGTCTCTCTTAAGAGCGTGTTAAACACGTTCTCAGTGTGTCTCTCTTAGTGTTTCACATGCTCTTAAGAAATAGTTTTATTATTTTGCTAAGTACTTTGCATCGAAACGCCACCGCCAACTCTTGATCTCCGTCGTTTTTTGTCCACGCGACCGAAGGTGATATCGATCGATCGATCGTATCAGCTCAGTATCTTCTGGAGTGCTACGCTGTTCACCAGCTACACTGGATCGTTCGCCGACTAGGATAATACGCGTCGGTTACGCAAGTGAAAAGAGTACGTGAAGAAATACAAAAATCCTAATTCAATATTTATCTTTGCGTATCGATTTTTTTTTTTGTTCAATCAGTATAATAAAAAGAAACGTGTATCTTAATGATTCTTTCAGCATTGTTAGTCTCATCGACATGCCACGACATAGTAAAGCGATCACGTACGAGGAGGAATTGACGAAGAATCCCGAATTGAAGGAATCCGATATGCAGATCCTTCGGGAATGGTGCGCCAAGCAGCCTCATTTGCCAAAGATTTCAGACGTGCAGCTGGCACAGTTTATTCACGCCAACTACTTCAGTATAGAAACAACAAGGACCACTATCGAGAAGTACTTTAGCCTGAGGACTCACATGCCTCAGTTCTTCTCAAACAGAGATCCTGTTGGATCGAAGGGGCTACGTATGGTTTATAAAACTGTGTGAGTGCCTTGTGAACAATTCCACACATCACACACATTACATCTTGGGGATGAGCTGCGTTCTGTGCCAATCACGGCCACTCGTCGTGGTGTCACGTACTGACTCGGTCGACGTCCCTTCCTCTAGAACCACCATATTTATAAAAACATTGTCATGGCTCCGAAGTTTTGGAACTCAGTGCCTCGGGCGGTGAGTGATGCTTCTTCACTTGAAGTTTTCGCGGCTGTTGCCATCGGTACTTAATGGTAGAGGAGGAACGTCGAGCGATTCAGCTACTCTAGCTTCAGTCCACTTATATTTATACTTGACCCTTGTTATTCCGCAGTTCCGGCCGAATGTTAAATATTCTTTATATAAATATTATCGCTTCTCCTCTTGCGATTGCCTCTTTCTTTTGACATCATCTCTACCTAAACTCGACTTTGTTGAGCCAACGTAGCGCACGTTGGCCTAACAAAACTTCTGTCAGCATAGTGATGAGCAAATGATTTCTCGTCACTATGTTCACAAAAGTTTTGTTATGCCAACGTGCGGTACGTTAGCGCAACAAACACCTTTTCTCCGTTTAAACTGATGACTGATGACGGTTTCCTGTTGATTGAATAACACGATCGTCATTTTTTGTCTTCACTGGTTTGTCCGCCGGTCTCATTCGATCAGCGCCTGCTTTCGTCTGGAGAAGCTAACACACGAGGGCTACAACATCGTCTACTACACGTTGATGGACCCCGATCCGTCACACTTCAATCACAACGACACCATAAAGTACATGAACATGTGCTTCGATCTTGACTTACACATCGAGGGTAGCTGTCGGGGTTACGTATTGGTCTGCAACGCCGAATCCTTAACACTGCGCCACGTTACTCGTTTCAATCTTAGGGGCTTGAAGAAGTACCTGACGTATGTTCAGGAAGCTTTTCCGATACGACTGAAGAGAATTCACTTCATAAATATGGGAACGGCAATGGACATCACCTTCCGGATAATTAAACCCTTCTTCAAGAATGAATTCACTGAAAGGGTATGAATTAATTTATCGTTATTAATATCTCTCTCAGTTAGAATCAATAATCGCAAGGACGACAATTGACGAAGAAATTTTATATGTATTTTGTAAAGTGTTTGTTTTGTTTGTCTGGTCAATTTGCGAGCAGAAATACGTCGCTTCCGGATCAGGAGGTCTCACTTTTCGACCAGAAGTTACGTATTTCCGCCACAGCGACAACAACCTGCTAGTAACTTATATTTTAAACCGCAGTTCCACTTTCATTCAACTGCTGAGAGTCTGGCAAAATTCGTACCCCTGTGCGCATTACCGAATGACGACGGAGGAAACGGAGGAAATGTGGCGGACATCGCGACAGAAATGGTAAAGTGGCTGGAAGATAACAGAGCGTGGTTCCAATCGGAGGAAGCCACAATGAGGGTGAACGAGTCGCTACGTCCTGGCAAGGACAAGACCGGTACCGATGAGTCCGATGCCGAAGGAAACTCAAAGAGATGTTGATCGATTAAAATCGTTTTGTTTTTTGTCTCACACGATGACTATTGTCATCGTGTGATTTTATTCATAACAGCTTCAACCACCTATTATACATTTTTATGTAACGATTCAAAAAAAAAAAAATAATAACACAGTACAATTATTTAAATGATTAACCCTTTGATAATCAAGCTGGAGCATGTTTTACAACCGTAAACTTGCCTTGTTAAGTTGATATCGAGTATCGACTTCCTGTAAAGGTGACGGGGTTATACAATTATTAGCGTGCACAGTAAGGTGTCTAGTCATATCCTTCGGTCACGCTATTGGCAATCGACATTGAGAAGAAAAAAAAAAAAGATAACGATTATGATACAGTGGATACAGTGCACGGTCATGCCTGAAAGTTTCAGTAATTTCAACTGATATTTCAAGTAACGAATAACACATATCTTATGTGACTAATGTTATGTGAACATTGATTCAGATCACGAATTGGAACGTTTTCACTAAAAAAAAAAACATAAAAATAGATCATACCGTGAGGACTCACTGATTTGAGTTATTCTCGAACAGAAATCTTGTTGGGTCAAAGGAGCTTCGTATAGCTTACAAAACTGCTTGAATGCCTGGTGGAACAATTACATATTAGATCGAAACAAGATTAAAAAAAAATCTACGATATAAGCATGAAGCTCTCTTCTGCGATGATCCTAAAGATCTAATGTATCTCTCCATGCTCAGCTTTTTGCTCATTAATTGTTTCAACAGTTTTCAACAGTTGGCGTTTCTATTCGACATTCTTCATGAAAAATTGCTGATTTTTGCGAGTTTTCTTTCGAGGGTCTCTCCGATACTCGTGCGGTTAGCCTGAGTTTCCTCACTGCTAATTGCAGATAAGAAGGTAGGGGAGACTGGGGCAAAATGGCACAGCGGGACAAAACGCTACGGTGAGGGCAAAACTCAATTTTACAATAATTTTTGGATGCCCCATTTTGTCCCAATGATACATCCGCTTTGTTAAACCCATTTTGCCCCGCGTACCACCATCGCCACCATTAAAAAGTTATTGGAAAATTGCGTTTTTTCTCATTATCCCGTTTTGCCCCGTTGTGTCATTTTGCCCCGCTCTCCTCTATCTTCCCAGGTATGCAAATCATCCCCTCGAGATTATAGACAGATGACTTTGAACTTTCGGACACTCGGTGCAGTAAACGACGCGTTAATTGAGCAAGTTTACCGTCGGTTGGATAACGCGAAAGTAATTTTTTTTTTTTTATTTCTAATTCATTTTTTGGACGGCTCTCTCATTCAATCAGTCTCTGCGAGACGAAGGTTACATCATCTCCTACTCAAAGCTGACGGATCTTGATCCATGACACTGCAATTACAACGACTGCATAAGGTTCACGAACACGTTGAACGATCTGGGGTTACGCAACGAGGCCGACCCGACCGGATAACGTGTTTGTCCTCAACCTGCATGGCTTAACGCTGGGGCCACGTTGATCGTCTCAGTCCCATAGGATTACCGAAGAAGTATCCGCTTTATCCTTAGGAACCTCTTCCGCTACGACTGAAGATAGTTCGCTTCATGAATACCGTAACGGTAATGGACATCATCATGAGGACGATGAAACCCTTCGTAAAATAAGAAACTCATTGAAATTTTATCAATTAATTTATCATTGTTATTATCTAACTTTATTAGAATTAATAGTCTTAAGGACAACAATTGTTGCAGGTACTTACACAGTAAAAAAGGTACCAACGTTTCTTCTCTACAAACGTCTATAATTATTTTCTTGTTAATTTTACAAAGAAATCTTGTACATTTTCCAAAAATATCTGTCAATTTTACGGATAGTAAAAGTATTTATTGACTATTTTTTAAATGGACTGGGTGCTGATACATTTAAAAGATTATTTACATTATGTATTCCTATTGCTATTGCCAACGGGCCACCGCACTAGGTCCTTTAGCCCTTTTACGAAGACTTTTTGTAATGATAACAGCAAAATAATTGTGGACGTTTGTAGACAAAAAAAAAGGTTTATTAAATGTACAAATCTTTTTTACTGTGTATCTTATATATATTTTGGGAAGTGATTTATTTGTTTTTTTTTTTATCTGGCCACTTTTCGACCACAAAATACGTCACTTTCGGTCGGAAAACCTGTTATTCTACCAAGCTAAAACGATCGCAAAGCTCAAACGTTCGATTTCGATATAAAGTGACTTTGCAATCGACGAGAGCTTGTTTGGCTGTTCGAAACGCCTACGTCCTGAGTATTAACATAGAATAAATGTTTGTCGCTCTTATTGTATAAGCTGAAATTGCAGTCTGTCGACGGTCACCTCACTTCCGTTAAGGTATCCACCGGTCTTACTGTGAGACATCGAGGTCGTTCGACATTCTCCGATCGCCAGGTATCTCACGATCCTCCAGCTCCGATCGATCATGCGAAACCCGAGCCGACAACGGATACCACCGGAAATCGGATAATCACGGCTTTCCTCCATCGGCAACATCGCTCCGTACTTCGGGAAAACCCGTCATTCCCACGTCGCCGAACTTCGCAGAAGCCTCTGTCAACCGATCCTCGATCATGGATCATCGAGTCGCGTCACTCCCGAGTTCCCGACGTCGTACGAAATGCATCGAGCCAGTGTGAATGTGCTCATCCGATTCCGTCCGCAGGCTCCTTAATCGACGCGTGTCCATCGCATCCCAGCGCCGCGATCGATTTCGACCGGTCCCGATGCAACCGCATCCTCCGGCACAAGTACGATATCAGACGTACATAGGCGCGATGACTCAACGTCGCAGCCTCAGCCCCCCGATCCATAGATCACGAGCTCTTCTGGCCTCCGAGCAAAGAGATATATCGTCGCAGCCGATCGGCACTCCAGGATCGGCCGGTGCCGTTTCGCCGTGTCCGGCGCGTTAGCTTCGGCCACTTCGCTGCGTTATCGCTCCACCGAATACACCGCAAGCTCCAGTAAAACAATGTCGCCCTCACAGTGCAATATACAATATCTGGAGCGTCACGCGCGTCGCGGAGGGACGGCGGAACCTGAGGGTGCGAACGGAGAACGACGCCGGACGGAGGGTGTCGCGTGTGGCGCGGTCCTCGGAGTCAACGCAGCTTCTCTGTCCAGTGGTCCTGCGGTTGAAAACCCCCTCCCCTAACTCGGGGCTTGGATTTCTCCGTCGTTCACGGGGTGGACCAGTCTCCCGTACTTCCCGCCAGGAAGGGGAATGCGTTGGTCCGTGAACTCACCGATAACGCAGAATTATAGTCCTGGCGAACGCGGGCTTCACGTCGACGTGGCCTTCGTCCTCCCCGCGGGGAGGGTCGCGGCCGCCCGGTGGGCTGGCAGGGCCCTTGAGGGCCGCGGGGCTCGAGGGGGCGACTTCACCACTGTGCCGCTTCTCGTGTACGAGCGACAATCCGCATCGGGCACGGGACGAACACATCGCACGGACGAAGTGAAACGACATATCGGGATCATTCGCCCGATGAAGACAACCGGATTACCACGGTTTCCGGTCGGATGACCTCCGGCTGACGGTGTCGTCGACCGTTCGGATTCATCGGGGACCCGGCGCCGGACGGGGCGTGTGCGGCTGTGTGCGAATCACCGGGACACGGAGAAACCGCGAGGACAGAGACACCCAACCACGGATTCCTTCGCCGGGAGGGCTGGCGTTGCCGCTTGTTTATCCGACTGGTATCACCGGGCGCGAAACGCCCGACCATTCCGGACGCTCTCGCACTGGTCCCCTGGTACCGCTCTGCCAACGCCGGAGGAGCTTTCCCTTTTGCGCTGAGCGGCATGCGCGGGTTCACCTACGCGTGTGTGCTTCCGCGATCTGTGAGCTCGCATCGTCGACGCATGGACGGACACCCATGAGGCCTTTGGATCCCTCTCTGCGGCAGAGGCGCGCTATCGGAGCGCAGTCACTTCCGGCGGAAGCTCGTCGACACTTCGCGCTCACGCTGGCCATTGCCGTTTCGAGAGGGCTCTCGGAGAAACGGGCGGACGGTCGATGGCTACGGAAGCCCAGCCCGATCGCATTCGATCGGCAACGATTCCATCGTGAATCCTCCACACGATACGCTTCCACGAGAGCCCGGCGCGTTCGAGGGTTGATAGTAAAAAAAATTATTATCGTTAAATCGGCATACTATGTTTTGCTGAAAAGTCATTGGTTTTTGTTTTTTTTTTAAGCAAGTGGCAAACTCACTTATTTGGGTTTGAATGTAGAAATCTGCCCTTTTATTTCGCGCGACGTTGACAATCTTTGTTTGGAGTCTTGTTCGGAAAACTGGAGCAGAGTTCTTCGGTCGGAAAATGTTTCGCAATTAATAAAAAAATTGCGGTTGTTTGTGGACAATATGCTTGGCGTAAGAAGTACTAACTTTATTTATTGGAATAATAATCGTTAATTGTTTGCACTAATAGACAAAAAATAGCTGACAATTTTGGTTTAAAACAAACCAAACTTTCGGTTCGATTTGTGACGATTTTTTTTTTTTTTTTAATAGGAAATTTCAACATTATACATTTAATATATTTGTCTTAAAAACAATTCTAAAGAGTCATGGAATTTGTGAGCCAGTAAAGTTCAAGCTCCTCTTAAACTGACCGCTACTGACTGATAATATATGCTTCCTCTCGTTTCGGAGTAAAAAGAATTGTTCTCATGCTTTCGTGAACCCTTCCGCTCCAGCGCTATCGCAGTTCAACCCTTCTCGACTGAGTCATAATTGCAAATGTTGAAACAGTCGAGTAAAGAGAAACCGCGTACGAACGAGGAGATAATCCTCGAGGTAGAAAGCGCCGAGGCGGACGGCGTAGCCGAGCGGGGAGAAAAGGCGGCACAAGTAAGAGCGTGGCAAAACGGACCATCACGAGCAAAACGGACTGTTTCGACGGATTTTCTCTGACCACACGAAAAACAAAGATCTCGTCTCGCACGGAAAAAAAAATAAAATTATCTAAAAAAAAAATACCGAAATTCCAGCAATAAAAAAAAATGTTGTATCGCCGTTCTTCCACACAGAAAAAAAAAGGTTTGGCAATATCAAACTAATCTGCGGTTGCGGGTGGCGAAGGAAATATTTGGTCGATTGAAAGGAATATACAGTTGATTGAACGAATATTCCGTTGCCTCAGACGAATAGTTACTTGAATTGAACAAAAATTTTTGTTCAATCGACCAAACATTTCCTTCGCCACACGCAACCGCAGATTAGTCGATATTACCAAACCTTTTTTCGGTCGAAAAAAATGAATTACTGCAGTAATTAATTTTTTTTCGGAAATTCGTCTTAAGAAATTTCTGTTTTTACATTAAGAGGCGAGTATAGTTCGTGAGGATTTACAGTAGTTGTCGAAAATTTTTGGTCTCCAAGTGGGGGGGCAAAACGGACGGTCCGTTTTGTCCCGGTGGTCCGTATTGCCCCTCGGTTCCCTTACGCCTCGAGCCGGACGACCAGATTTCCTTTCGGAGATTCCACTGTGCTCTCCAGCCAGCGGTAACAGTGTCTCGACAGTGTCTCGAGAGACCGGCCGTACAGCGGAATGAGGGCGACTGCTCGTTCGTTCGCCGATGCTGTTGGCGAACGAATACCAGTGCCGCTTCCGCTATTGCTGCACCGACCACCCCTCCGAGACCGGTATCCTTATCGCGGCTACGATGTTGCAATGACGCTTGTTCGCTGTTCTTGCAGCTCCTTACGCAGACCAAATGCGCTTACCCGGGATAACATTCGCATCGAACGAGAAACCCTCTCGTGCCGGTAGTGAAACAGCTCGATTGTCCCACCAAAATAATTTGTCGATCAATGAATTCACACTAAATCCAAAGGCCGCCTGATAAGTGTCGATTGGTGACTGCGTTGCATCTCAGTTGCATTTGAAATTGAAAGAAATTATTCGATCCTTCATTCAACCCAATTGCTCAAACCTATTGTTCACCCCTATTGTTCAAACCCCCTATTATTCAATCCTATTATTCGCCCCCAATTTGTTCGGACCTTTGGTAGCGGAAATGAAATAGCTAAGGTCGTTTGTCTCAATGATTTTTCTCCGAACAATTTGTCAATCAATAAATTCATATTAAATCTGACTCGTTGCGTATTACTTGTACTTGGAATTTCAAAAAAAAAAAACAAAAAAAAATTATCTCATAAAAATGTATTATAATTTTTATTGATATTTAACAGACTTTTCGTCAATCCAGCAAATAATAATTAAAAAAAAACGTTGCGAGATGAAGTCACGAAAACGGATAATTCGATTATAAATTAAACTTCGGGACTGGAATGGCAGAAAAAAACGGAACTAATGAATGTCGAAGAAAAAAAAAAAAAAACTGTGAGGTGGCTCATCAGTTTCTCTTCGGGATTCATTAGTTTTTTCTTTCTTTCCCGGCCCCCCCCCCTCCCCCGCCCCTCCCCATTTCCTTTTTTTATCGCTGGTTCATGCGACATTTTTCACAAACGTTATCCTCACGCTCCCTCCAAACCCTCGCCCACCCGCACGACCGTTCCCCCTCGTTGGCGCGTTAATCAGCCGACCCGAGCATTAAACGATATGGCTCCGACGAAAATGAGTTTCTAATAACGCGACGGATAATCCCGCAAAAACAATTTATTATCGATTATCGAGTGCGGTATATTATATCTCGATTAATCGGACGGCGTTTCGGCGAAGATATGCAACACTTTTTTTTGTCAACGTGTTAATATAGATGTGCTGAAGTATGTGTATATTATAGGTGTATATATATATATATATATATATATATATATATATATATATTGCTCGAAGATTATCCAATTTTGAAACCGTAAGTCTAGGTTTCTGGTGATTTAGCGAAAATACGTCACTTCCGGTTTGAAAATCTCATTTTTTTTTTTTTTTTTTTTTTTTTTTTTTTTTTTTTTACCGGAAGTGACGTCATACGAGAAAGCGCCACTTCCCGTCCAGAATGTTCTTTTTCAACCGGAAGTAACGTATTTCAGATCGAAAAAAAGAAGCAAACAACCTTACCATATTGTAACGACTGTGGTAATGAATAACTCGCGTATTAGGTTTTGGGACGGATCTTATTGGCTTATAATCACGGCTGAAAGTCTGTCTCTGAAAGTCTGGTCGAGACTGTTTATATGACGATCGATCTTGCATCGATCGTCCGTTCGTTTGTCTATTGTCATACCCAACTAATATCGAGTGTCCTAACGAATAGTCAGCCACATATTCGCTACAATATATATATAGAAGATATCCCTCACCGAAAGGAACTACTGAAAACTACTGCAAAATACTAATCTTCCGCATGAGGGGTGCAATGCCCTTTTAGCAAGCGGAGGCTTCCTTATGGACCGAGTAGTGCTTGATAATAGTAAATAGATACACAATGCCACATCGAAAGTTATTATAAATACATAAACATTTTCGCATTGTAAGTTGAGATAGATGCATACACACACACTAAAGGCACTGAGAAGATTAATTTTGGCACAATAATAATTACAAAATGTTATTAACAAATTGATGAAAAAAAAATAATTGCATAACAAATTTGCCCGCAAGCCAACTTTTTTTTTGCGTGAAAATGATTCGTTTATTTTTCTGAATACGCATGAATTTTTTCAGATTTTTCGGTAATCGTTTTTTTTTTTTTTTTGTTTTTTTTGTTTTTTTTTTTTTTTTTTTTTTTTTTCATGGAAAAATCAACGATTACTGAAAAATCTGAAAAAATTCGTGCGTATTCAGAAAAATAAACGAATCATTTTCACGAAAAAAAAAAAGTTGGCTTGCGGGCGAATTTGTTATGCAATTATTTTTTTCATCAATTTGTTAATAACATTTTGTAATTATTATTGTGCAAAAATTAATCTTCTCGGTATCTTTAGTGTGCATGAATTTTTTTCAGATTTTTATACCATCAAGAAGTACTTGCAATTTTTCGATTATTTTTGTCGAACTTATGCGAAGTCAGCCTCAGCGAGACTCCCTCCTTAACGGTCACGTGGTCTTTTAAATAGTGGTCTCGAGTAGTGACTACTATGAAGTACTAACTACATGTGTGGTGACTACTGCAATGCCAGCAGTGTTTACTTTCGGTGAGGAATATATCTCGACTGTTACGAGACAGAAGGGCGTGACCGACAAAATTTAACAGGCAAAAAATTGTGGATCACGTCCCTCCGTTACTCAGCAGTCGATTTATATATGCGTGTGCATAGGGTGGAGCGGGGCAAAATGGGACAGTGGGGCAAAACGGGGCACGGGGCAAAGCGTCATTTTCAAATAATTTTCTGCGCCGTTTTGCCACATTGTCCGATTCAAGAAACGATTGGAAAATTTAGTTTTGCCCCGTCGACCCATTTTGACCCGCTCTTCCCTATCTTAATGTGCACGATGTATCGATCCGAAAGTGGGAGAGACGCCGACATATTTTCATTATCGGAATCGCAAACCGGTGAAAGCGCCGCACGCTCCATTAACATCAGCTTTGCGTTATTTTGCTCGTATCCCCGTGAGGGATTTCGTTTCCGACGATGCAATGAATATCATCAGGATGGTTTTTTTTAATCTATATAAAAAAAAAATTAAAAAAAAAAAATGTCACCTTCCTCTCGACGTACCCATGCACCTCTGCAGTGCACCCGCGATACTCTCTCCCGTACCCGAGCGGAGTGATGGCACTCGATGAATCGCCGAGTGAGTTGCATTAATAAATTACGCGCATCGGCTATGCGAGCTCTCATCACTAACCCGTTTTTGTTTCTTATTTTTTATTTTATTTTTTTTTTATGATTATTATTATTTTTTTTTTTTATCAAACTCTCGCGCTGCAGACTCGCAGGGCACAGCATTCCGAGCTCGAAGACTCCAGAGAAGCTCGAAGCTACCGACAATGATTGCGTGAAAAATGTATGAAAGTTTTTGTTTTTTTTTGTTTTTTTTTTTTTTTTCAACGAAAAAGTGGCTCACCTTATAAGGAGCGAAATTGAATTAATCGCGCGAGTTACGGTTTTCACGAAGGAAAATGATTTTTTTTTGTTTTTTTTTCGTTGTCTCGCGTTTTGTGACGAGGAACTTATGAAAAAGGTAGATAGTCACGTAACATTCGCGCACCGAGACTCAGCTCGATTAGCCGACCGAGATAAATTGAATCTCGGACCGCACACTCGGCGATCCGACTTGACTCTTTCGTTGAAAAAAAAAAGCTTTCCTAAAATTCGCGAAATTACAACAACAACAACAACAACAATGATGTCGTTAAAGATAAATTTTGTGAAATAAACCAAAAAACAAAAAAAAAATGCGAAAGTCAACATCGCCTAAATTTCGTGGAAAGTTAAATTTCGTAAAGTTCGTGAAATGTACGAAAGTTTTTTTTTTTTTATTATTTTTTTTTTTTATCGACGAAAAAGTGGTTCACCCTGTGAGGAAGAAACATGAAATTAATCGTGCGCGATGATACGGTTTTCATTAACGAAAAATGAGTTTTCGTCTGTATTGAGTTTTGGGGAGGGAAAATTATGAAAAACTAGATAGTCACGTAGCATTCGCACAGTGAGCGGTGGCTCGGTTAGCCGGCCGAGACAAAATTGGATCTCCAACTGTGCGGCAGACACGAAGTTGTCTATCTGGCTTTGGCGATGCCGGAGAGAGAGAGAGAGAGAGAGAGAGAGAGAGTACCGTCACGACTTTGGAGGACTGAATCGTCCCGGCTGTGAATAGGCAGGTGGAGAAACGCGAGAGCAGAACGCAGCGCGGCTTTGATCATCGTTACTGTATGTATATGCATATGCGGGACGCTTAAGCACTCGGTCATTGAGGGAACGGGAGCGAGGCCCGCAAGGCCGGGGTTTCCCCTTTGCTCCGAACGCTCTGGGGGCATCGTCGAATGAATTCACGAAAAAGAGAGAAAAAGAAAAATCCCTAATGCTTATAAAAAATACCAGTCGGATCTCATCAGTTAACTACTTGGCTCCAATTTACCTATTTTCGTCGGCCTTCGGCTTCACGGACAATTTTTACATATATATGTATATATATATATTTTTTTTTTCTTATCGACTCCAATTTTAGTAAAAAAAAATTTGTTGAAATAAATTCGACGAACAGTAGAGAGAACAGAAAAAAACAAAAACGATAAGGCTTATAAAAAATACTGTAGGATCTCATCAGTTAACTACTTGGCTCCAATTCACCGTATCTTCGTCAGCCTTCGGCTTCACTGACAATTTTTATCTTTTTTTTACTTATCGTCTCCAAATTTAGTAAAAAAAAAATTGTTAAAATAAATTCGACGAACAGTAGAGAGAACAGGAAAAAAAATCCCTAATGCTTATAAAAAATACTGTAGGATCTCATCAGTTAACTACTTGGCTCCAATTTACCATATTTTCGTCGCCCTTCGGCTTCACGAACAATTTTTATCTTTTTTTTTTACCTATCGTCTCTAATTTTATATAAAGAAAAAAACTTGAAATAAATTCGACGAACAGTAGAAAAAATAGAAAAAAAAATCCTTAATGCTTATAAAAAAAACACTGTCGGATCTCATCAGTTAACTACTTGGCTCCAATTTACCGTATTTTCGTCAGCCTTCGACGTCACTGACAATCTTTATCTTTTTTTTTACCTATCGTCTACAATTTTAGTAAACCAATAAAAGTTGGTGAAATAAATTCGATTAATAGTGTAACGTATCGTAGAGAAAAAAAAAAATGTACCAACATAGATTCATCGTAATTCATTTCGAGTGTAAACATTTTAAAAGAGAACAAATTTTAGTAACACTTGTTCGGTAATGTTGATTGGAAAAGGTGTAAAACGATTGAAAATCGTTTTTTTTTTCGGGTAAGATAGGAGAGACAAGATTTCCTACTTGACGGGTTAAGCCCGAATATTCAGGAAACGCGAGCGGGAAGAGCGCAACGCCGGGGCTTCCCCGTCGCTTCGAATGCTCTGGCGCATAGTTCAATGAACTCACGGGAACCAAAGGGCCATAAGGGATAGCGCTGCTCTCGGTTAGACTACTCGAAGAAGAAGAATGAACTCACGAAAAAGAGGGAAAAAATTCTCTAATGCTTAGAAAAAATATTGTCGAATATCATCAGTTAACTACTTGCTTCCGATTTACCGTATTGTTCTCAGCCTTCACATCTTTTCGATTTTGGTTAAGGGAAATGAAAAGAAATTGGCAAAATAAATTCGACGAACATAATCCGAAGAAAAAGAAATTTACGAAAAGTGTATCACGGAAACATTGTGTGTTTGTAAAAATCTAAGGAAAACAATGTTTGCAAAAGTTGTTCGGTGATATTAATTAGGAAAGATATCGAAGAGAATCTTTTTCTAGAACGAAGAGAGTAGAGGAGAAATTTCGAACCTGAAGGACTAAACTCGAATTCGAAATTATTCTGTACAGAATAATCCCAGTATGTCAAATTTTCTCGAATAACCGAATTCCCACAATATCATCGAAAAAAGTGTCTTTTTATTTCTTACTAATATTAATATACATATATATATATATAAATATCACATGAACTATCGGTTCAAATCGAATAAATAGATAATTCGGCGTGCGGTGGCGCAGCAGGAATGTGCTCGATAAATAACTGTACAAAAATAAAATCACAAGGCGTGCGTTGATTCGACGATACAATAAATTAATTATTACGAGGTGAATGTGAGCGTCAATAAATAAATTTTTAAAAAACACCAAACATAATGACAAACATCGACGTTGCAATAAAATAAATAACTATGATACAAGTTGAGCGGGTGCGGTCGATGCTTTGATGAAATAAATAGTTCGAAGAATGAGGTCGACGATGGCAATTGAGCATTTGTTTCTTCCCCGCAGTCTTCCCAGCGTCGGTTCGACTTCCTTCGATCCTCCTCGCCGGTACGGTTGGAACGGATATTTTTTTCATCCCTTTCGATAATATATATTTTTTTTTGTAACATTTTTTTTTTTTTTAATCATCGATATCCAGTCTACGCTTGTAGGGTTTGAGTTCGCCGTAGAAGCGAAGTGAGCAAACGCACCCGGTGAATATCTTGAGCACGTCGTTCTCGCCGTTGCCGTAAGTGACGTCGATCTTTGTGTATGTTTGTATGCAGCAGTAGTTGCCAGTTTCACGGCACTTCGAGCCGGCGTGATTGCAAATGACGTTGACCAAATTTTTGGGTACCCTGGAATTGTCCGGCGACGGATCAGGCACGTCGACGATCGTGTAGTTGCAGAGAGAGCTGTTCTGAGCTTCCCTGATCTCAACCTCGTACCGTTTGTTGCGATGGTGCAATCCGCGCGCCCGGCTCTTCAGGAAGGCGGCCTCGTCGACTTCGCTCATCGTCGCGTAGGCGGCTTCGTCCGAGACGCTGTTGTGCCGTTTGTTTATGGCGTGCGATCGCCGTCCGAACGGCGAGAGCTTCCGAAAATCCTCGGGCTCGCCGTCGGACGATCCGACGTTTCGCAGATCCTCCTCCGAAACGGAAGCGACGAGCTCGGCCGACTCGCGACTCCTCGACTGTCTATTCTTCCAGTGGCGAACGGGCAGGAGATCGAAATCGGTCGGGTAATCGAGCTCCGGCCCGAAGTCCCGTTCGTTCTCCAAGTCCATGAGATTCTTCGCTCTCCCTGCGGCGTGACGCTTGCGGATATGCAGGGACCTCCCTTGCACGCCGATCGCCGAGAACGCGCACCAGAGCGCGAACCACTGGAGAATCCTCGCCGCTGCGTTTCTTGACCACATTTTATTTCTTTTTTTTTTCAACTCCTTTTAAAATTTTCTTCTTCCGTCGAACTCGCCTCTTCGTCTTCGTACGTCAAATGAAAACGTCTCTCAAGCACGGTACTCGTCGACGGCGCGAACTCGGAGCGCGAAGCTGCTGGCGAAGCCCGTCAAAAAATCCTCGTCGAAGCGACGAGATTGAGACCGTAACGAAGACTACATGGTCCCTGTTCCCTGAAGGAATCTTTATCCTCGCGAGCACGTGCGCCCGTTTTGCCCCTTCCCTCCCCGGAATCGGCGTGAGCGAGGAATGCAACGAGCAAAAGGTTCCCCACCCCCCCCCCCCCCCCTCCATCCCTCCCTTTCCCCTCGGAGAACACGAATCTCGATGGTGTAAATCTCTGTCATTATGCTACATAGAGAAGGAGACCTTCCTCAACGGCTTGACCGTTTCTTATGACGTCAACGTGTATACGTCGTTTCCTCCTGCGGACCTCCGGAGGCAGTCCGGAGAGGTTTGTTTCCCTTCTCTGTAACGTTCCTTCCTTCTTTTTTTTTTGTTATCCTCCTCCTCGTTCCTCGTCGGCTCTTGCCACCTCCCACGATGTACCTACGCAGAGTGTAAAGCATTAGTTTTCATTAATTCCGCGGTTATTACCGCAATGATCGAGACGCGTCAGACGAGTTTACATCGAGACGGAAAATGCGGTCTATGACACGCTACCGGAGCTACTTGCGTATTACGTTACTACGGACGACGCCTCTGCCGACGATGTCTCTGTTGTCGTTTCGATGATATTCATGAGATAGATCCTTATCGCAATCACAGCGCGCGCCGCAGCTAATAATAGCACCTGCGATTATTTATAGGAGAAGCCGATTATCCTCCGCGAGAAGGAATAACGCACTCGCCCCCCCACCGTCTCGTTTTCCAGGCTCGCATTTTCTTTTTTTTTTGTTCCTTCCCGATACCTCTCATTATCTTCCACGTACGGAAACGGAACGGTGCGGTGGGAATGTGGTAGAAAATTCGCTCGCGCTTCGTGCGCACGTTACGTACACCGAGCTGGCTCCTCCACGACGTATCTCTCGAAACGACAAGATCCCGCACGTGAGTTTGCAGCCCGAGATGGATGAATAATGTGCGAACGCGATAGCGGTCGATGATTAACTTCTTCTTCGTTTTTTCTTTTTTTTTTTAATATGAATTTTGATTCGCAAGAGATACGCCGAGATTGACGCCGGGATCCCCCTCAAACGCCATTATACCTCCGGCCAAGGACGCCTGAGAGAGCCGCGCCGGGTGCCGGGCCCGGCATTGTTATTAGTAATAACGTCACAACCTCGTGCGGTCGCCGGAGAGACGGTCATCGGTGCCGGATCGCCGTGTCGCATGCGGAGACGTCGAACGCGTCTCACTCCGTCGCTACTGTACATCGGGCTCGGGCAGATGCGCGCCGGAGACTACGTGAAACTGATCATCCTGCGGTTGTCGCCTCGCGGAGCCGACTCTTCACGAATTCCTACGCGAAACGGTGAGACGCTCGGTGCGAATTCGAACGTAACGAGAGTTCAGGCAGGAACCAACTTTTGACCTGTAAAAGAAAAACATTGTTAGTTTCTTCGCATTTTCTTTTTTTTTTTTCTTCTTCTTTTGTATTCTGTGTTTTCTTTCTTTTGTCACTTGGAATCGATCGCGAAAAATAACATCGAAAGAAAATAAATTCACTCAGTGTAAAAAAAATACATAAATTGTTATTTCGAGATTGTTTTATAACTCTCGCGATAAATGTATGAGATTGAAACGGTAATGAAAAACACTGTCAAGATTATCTGCGCTATCGTTTCAACTTTTTCTTTTTCCATGGAATTGATAGAGAAAAACTATACGCAGAGTTTAAATAGCATACTCATTGCAAGCAAATTTTTTGAGGCGCTGTTTTTTTTGTATTTGTTTATATTTCGATACTTATATATTTTTTGTTCTTATTTGTATTCTGTTTTCCTTTTTTTCTTTTTTTTTTCATTCAGAATCAATCGCGAAAAACAACATCGTTTCAACTTTTTTTTTCATGAAATTGATCAAAAACATTACACGCAAGTTTAAATGACATCTTTTTGGCAAATGAATTTTTCTTGAGGCGCTGACTCTTTTTTTTGTATTTGTGTATATTTATACTTCTATATTTTTTTATTTTTCTGTATATTTCTATACAGATATAGGCTAGACCAGCCAGTGCATGGACTGTTAAGCAAACGAAACAGTCAATGAATAGACTTTTTTTTATGTACACACTCTTACAGAAAGTGTCCATTCACTGGCTGATTTACCCTACGCTGGAGACGCTCGGTGAAGCTGACAATCCTGCGGCTGTTTCATCGCCTCGTCCACTCCGTTCGAACTCCTTCGCGCCGATGTGAAACATTCGGTCCGAATTCCTACGCAATTCGAAATTGCAGGCAGGAACCAACTTGCCCTGTGCAATAAAAACCATTGTTATTTTCTTTTTCCTCTTCCTTTGTATTTCCATTCGGAATCGATCGCGAAAAAGCGTATTGAAAAAAATAAAGATTGTAATTTTTTTTTTGCTACATATAATCATTACACGCGATAATGAGTTACTGACAGATGCGGATTTTATAAGTGTCACACTTTTCTTGTGTAAAACTTAATAATAACAATTATTATATGTCAACTCTGTTTACAACTCTCACGACAACCATGCAAGTTCGAAACGATAACGAAAAACATATTCAAAATTATCTTTCTTATCGTTTCAACAATTTTTATTGCATGGCATCGATAAAAATTATGCGCAGAGTTTAAGTAGCATATTTTTGGCAAATGACTTTGTCTTGAGTCGTAGACATATTTTTTTTTTTTTAGTGTACGCAACGATCGAATATCGTGAGTTTTGTAATCCTCAGGCGTAATGCCAGTGTGTCGTAACTCGTAGATCAAGTAATTTCGCAATTTTTTGTTCTTTATCGATCGCATCAATGGTCTGACGCGCTTTCCCGTTCGCCGGCATCGAAACCCGATACCTTGGGGAAGGAAACAGACGCTTTTGACGTCACGAGTAACGAGCCGGGCAGGTTACAGCAAGACGACGAAGGGACGGGCGGTGGCCGAACAGTGACGTACTCGACAACGCACCGGCATCCGCGGTCGTTTAATCGTTCCTCCGCCGATCGGAAAATCTAACGAACGATGCTATTTAAGATCCCGCCACGCGCCGATCGGCGCAATCTCGACCCATGTGCGCGGCAAGGATTCAATAAAAACGAAGCTCGACAATCGCCGAGACGAAGAAGACGAGGGAAGCCCCCCACGAGCTCCGCAATCTCCGACCGATCTCACCCCGTTAGCGAGCATTATTCGACGATCTCTCGGACGGACGCAAGCCGTTCTCGAATCTCCAGGTGAAATCCGAAAGACGTCATTCGGCGGACCGCTTCTCTGTTCTCCCAGCGTCGTTTGACCCTATAAAAGTTCTTAATTTAACACACAGACAGAGACAGGGACGTGACGATCGACCTCGCGACTCGTTCTTTTTTCAAAAGGTTAAAGCGGGACAAGCGGGAGGTCGCGCTCGGGCGGTCGATCGATCGCGACGCACGAGCGGGGATTCACACGGGAGCCGGCCCGAGAGAGAGAACGCCATAACTGAGCGTGAAAAATGGTACTGCTCTGCGAGAATATTTATTTTTAGGCGCAGAGGGAAGGGAGGGAGTGCCGCGATTGTGAGTCGTCGTCGTAAGAACGAGACGACTGAAACATGACGGGACTTTTTTTTTCATAACCGAGGCGTGGATTTACTCGAGAATAAAACGAGCGTTTCGCCACTGATGATCGTAGAGGTAAATCAATCGTGGGAATCGGAGACTACGTGCTCGGGCGCGCGTTAGTTTCATCCTCGAGCCCCGCGAGTTAAATGAACTTCACATTCCCCATTACTTTCTTTTTACTTTAGTAGATATTCTGTATTGCGTAGTGTCGAGGCTTTCGTTATAAAAAATTAGAAATATATTTATCTCTATGTACGGGTAAAAAAATACCGATGCTCCGAAGCTCGAAGAGCGTGCGGAATATTTTTTTTTTTCTTCTACACCCAGCTTAAGCCTTTGAAGCACGGTGTATCGCAGACACTTATTTAAATTCAGAACAAATTCATTAATAACCAACTGATATGTTCGAAACTACAGGCTTGTAAAATATATATATATATATATATATATATATATATATATATATATATATATATATATATATATATATATATATATATACGCTCGAGGGATTAATACGCCCTTGCGATTTCGGAGCATCAACGTGAGCGACTATCGCTCTGATTTAGCTTTACCACTAATTTATATCACTTGTACACTCAAGTGAAGCCACGTAGATATTTTTTTTCTAAGATATCTTGTAGTATTTTTAAAAAGTCTATTATTTTTTTCGTAATATTTTGATGGTTACTTAGACGGCCGTCGCTAGTTTGTCCTTACGCGATTCCATGCCCTCTATCAAACCAGTCAGTAGATCCTCCATCTCAGTGGCGGCGCGCTTCAGCTCGCAATTGTCATCCGCGCTGAACGATTCTGTGAGGAACACGAAGAAAAATAAATCGATGTTGCTCGTGGAATTTTGACCTCGTTCTGAGGTGGAGGAAGCTAGAACCCCATTTTTTTTTTTTTAGACATTCCAGATCGTAAGGGTTGTTCTGAGTTGATCTAGGGTTATTCTACAATGTTCCAGAAGGATAAGTTCCGAAAATAAAATCCGTAACGGTAAGGCGAAAGAAACACTTTTTGTTTCGAGCTTTTGAAAAATTGAAAAAAAAGTTTTGGCTGTCGTTGTACGTTGTTCCAGTTGTTGACGACCGGAAAATTCGCAAATGGAATCACAAAAATATATTTTTGGCGATATGAACATTTTTTGAATATCAAGTCTGTTTTTCAACTGTTCATTAATTTACGATTAAGCAATCGTTATACCAATCGTCAAACCATCGTCGATAGACCGAGAACATAATTTTGTATCACCCGTAGTTTCTTTATTAGTTTTTTCAAGCATGCTAGCTGCGTATAGCGGGAAGCAAATTTCATCCAGAATTAGGATTAAATTTCCTTTTTGGCGATACGGAATCAGCATCCTTAACAAACAAAATAACAGTTTTCGTTACCGACCGAGCCCGGGTCAGGCGAGGGTTGGAAGATTTCTAATCGCCTTGAGGCGAGGTGGAGCACCGAGTAAAAATAAAATCTCGGCCGATTTTGCCTTTCATTCAACGTTTTTTCTGACTTGTGACCGACTTGCGACAACCGATTGTTATACAAATTTATGTGTTTATACAAAGTTGTATGAATTCTTTCGGCTTCCCGGTATCGTATAGAATCATTTTTGTTTTCAGGTAGAATGGAGGAGCGAAGACATCGCTCTGACGGAATTTTTTTGATCGATTTTGTCGTTGATTTTATGAAAGACAAGTCTCCGGGCATCGACGGACTCACTTTCCATTGACACGACACGGGTTCGTTGGATGCAATTTTATTTTTTTTACCTTCCAGTAAACAATCATTGGCGACCATGTGCTGCAATCGATTCAGGATATCATTCAAATCGCCCTGAATATTCTGTAGGCTGCTGTGCTGCGAATGCTTGTCGGGACGCTGCAGAGAGGAAGGCGTATTGTCGCGAGGTACGCCGACCGGAGAATTGGAATCGACGAGAGGGGTCTCGCCATGGTCCTCGGGCTTCGGCATGTATTTCACTTTCACGAAACCTCCGCCGTTCGAATTTAACCACTGCGAGAAATCACTGTCTGCGTGACTCCCGCTCGTTCTATTGCCACCTGCGAAGTTCGAATACGACGATGAAGTCCCGGTTGCAAGACGAGACAGTTCGTCGAACGAAATTGCAAACGAAAGGGGCCGAAGGACTGGTGTCGACCCGTTGGCAATAGAAATATATACTGTAACTAATATTCTAAATCTATCAGTGTCCGCACCATTCAAAAAATGGTGAATAAAAATGGTCAATACGAAATAGTCAATAAGAAACAGTCAATGAGAAATAGTCAATGAGAAATTATCAATGAGAAATTGTCAATACAAAATTGCCAATACAAAATTGCCAATACAAAATTGCCAATCAAACATGGTGGATAAATAAAGTATTGTCAATAAAGACAACGAACCTCCGATCCACGTGCTAAGCTCGACGCGAGAATTATCGGACATTCTTGTGGTTCCAGGAGTCGCGTACGTTGCGCAGGAATGCGATTGATCGTCGCTGCGGTCGTTTTCACCGTTTCGATAAGCGCTCGCTCGAGAGTCGTAATTCTCGATAGCGGGCTCGTCGACTCGCGCTCGAGTCTTCTCGTTTTGTTGATCCACGCCATTCTGACGAATTATTGGGCTCAGTTCGAAATCCAGAATCGGCACGGGAGGATATCTTGACGTTACCGGATGGACCATCGGAGTGCTCTGCACTCGATTCGCCATCTGCGACGGCGGACACGCCGGTTTCGTGAACAAATATTTCTGCAAAGGAGAACAAATCGCATCGGACTTGATGTAATCTATCGAAATACGACGAAAAAGTAACATAAAAACTCCACCATTTTCGTCTCGTCGCAAAGATCTAAGCGATCTCTACCTTGAGTATTTTGAGACGCTGCAATTGCGACTCCACGCTCGCTCTGTGACGCTGCAGCCGTTCGGCACGGCTTCCGCATATCTCCAGCAGCTCGACCTGCAGTTGTCTGTTCTCCTCCTCCAAATGATTTATTATACTCTGTAGCTCCTTTTGCGGATCGTTCAACACTTTTCTGCGCACCGTACTCCTTACGGACAGCGTGTCCAGTCCCTGAGCCTCGTCACCGCTGTTAATCAAACGAGGACTCGAGGATTATTCAGGGTCTTTGAGAATTTCAATCTCATTGATTATATCAATCATATATTGGATATTCGTAAAATCATTGGCTATAAGTCAATAATTATAAATAAAAATGAGGTCCTAAAAAAATAATCAAATGAATTGTATTAATAATAAAATCAAGAAAATTAATGAAGTTAATTAAATGAAGTCTGTTATGTATCAAAAACTGTTCCACGTTATGCACTGTCAATAAATTCACTACTACTGCTAGTAAAATTGGGCTGAAGGACTCCGGTCGATGGCCGGTTGACAATACATGTATTGTCAACCGGCAATACATGTATCGTAATGTAAATAAACACACACTACCTACTATTTACTAATATTAATAAAATAAAAATTTCTTTACGACGTACTACAGAGCGTCCGGTGGCGGCTCGTCGAGATGCATCGCCACCGTTTGAGTCGGGCACAGCCTGAGCTTGTTGCGTATCAGTTCCAGTATAAGTTTCGTCACTTCTCTGCTCGACGTCTGCAATTGATAAATCGTTGGTCACATTCTTTTTTTTTACTTCGCTCCCCTCATTATGCAAAAATGCTAAATAATAAAATCTTAACGCTCACCTTGGCGCAATATTCTCTCACGGGATGTTTCAACTTGTGTCTGCTCGATGTCTTGCCGAGGAAGAAGCAAGCCTGGCACTGATGATATCGGGCGCACCTCAGGCAGGAGAAACGCGGTCCGTGAACCGGAGTCGTTTTACACGAGGAACACTTTATGTTGTGTATGGCTGAAACAGATAGCGTTAGAATTCGTGCCGGCGCGAGCAAAAATGTTATTAAAAAGGACATTTGATGAGGCTGCTGAGAGCCGATCGCCTTACTGTGCTCCGCGGACTTCATTCGATTGAAAGTCGATATCCACGTGAGCAACGGCGGATCTTGGATTATCCACGTTGCGTATTCGACCTCGCTCACACCCAGCGAGCCCTGCGACTGAAAGATCGATCGTTCATTTATTTCATTGTTACGCAACCTCATTTATTCTCGCGGCACAACGACGGGGCACGGCTGAGAGAAATTTTTCGTACCTCCGTGAAACAACTGTCAATACTCGACTGCACTAGATGACTTCCATACGCCACGCTCTCGCCGAGCATCTCCGTGACCTTGCAAATGTTCATCAGGAGGATCTGCAGCGAGGCTTTCGACAAACACGCGTTGTGATCGGCCAACAGTTGATAAAAATATTCGTACTTCTCCTGCAACTTTCCACAGCTCATCAGTGTCAGCGCCACTTTCACCGAGAACACCAATACCTTGCCCTTGCGATCGCTGGAGTGATGAGGTGCAAAAAAAAAGTATGGAACGAAACGAAATTAAACAAAAACAAATGGTAAGTAATAAAAATAAATAAACTAAAAAAATAAATGAATTGAAAAGAAATATGAAGAATGAACACTAGACGATGTACGACGGACCCACCTGTCGAATGTATTCAAAAGATAATGGACGGCAAGTTTAGTGGCGAGATTAACGTCGAAATCGACATCGGCCTCCTTGTGAGCAGCGAAGTAAATGTCCGATATAACGTCCTCTATCTCGGTCTCGTCCAGAGTAACCGAATTCTCCGTTACCGACAATCTGTGCCGTTCGAAGACACCTATTATCAGCTTCAGCTGAACATACTTCACTGAAATAAAAAATAAAAATGTCTGTCATTTAGAGTTTCCGTACGAGTTTTCTTACATGTAATACCATTTTTTTGTTACGTTTTTCATTGATCAATACTAGGAACACCAATTGTCCATAACATAAAGGAGATCTTGATCTACGTTAACAATATAATAACAAACTAAGTCGTATACTTATTGAAATGCTCTATTTAGATAAAATTGTAAAAGGAGTAATCCATCAATAAATAAAATATCAACATTTTTAATATCTTTTGCATACTTACAATTTACAGAAACATGTAAATAATTATAATGAAAATGAGTGTCTAATAAACTTTAATTACCGATAATATAAATTAATCAAATGAATCAAATTCATTTTCCATATTTCTTGTTACTGTTATGGTTACAATTAATAAAAAAGCACTTACTGTACAATTCTCTGTGCAGTATGTGCATCTTTGCGGCTGTTCTGTAAGAGGCGTAACGAATGGGATTGCACTCCTCGACAGCCCTCATAATATCCCGCATGGCTGGATGCTCCCACTGCGACTGCTTGATTGTGTGACTGCGAAATCAGATTCAAAGAATTAGTCAACTAACTAAAGCTTGTTAGTTGTTGTCAGTGGCAAATAAATCATTTTGATAAAAACTCACAGAAGTATTTCAAGATATTATAGATTGCTATTTACATTAATCTACATCAAATTTTGTCGATTAGAAGTTATTTCTTTTTTATAAAAAAAGGTTTTTCTTGTTAAAAGCCATAAATGAATAATTATTAATTGAGCATTGGAATGATACTCAGATTTACCGGCTATAGTAATAAGTATAGTATAGTAAGTCTCTCAGTGGTAAATACATTTTTTTTACAACACCCACCAAGATATTCCAAGATATTATAGAGTACTAATTATACTATAAAACATATAAATAAATACACAAATATTAATTAGACATTGGAATGTTTTACTCGCGGGTAGTTCAGCCACAATAAAAACTGAGAAACAGCTACAGAGAATACTCAGTTTTAATTTCTCTAGTAAGTCCCTCAGCGGACAACGTCTTTTTTTAATCAAAATGCACAAAAATATTCATAGTTCTCAATTAAACTTGGCGTGTTTCACTCTCCGCTAATTCAGCCATAACAAAAACTAAGAAACTGTTACCGAGAATATTCCGTCGTAATTGCTACAATTTAATATAGTAAGACCCTCAGCCGCAAATGAATTTTTTTTATGTCAAAACATAGTAAAATATTCCAAGTTCTTAATGAGAAGTTGAAAGGTTTCACTCTCCACTAATTCGACCATAATAAAAACTAATAAGCGGTTACGTAGAATACTCATTTTTACTTGCTATAGTAAGTCCCTCCGCTGTTCACCGCAGGATTCCATTCGTCCGTGCGCTCTGCAAAGAAAACACTAATTTACAAAAAAATCCTCAACCAAGTAAACACTCGTGGCTAATGATAAAAAAAGAAAAAACTTAAATAAAAAATAAAGACTTCGATTACCTTGCGACATAGCAAAGTCCGTTGCACTCGGTGAATTTTTTTCCGCTTTAGTTCCACGATTTTCATCGGCACGGGTAGCGTTTTTGAATTTCGAAAAGTTGGATCGGCCAGTGTCACGATACAAACTCGAGGTTATTGGTTAGCTCTGATTCAGCCATCGTTGATTAAATCCTCAGGACGTACGGTCGATCCTCTCTATCCTCGACGATTCTGATGCCCGATCGAAGATCAGCATTTTTGCGATATTTTTGTCTTTTCTATTCGCATCGGTCGGCGTCGTGTACTCGTTATTTGTTGTGTCTTCCGGACGTTACGCCGTACCCCCTGTCACGGTGGTCGGGCAGCTCAACCCCGGGGCGCCCCCAGTCGGTCCCCCCGGCCTTTTGGCACGGAGTCACGTACAGTCCGCTCAGAGTGGTCGTTGCGTAGCAGGCAAACAGGTGTAACGGTACACCATATGCTCGCACTGTACCGATATAGATATATTCTTAATGAAACTGTAGTTTTTCAACGACGCTTTTCGCATCGCAGCTTCGACCAATCTTGAGGATCTCTCGTCTTGCCCTCTGTCGTTACCGACTATTATTTCATTTATTCAATAGGTTTGATTTTTGTAAAAATTAAAAAGATTAGATATTCTTTTCATCGTCACTAACTTTAATCTTTAATCGGTTATATTATTTAGTCGGAAAACGTCACTTCCGGGTTGAAGAGATCTAACTTATCGACCGGAAGTGACGTCACGCCGGAAATACTTCACTTCCTGTTTGCAAATTTCATATGTCGAGGGAAAATACCGCGTAAATACGTCATTTCCGGTTTGAAAATCTTGTTTTTTTTTAAACGGAAAATTGGGGATTTTCCGTTTACGGTAATTTATTGTTTATGTTTTGTGAATCGAGGAATATATTGGGAAGTAGGTAAACGAACGTGTCCGATACGTCTCAAATGTATTTGGAGTTCATCGCGGACGTAACCAGCGATGGAAACGAATGAATTAAGGAAAAAAAAAGTGTTATCGTCGGGTGTAAAGAGACAAACGTTGAAATTTGAGAACTTCCAGTCCCCAGCTCGTCCAGCCCGGCACGAGGTATCTCGCGAATATCTCGAGACATCTTGGACTCTCGGGCAGATACGGTTTTATTATTTCTGAAATCGATATTACCGGTTTATGCGACGTTAATTATTGAAGCCTTGTTTTTTGACCGTTGAATAAAAGATAGAATAAAAAAACATGTAAAAAAGAATATCCCTACCCGCGATCGGTGGTTTGTGGGAGTGAATCCCGCTCGGCACGCTGACGATCAATTTTTTGTCGGGTACATTCACATCGTTTTCCAACGATCTTCGCCCGAAGATCAACGATTCGTAAGGCTGTTTTCCCGATGCTTCGTTAAAATCGCACACGGGTTTTCCCGATTGAGTCATCTGGAGAAAAAAAAATGAAGCGTTGAAAAATCGAAGAACCGATGCGTAAATTCGCCGCCGCTTCCGACAAGGAAAATACACGAGCTCGATCGAATGACGTACTGTGATATTCGACTCACTTTTACCCAGTACCATCTCGCTGCGTACTGGACACCCCATGACGGAAACATTTCGTTGATGATGCTGTTCAAATGACTCGGAGCATTTGTACACCACACTGCTACGATACCGTCGCTCCGTAGTAGTTTGTCGATCGGTATTTTGGCGAATTCCTCGTTATACATCATCTTGTAACTGCGAACAGTCGTTGAGAGGCACGATAATAAATCCATATGTATATATTGTAACGATTCCACAATTGTTTAACATAACTAAATTCGACGGATATTCTTTCACACGCCAGCGGCCGATCTTTCACTCATAATCATATTGTTTACTGTAAAAAAAATTGTAAATTTAATATACCGAACTGAAAGTTTTTATGCAAAAACTGGTACATCAAATTTGATGTAAGATTGTGATGAAAAATTGATATACTTTTTCACTGAAATTAAAGTAAATGATTAAAAATAAAGTATTTTCAATGTTATTAACACATTGAACATTAATTTTTCATAATAATTGTACGTTAAATTTAATGTCCCTGTTTTTACATTAAAAAATCCAGTTCCGTACAACAAATTTGATACGAATGTTTTTGAGAGTGTACTAATTCTTATTCGCGATACGGTTAGCACTTTCAGTGCGGCCGACCACTCTCTCACCGCAACGTTCCCGCCACTGCACTCACCACACTGTAAAAAAATGTTTGAAAATTAATTAACGGTATTGGAAGCTTTTTTTACATAAACTGTTCCGATAATTTCAAACATGTGAGTTGAAATTTTTATGATTTTTATTGAAAATTTTTGTAAGTTTCAGGTAAGAGATTTCTAATTTTAATATGTGGTATTTTAATGTTACAAAAAAGCACATTGATATTTAATCACTGCAAGTAAGCAAATTTCAAGTTCCAGTACATATCCATACAGTAATTTAGAATTTATTTTTACAGTGTTCGTGTAAGCAGCGTCCGTCTTATCACGAATGTTTTCCTGCTTTCGTCAGGCCCTTTCTTCAGTTCATTTCAAGGTCCCGAACCTGTTCGACGTTCGCTCTCCTTCATTCAGTATTACATTTAATACACTTTCACGGTAATAATTATTCCGGCTCTTCCAATCGTTCATTCAATACCCCCGCGGACCATTACAATATATAATCCATAAAAAAAATACATATGGATCAATTTATGTATCATTGCGAGCAAATGCGTATTGTATTGTGATTCATCTCAACTCATCTCATCTTGTAACTGGGTGGTTAGTAATAAATAAATAAATAAATAAATAAATAAATAAATAAATAAATAAATAAATAAATAAATAAATAAATAAATCAATCAATCAATCAATCAATGAATAAAAGTAGTGTTTATACCAGACTTCATTAGTCGGCTATAACTACCTAGTCTGTGCACCCCTTTCGTTTTTTCTTCTAATAAATTTGTTCCACCAAGGTGGATCCATCAGTATAAAATCTTGTTGGGTATCGCCGAGCTTTTGTGCGATGTCTCTGACGTCGTAAGAGTAGAACGAACATCTCTCTGGGAACACGTATTTCTCGTTACCAACTTTCGTGACAATCGGGGTGCCAGACTGATTGGAGCCGTTAAAGCCGCCCGATCGATCCTCGGAGTTCTGCGAATAAAAATTGTCGGACGCCTTTCGTGCTGCTTCGTTGTTGTCGCGGACGCTCGAGCTCCGAAACAATTCTCTCGCTGCCGTGCACGATTGGATCCTCAGGAGAGCCTCTCGCACGTGTCTCATCTACAATGCGATATAAATTGTATATAAAAAAAGTTAATTGTGATAAACAAAAAATGTAAAATTTTAATGACCAAAAAAATGTAAAAGTCGAATAAACAAAAAAAAATTAAATTGTAATAAACAGAAAAAATTTACCGACGATCAATAAATGTCGTTGCGCTATTACCTGTTGTAGATCTTCGTCGGAGAGCTTGTCTGATCGTTTTCGCTTCCTCGACTTTACGTCCTCGAATTTCGTGGCTCGTTGCTCCGATTTTCCAAACTGATTGCTTCTCAAAAATTGAGAATTTATCTCGAATACTTCTCCGTTGAACTCCAAACTGTAAATTCGTTCCTCGTCCTCGACGCTCTTGTAAATTTCGTTCAGATAACCCAAGTGCGAGACTATCCAGCCGTCCTCCGTAGACAGTAGCACGCTCATCTCTTATCCGTCGTGTTGGCTTCTCGTGTCGGTAAACCTTGCAAGAAAAAAAAAAATTAACAAACATGAGAACGACAAACAATTATCGCCACCTCTCGATGATTCCGAGTATCCGATCGGTCTGATCGCTCGGTAAAATTATCAACGGGCATCGCGCATAACAGGATTTCACTCGGCGACAGAAAGATTGCGATATTATCGTTTTATCTATGGAAATAATTTTTTTTTTTTTTTTTTTTCAAAATCCAATTGAAAAATTAGCGTCATTTTTCACGTGGCGCGCTTTATTGTCAATTTAGTCAGAGCGCGCGACGAACGATACGATTTGCATAATCTCTATTTGCAAAATCGATTTATGATTATAAAATCTAAACGCCCGATCTTCGGGGGATTACGACAAGATGATAATATTCATATTATCGATTTATCATCGGTCGAATCATCCCTGCGACAGAATCTCGGACAGCGTTTTAGCAAAGAGAAAATAGCAACGGACTGGCGAAGCTCGGTAATGTATGCGCAAACGGGCGCGCACACACAGTTACTCGGCGATACATCGACGGCACAGAGACGGAAGGGCGTATCGGCTGCGCGCAGGCGCGGCGCAAAAAGTCCTTCTGGCGTTAGATCGACGATACGGAGGATCGCGCCGATCGTCACGATTCCCCGAGCGAGCGAGAGTGAAGAGCCAGCTGCGAGGAAGCGCAAGAGAAAGAAGAAGAAGAAGGACGGAGAGAAGGCTCGAGCGATGTTCCACGTTTCCAGACACGAGCAGTCTTCGGCCAGCGACGTTGCCGGGACGCTGGGACTCTCTCGGATCGCGCCCGCATCGATCGTCCAACGAGTTTTTATCAATCGTTCGACCTCTCGAACCGGCACCTGCTCAGGGATTCTCGCGACTTCCTCGACCGTCCGCCAAGCTCGCCGACGGCTGCTCCGAAAGGTTCGTTTACAAAGTTTGGCTTTGCAATTTTTTTTTTCTTTCCTTTCTTCGAATATTCATCATTCCTCCTTTTTTCACGCTCTTCGCTGCGGTTGTAGCGCCGCTCGGCAGGCAGACTCGCAATAGTTCCTCTGTGCTTTGCAATTTTTTTATTACGCTTTTTTTCACGCTTTTTGGCGCTCTTTCGAGAGACTCGCAATTCGCATCGCTCCTCTGTGCTCTGCGATTGTTTCATTTTCTTCGAAAATTCTTGATTTTTCTTAATTTTTCACGCTCGATCCTTCGGCTCTTCGCTACAGTGGCAGCGCTGCTCGTTAGGGAGACTCGTAACACGCATCGTTCCTCGGCGCGTTTGACTCCCTGGATTGCCTCCTCGGAGCATCCTGGATCTTCCTCCACTCCGTTGTCTCTGGAGAGAAAGAGAAGAAAAAAAATAGAAAAATTTACTTTATTCAACGGATTAGCGGATTCGCGCTTGAGACGGCGAAATTAGTTCTGCGAAGAGTCTCGCAACGGCGCGCGGAGCTTTAACCAAGGACCGCAGATTATTTTGCAACATAATGTTTAATACTCGAGCAGAAGCGTTTAGCAGTGGCGAGGAATTTCGAGAATTCTTGGATATACCGTTAGCTCGGTCGCTCGCGGGTAAGCCGCACCGCATCGTTCTTTTCATTCCGGAGCCGCTCATTACGATGTAATATTATGGCTCCGGCGTGGAAAAACTCGTGGACGGTCGGCAGAGAAATTCTCGAATATTTTTCTCAGTCGCAAACCGATCGACCGCAATGATCGGAAAGCCGAGATCTAAACGGCTTTGAATATTTTAACTCACGTACTATTATCGGAGTTGTGAAATCTTCGACCGTACTCAATCGATGAGTCTTTTTTTCTGCTTTTTTTCACACCAGTCTAGGAGGTTGAGCAATCGTGGGTCTTCGGCCTGAGAATTAGGAACAACGATTCATCGTCTTTCTTGTCTTTCTTCTTTGCAGCGTCATCAGCGGCACGCACGATAATCCTAGCGCTTCTTCATCGATTGTTGTGTGAAAAAATAAAAACGATGACGAGTTTCAAAACGGTTTTCGTGACCGGAGGTGCGGGCTACATAGGCAGCCACTGCGTCGTCGAGCTTCTTCAATCGGGCTACGACGTCGTCGCCATAGACAACTTCGCCAACAGCGTGTACGGCGAGGCCGGCGAATCAGCCGCCCTCGCCAGGGTCGAACGAATCACCGGAACGAAGATACCGTTCTACAATTGCGACCTCACCGATCGCGAGAAACTGGAAGAGGTATTCAACAAGGTGAGGTTTCAAGATTTTATAAAAATTCTTCGTTTCTTCACGAAAAATGTCATATTTCCGATCGATGGATTAAATGACCTTGAAATGTTCAAGCTCAAAATCAACAAGGTCAGATTTCAAGTTTCTATAAAAATTCTTCGTGACTTCACGAAAAATTTCACATTTCCGATCGATGATCGATGAATCAAACAATCTTGAAACGATCATGAAGCGATCTTGAAATTACCTTGAAATTGTTTCAGCACAAAGTCGACTGCGTCATTCACTTCGCCGCTATAAAAGCAGTCAGCGAATCGATGCAGATACCTCTCCACTACTACCGAAACAATATCATAGGAGCGATAAACTTACTGGAGGTATTAAAAAAAAATCATCGTGAAAAAAGAAACACGTTGTCCACTCCGGAAGCTTCCCGGTCGGACCTTTGGCGAGTTGTATATTTTCTTTCTTGTCTCTTCGATACCGTAGTTCTCGTGTTCCAGGTGATGAAGAAGGCCCAGTGCTTTCAGTTCGTCTTCAGCAGTTCGTGCACGGTCTACGGCGAGCCCGACAATCTTCCCATCACCGAGGATCATCCTGTTGGCAACATAACGAACGTCTACGGTAGAACGAAATACTTCATCGAGGAGATGCTTAAGGACATATCGAGGGCGGAAAAGTGTTGGAACATTACGTTACTGAGATACTTCAATCCAGTCGGCGCTCATCCGAGCGGCCTGATAGGCGAAGATCCGACGAAGACGTACACGAATCTCATGCCTTACATCGCTCAGGTAGCTTTGGGAAGGAAACCCGAACTCGTTATATTCGGCGGCGATTATCCCACCAAAGATGGAACAGGTACAGTCTTCGAGCCATTGTCGACTGCGCAAAAATTTCATTATGGAATTTTTTTATCGGCCATTTTTTCCGCGGCTTTTTTTTCCACCGGCCTTTTTTCCTGGCCATTTTTTCCGCGGCCTTTTTTTCCTCGGCCATTTTTTCCTAATGCCGAAATTAATATGCTTCATATGCACAATTTGACATACCAGTTTTTGCATAAAAACTTCCAGTCCGATACATTAAATTTCATACGATTTTTTTACAGTGCATCTTTGCCGATGCCCTGGGTCAAAGCGACAAATCGACTGATTTAACAATTTAGGAAATAATAGAGAATTTAATTAGGCTAATAAACTTCATTAATTAAACCGGTGATATGCGTCTTTAAACTGTCTGTACGACGTTATATTTCTTCATTTGCAAACGATAACGATAGCCGCGAACGTACGTATCGAGTCAAAATTGGTAAATACGCGGAGGAAATTTTCGTTTCCGATGCTCCGAGTCAAAGCTGTCGGCTGATTCCAAAATTTGGGTAATTAAAAAGACTTTAATTAGGTCCAGTTAATAAACATTGATCCTTTAAACTCTCTGTATATAACTGTACGACGTTTTATTTCTCCGTTTGCAAACGACAACGATAACCGCGTACACGAACCAATCGAGTCAAAATTGGTAAATACGCAGAGGAAATTTTCTTTTTCGATTCTCCGGTTCAAAGATATGGACTGAACTTTCGAATTTTTAAAACAGGGATTCGTGACTACATCCACGTGATGGATTTGGCGACCGGACACGTGGCTGCCTTGGACGCTCTGCGCAAAAATCACTCTAGACTGAAGGTCTACAATTTAGGAACCGGAAAGGGTGTCTCCGTCCTTGAGCTCGTTAAGACGTTCGAAAAAGTGACGGGAACGAGAGTGCCTTACGTCGTTAAGGACAGACGAGAAGGTGACATCGTTTCTATGTACGCTAACGCGGAATTGGCGAGAAAGGAGCTCGGATGGTCGGCCAGACACAGCGTCGAGCGGATGTGTAAGTATCGACCTTCGATCGAACAGCAAACCATTCATTTTCATCGATTCCTTTTTCGTCGATTTTCATCGGTCGATTTTTTTCGATCGTAAACCAGTAATTTTCATTTTTTTAAAAACTATATGGACTTTTATTGCAGGCGAGGATTTCTGGCGATGGCAAACAATGAATCCGAACGGTTACCGCGTTTCTACCAACGGCGATGCCGCTCACGTTTAGCATGTTAAATATTTCCTAGAGTATTCCGTAACGATCCGTCAGTACTGTGACCAAAGTTCATAATATTATGTTAAAAAAAAATAAAAAAAAAACTTGAAAAAACGGCACCAGAATCATAAATACGGAAAAGTCCGAAGGAGTCGCTCCGAATCCTTCGTGGGAAATCAATGCCGGAATGTCGTTTCGATTCCTTTCTTTCGTCCGAGAATCGCTTCAATCTCTCCGACGCGATTTTTTGTTGTTGTTTTTCTTGTTTATCCTCACTGGCTCGTCAGAGTCTCGACGAGCTTGCGCAACAAGTCCTTCTGCTCGGTGTCGATGTACGGCCAGAGTTCACCTTCTAATTCCAGAAGCGCCTGAAAGTCGTGCGACTGGCAAGCGAGTACCAGCGACTGGAGCAACAGAAACTCGTCCTCGGACATGCCGGCTCCTGCAATTTCCGATACGGTCAGCGTTAAAAAAAAATGTCTGTCTCGATCAATCAAGGCCAAGGAGGTTCGCGCGGATATCTCGTGCCCAAAATTTCCGCGTATCCGGTCCATACGAGATCGGACCGAAACTCCCTGGCCGCGACCGAAAAAAAATCTGCAAAGTAATTTGCACATGACTTCCTCATTTATTATAATTTTGCGCTTAGCTCTGTGAGAAAGTTCGTTGCTCGATGTTGGCTTTCTACTAGAGGAAACTGTGCGCATAATTGTAATCAATGTGGAAGCCGTGTGCTAATTTCTTTGCACCGTTTTTCGTAACGTAAAAAAATTTCTACATCTCATAAAATTGAAACCGTGAATATTTATCGCCAAGTTTATTGTAGAAAATCGCAAACTGAAATTTCCGGATTTCTTCGTTTGGAGGCATTTTTAATGTATTCACCAATGCTGAATACAAAACTGTGACTCATTTTACTCTTAGCGTGATATTTGATTCGAAAACTCGTATCGAACAAAAAATATAATATATGTTTTGTGATCAGCAGTGAAGAATGGATTAAAAATGGCCTAAAAACGTCGAAATCTGCAAATTTCAGTTTGAGATTTTCTGAAATAAATTGTTCGGTAAATTGTGACGTTTTCAATTTTATGAGACGTGGACATTTTTTAATATTAACGAAGGAACGGGCAAAGTAATTTGCACACGACTTCCCCATTCATTACAACTTTTGCGCGTAGCTTCCTCTGTGAGGAAGCCAAAATGAATCAACAATTGATTATGGTGCAACTTTCTCATATAGAAACTATGCACATTTTTTTTTTACGAAACCAGCTTCCTCTATGAGGAAGCAAAAAAAAATAATAATTTCGTCCGCCGATCGACATAAACGTACCGGCGCTCGAGCTCTCCTCAACCCAGGCGTATTTCTCGAGTACCTCGGCGAGTGCGGGCGACAGCCGCTGAGGCGTCGGCTGCAGAATCAGCAGCAGGAGAACCCTGTTAACTTCGCACTTGTGCAGAAGCTTGCGATAATTTCCCGTCGCTCCGGAGCCGACGTTGGCTTCCACGAGATCGACCAGCTCCGTGATAACGTTCAACGCAGCGCTGTGGTCTCCCTGCTCGATGTAATAAGATACCAGAGTGCCTATGGCCAAGCAAGTGGGCAGGATGCTGATGGACTTGCGTAGTTGCTGAGCCCCGGCCGGCGTCGGGCCCAGAGCCAGAGCCAGTTCTATAACGGAGCCAGCCGAAGTCACGTCGAATCCCGGCTCGCTCTGGCTGGAGGCCACCGAGTGGCCGAAGCAGCTCACCGCGGCCTGCCGAAATCCAATTTCCCCGTTTCACGACGAGACATCCAAGAGATTCTCATTTTTCTCAAGGAGTTCGGGCAGTGATCGACGTCGAAGAATTTATGATAATTTGCTACGGCTGCTATCGACTCGCCGGCACTGCCAATTGGAAGGACGACGCGAATCTCCGTCTCCATGGAAGGTTGGAGGGACGATCCGAATCTCAATCTCCAAGAAAGGTGGGAAGGATGATGCGAACCTCTATCTTCGCGGAAGGTTGCAGGACAATGTAAATCTTCATCTCCATGGAAGGTTGGAAGAATTATGCGAATCTCCATCTCTGTGGAAGGTTGGAAGAACAATGCGAATCTGCATCTCTGTGCATAGTTGGAAGGACAATGTGAATCTTCATCTCCATGGAAGCTTGGACGAACAATACGGATCTCTATCTCCATGGAAGATTGGAAGAACAATGCAAATCTCCATCTCTGTGGAAGATTGGCAGTACGATATGAATCTTCATCTCCATGGAAAGCTGGCAGGGCAATGCAAATCCCCATCTCCGTTCAAGGTTGTAAGAGTGATACGGATCTCTATCTCCATGGAAGATTGGAAGAACAATGCGAATCTCCATCGATGTGGAAGGTTTTGAAGGGCATTGCAAATCGCCTTTGTCATGGAAGGTTGGAAGAACAATGTGGAATCTCCATCTCTGCGAAACATTAGCAGACGATTTGAATGTTCATCTCCATAGAAGGTTGGAAGGGTGATACGAATCTCCATCTTCATGAAAAATTGTAAGGACGATGTGAAACTCCGTCTCCACGAAGATTTGCATTGACCTTCGAACCGAGTGTGGCGACGAGTCAATCGCAGCCGTAGCAGATATCATAAATTCTCATTCCTTATCCTCGAAGGCTGTAAGGTAAAAAAAAAAAATACCTGCAAATTTTCTTGTCCGACCGACGGACATCCTATGCTCTTGTTTCTCTCCTCGGCGATCAAGAATTGTCTTCCCGCTTTGAGCAATTCGTTTATCTCGGAGGACGTGTTTCCCAGAGTTCTGTGGCAACGCGCGACTGCCAGCCAACTCTGGCCGGCGTACTGCCAGAGTTCCTCCTGTTCGCACTGCAGCGCGAGCGACGCTAAAAAAAATATTTTATTCTAAATAAACGCGTTTAAAAGAAAGGAAGATTGCGGCCAATACTTGACGAATCAACGAACGACTAATTACCAAACTGCTCAGCGGCTTCCGTGATGTTCGGTTTTCTCAGAAAGCGTCTGCAACGTTTTATTATTGTTTACCGTCCGATCGCAAGCCGGCTCGTCAAATCTTTTTTTTTTGTATAATCCATTCAAATCTTACTTTTTCAGTTTGTTGCTTATGACGTGATACTGAGCGAGAAACTCGTTCGGCTCTCTAGCGTCCTGCACGCCGTGCTCGCCTAACGAGGACTGATCCATCTTCACACCGCTCTTACAATCGCGACAGCCGCCGCATTGCACTTCCGAGACAAAAACTATGCGGAAGAATCGCGACTTCCTCTCGCCCGTGGCTCATTCGCCAGTTATTGTTTTTTTTTTTAATCTATCCTACCCCACGTGACCTCGTCTTTAAGTGCTTCGGTATTTAGAGCACCGACTCTCGCCGCTCTCGAGCGAGCTCCGCAACCGTCGATATTGAAACTGACAAGGTTTTTATTTAATTGTTAATCGACGAGCAACCCCGAGAAAGTCGGCCGTTCGACGTAAACAACAAATCTGCCATTTTTTTTCCCCGACGAACCTCGGCTCATCAGCCGCGCGCATGCGCGCATCGGCCTGCCGAAAACACTCCCGAGGATCGAAGCTCCCGAGCTAGCATCGAATACTTTCCACGTGGACGATTCTATTTATAATTTAGAACCTAAGCGGTCGCAAAGTGTTTTTTTTTTCTTACTCTCTAACTTGTCATGCGGCCTTTCTCGGGTCACGAGACATTTAATCTCGTGACTTCGGATTACCGCCGACGAATTATATTCCCGCGACCATCAGCGCGACGAGACATCGAGGATAGGCGATAATTTCGCGACACAGCCGTATATCTCTCCCCCTCCCCAACGGCAAGTTCGCTCGAGCGCATGTAACGAGTGTGGATACGATGGCGAGCACGCTCAGTTTCAGTTCGCGGTCGTCCGCCGTTCGACGAGGTTTGCGCGAACTGTCGTCTGCTGCGGCTTTCTATGCTGTACGCGGTGGCACAATTTTCTCCTTCACACTCGTGGCTTAATCTAAGATCAACACAAAAGGTTTTTTTTGAATGAACGAGCGCAATGGCTCTACGCTGTTCTCGACCACTGTTGCTAATCGTCTGTTCGTGCCTCGTAGTTCTTTCCGCCGATGCCAGATCATGGGGTAAGTTTCCGAAATGCACAGGCCGGTGCCACACCACGTTACGGTCTCACACATCGATATACAACACACCGAGAGACACCGAGTCTCACCATTCACGCGGCACTACCTGTCACGTACGCCACTCGCCACTCGATTTTTTACAATCTTACGGCGGTAGAGTGAAAGAATGCGAAATAATTATGAATGGAAGATTGATCGTCGAATGTATTTTATTTTATTGGGATCGAAAGATTTTTCTTATTAGGGTCGGGAAGGCGAACTTTTTACGTAACTGATGTCAGCCTTTCGCAGAGGTGACCGCCAAATGAAATCTCGCGCATACACGCACACACCGCGAACCTTCGACTGAACCACGTACACTTATTTTCTTTCTTTTTTTTTTTGCATCTTTTGTTGATTGACATTTTTTTTGCTGTCGACAATTGCGATCGACTGAAAAATGCTCTTGGACCACGACGACTGTGAGGCTTTGAAGCTTTTGATGTTTATTTTTATGTTATCTTAAGATAATCTAAACGACGCCTCTTGCCCTCACGTAGGCCCGCACAATCTCAATTGTTCAATCGATGATATAATTCTTATCGGCCGGAAATCTATCGATGAGAAACTTCATTCGAGAAAATCCATTGAGATTTCGGTCACGATAATTGTAATTCATTATTCATTCAGAAAATTCATTTGAGATTTCGGTTACAATAATTGTAAGTTTGTTAATCCGTTATTGAGAAATTCATTATATATTTTCTTTCTTATCTACAGTAAAGATCGGATTGTTCGATGTGGATTCTCGTTTATCGCGATTAATCTGGAACAATTCGTTATCGACAAATGTATTCGGATAATTTTTTTTTAACAACGGCAAAGATAGGATCTTCGATGTGGATTAACTTATCACGAATAATCTCGAATAATTCGTTATCGACAAAGGCATTATGACAATTTATTTTTTTTTATCGACAAGTACGACAAGTGCCGGAAACGATTTTCCAACCGATCACGTTGATATTTTCGTGCCGGAATTCCTCTAACTGCGTGAAAACATTGCGGATGACGAGGCGGATAATCGAAACAACTGAGTTGAACGATACTCGGCGGATTTCGTTTCGTGCGCCTCGCACGCCCGATTTCTCACGCTGAAAAAAAGGTCGAAACGTTGCTCGCGCATCGACACCGTTGATTGGTCCTCGTTTCACGATACTCGTTCGACGCAACGTGATCGAGCCGGGAATCGCGACGCTTGGTAAATCATTGCGTAATATACTCGGTTCTAATCGTCGATAGATCAAATAAAAATATTTGTGTTTTTGTTAAGACATAGGCGAGACCTTTCGGGTTGCGCTCGGTCGTCGAAACACGCTGTGTACATTTTCCGGCGTCTTCAATGAAAACAGGAAAACTCGGACGATATTTTGCCAGGGAAACTGTCGTTGCGCAGCATGCGCACTTGCGTTTCGATATTAGATAAGAGTTGGGTCAAGTTGTTGTAAACTTTAGGCGAGAGGATTTGCGCCGCAATAGGACAGATAAAGCGCCGCGGCGTCGAATAGATGTTGCTGTGAAACTTAACGTTAAGGGGGGGGGGGGGGCTGAACGCGTATGAGTGCGAGAGAGACAGTAAACTTTTTTTTTTATCCATTTGTCGGAGACAAACGGTTTCTATAAAATGAGAAAATCCGCTTCGGAGAAAAATGAATTCAGAATATTTTGAGGATCCTTCGGATCTTTAGACTCACCTTAAGGTAACGAAATGTCGCTTCGCGCTCATTTCGCATAAGTTCGAGAAAAATAATAGAAAATTGCATATACTTAGCGATGATATAAAAATTCTGAAAAAATTCATGCACACCAAAGGTACTGAAATGATTAATTGGGCATAATAATAATTTCGAAATGTTATTAACAAATTAATCGAAAAATTAATTGTTTAACAAATTATCCGGCAACATGACTTTTTTTTTTTATGAAAATGATTCGTTCATTTTTCTGAATACGCATGAATTTTTTCAGAATTTTTTGTAATCTTTGAATATCGAGTTTTTTTTTTTTTTTTTTTTTTCACAGCTTCAACATAGAAAAAATGCGATTTTCAAACATTACAAAAAAAAAAATTCTGAAAAAATTCATACGTATTCAGAAAAATAAACGAATTATTTTTATCGACGAAAATAATTAAGTTGTCGGATAATTTGTTGAATAATAATTTTTATTTTATTTATTTATATATAATATAAATATATATATATATGTATATATAATATATATGTATGTATACACACACACACACACACACACACACACACACACACACACACACACACACACACACACACACACACACACACACACACACATATATATATATATATATATATATATATATATATAATTATTATATATAATAATTTTTATTTATTTATCTTCGATTTGTCAATGACAAATTGAAATTATTATTTCGCAAAAACAATCTTTGTAGTGTCTCCCGTACACGTGATTTTTTTTTTAAGATTTTTATTCCATCAAGAAGTGTTTGAAATTTTCTCTGAAACTCACGTTAGGCGCTCGCGTTACCGCAAGTGCTACCTTAAGGATGCTTCACACGTACATTCTCAGCCAAAAGTGAGATTCAGTGAGAGTTCGAACAGTTTCTATCGGTATTAAAAAATCTGAAAAAAATCAACTGAAAAATATCAATTCTCTTGCACATGAGTGAAAGAGAGGTATTTGCATTTTTCAAATTATTGACATGTAAAAATTGTCAACATTTGGAGGCCTTATTGAATTCCACATCACCTAAAACTTTGCTTTTTTGGCGAAATGTCTAGCATCAGGGAATGCCATTTATTACCATTTTTGTTACCGGCCGAGTCCGTTTCACCTCGCCTTAAGGCGATGTGAAATTTCGCCGAGGAAAAAGAAAATTGTACTGAATGCCGTTTTGACACCGCAGTCCGCCGAGTAAAATGAAAATTGTCTTTCCCTAGTGAATCGGCAGACACGGGTAAAGACAATTTTCTTTTTGCTCGGCGGACTTTGGTCTCTCAAAACGGCATGCAGTACAGTTTTTGGTAGAAACTTGACGCCGGCAGGGTGTTCCCTCGCGGATCTCCCAACCGTAACTTATGATTGGGATTCGGTAGTTTTCCCCACATCCGATCACAAACCAACCGGTCAATTGGTGCACCAGACCAACCAGTCTACCAACTTTTCGAAGGTTGATATTGGGTTACTTTTTGCGAAGCAACCGTAAACCAACCATTCTTTAGACGCGATGAAAGGTTGTTTCACGGTTCGATATTGTAAACCAAGCCCAATTCCAACTGTTAAGCTACAATATCGATGATTGATTTGTTGTTGATTGTTCAAAACCGAAACCATAAACGAACAATTTTTTGACAACCAACTGTGCAGCGGTTGGTTTACAGTTAAGTTTGAAAAATCGACTAAAAATCAACCGTTACCATTCTTGGCTTAATGTCGGAATTGGGGTTGTTTGATAATATCCAACCGTTAACCAACCTTTCGTCGTATCTAAAGAACAGTTGGTTTATAGTTGGTTCACAAAAAAAACCAACCCTTAATCAACCTTCAGAATGTTGGAATATTGGTTGGTTTGATGCACCGGTTGACCGGTTGGTTTTTGGGTTCCTTCAGGTTGGGCGGAACGCGAGTGTTGCACATAATCTTAAGAGCATGTGAAACACTGTGGAGTGCTAGAGAGATAACATCGGTGGGACTCTCGATGCAGCGAGAGAGACACACTCATAAAGGTGTTTCGCATGCTCATAACGGACAAGAGCGAGTTACATGAGCGCCTTCGATATTTTTGTTTTTCCAGATCTGGCGGTTACGATTGGGCAGGAGGTTCATTTCTTCGCTGACAATGGAACGACGACCGGCCGAGTAAAAACCCGCGAAGCCACCGACCTCTCAGGAATCGCTTACGACGAATCGACTCACTCGATGTTCCTGAGCGACATGAAAAACACTAATCTAACGTTATTCACGAAAAATATGTCGAGCAAAAACTTCGACACGCAGAGTCTGCTAAGGAGTAAGTCGTTGATATTAAAAAAAAAAAAAATTATGATCGCTCCATGAAAAAAAAAAAAGAGTAAAACTGAGTTTAAAAAACTGAGGATCGCCTTTAAGGATACGATTTGTTTCCTATTCATTCAGGCGACAACAGAGTTCATATCATTGGATTGGTTTACGACACAGTGACGCAAAATTTGTACTGGGCCGACGCTAAGGAACAAGCTATAATGGTCATGCATGTTTCCTCAAACAAATCGTACACCGGCGAACCTAAGGTTTTGCTTAAAGTACCGGGCAAAGTGCCGCGCGGCATGTCACTGGACTCGTGCAACAGGTATGTCGCTTTCGTTACATGCATCCACAATCTATATACGTATATGTGTATGTAAATAAACAAATAAATTCACGAATTAATTTGATTATACTTGCCATCATAATAAAGGTAATTAAATAATATATTTGTATTTATTAATTATTTTTATTATATTTACAATAATAATAAAATTAACTTACTTATTTGTACTTAATAACAATAATTTACATACATATATATGTAGGTCTATGTAGACATTTATGTCGAGGCCTCAAATCAGCGCAAATTTAGTGCATATTGTAAAACCAATGAATTCTCATTGTTTCAGACGCTTGTATTGGGCGAACAGCAATACGTCGAATCCGAGCATAGATAGCTGTAATATGGACGGTAGCGACAACACTACTGTGATAACTAAAAATTTATACGAACCATTGGGGGTGACGGTCGATCACTGGACCGCAAAATTGTACTGGATAGACGACGAGGAGGGTTTGTATTTCAAGATCGAGCGAAGCAATTTGGACGGCACGAATCGGGAATTGCTCGTTCACGGAAGACACCAACAGCCGTACAACATAGCGATCGATCGTCGATCGGTGTACTGGACCGATTGGACCTACCGCGCTATATGGAGAATAGGGAAGGACGCGAAGCCCGGCGAAACCCACTACATTTGGACCTCTTTTCGCGATACCAACAGAGACTCCGATCCGATGAGCATCGTCATTCGGGATAACGTCGGCGATCATATCGATTGCGCGGCGATGCACGAAATCGAGAATATGAACACTGTCGCCAGCGTCAACGAGCCGGGGGAAGAGGAGAGCGACAACAATCTTGTGACTAGCACGGAAGTCGGAGACTCGAGCGACGAGGCTGCGACCGGCTGCCTCAACGGAGGCCACCACGACGAGGCGATCGACACATGCCGTTGCAAACCCGGGTAATTACTTTCACGAATCGTTATACCTCTACTTTTAAAAAAATGCTATTCCTCTCACCGTTTCTTACATATACTGGGGACTTAAATATAATACTCGATACTGGGGACTTAAATATAATACTCGATACTGGGGATTTAAATATAATACTCGATACTGGGGATTTAAAAAAAAATTCTACTTAAAAAAAATTATATTGTTCCTAGCATTTTTTATATTCGATACTGGGGATTTCTTGAAACATGATCGGTAGAACGGCAAAAACAATGGTATTCCGCCTACCATTTTTTACATTCGAAACTGAGAATTTTATTAACACTGTTAGAAACACCCGCTCGTATAACGAACGGAATAGCCGATCGGCATGGAAATACGTTGATATACGCGATCGTTCACGCGGAACGCTAATGAGAAGGATAGGGAGGAGAAGGGAGGAAGGATTAGCGGGTGTAAGAAAGACGAGTCGAGCGATAACGCGTGAACGGAGCGGATGAGTGAGAGACTTCGAGCACGAAACGAATGTGAACGGCTACTGAGAGCGAATATTGTGCGTGTGTAAATCTATTGTTTCTGGAACTAATTAAATATTATTTGCTTTTCTCCCAATAACCGATCCGTTGAGTGCGTATTTCTTTGAAAAAGCCCTTCTGTCTGAGCGATCCTGAAAATCATAACGCGGTGAACGAGACACCCGTTAACAACACGATCGGAAGAACGCTACGAACAATCCATCCCGCCTCCTCGATTCGAACGGGATCGTCCTTAAAAAAAAATATGTATTTAATTATCTTGACTCTTCGCAGTTTCGACGGTCCGCTCTGCGAGATATCGATGTGCCACAACTACTGCCTGCACGGTGAATGTTACCTGACCGCGAGCGGTCAGCCTCGTTGCGAGTGCGGTCCATCGTTCCAGGGTCCGCGATGCGACCATAACATTTGCGACGGTTATTGTCTGAACGACGGGCATTGCTCCATAAAAAATAGCGAGCCATTCTGCACCTGTAAATATTCACGAGGTTCCCGTTGCGAGGACATCCACGACGTTAAAGAAATTTGTGCTCTATTCTGCTCGAGCGACCGTCCGTCTTTGAGTACGATAGACACGAGTTTTTGCGGGTAAGCTTTTGTCGAAGCCGAGCTGACTTCGCGTCAGTCGTACGACTAATCACTAATGTACGATATTTTTTTTTGCTTTTCAACAATCCGCAGATGTCCAGCACGAAACGAAACCGTAGTGCAAACCGGCATCTTCGGTCAGGATCAATTCGGCAAAACGATGATAATCATATTTTCGATCCTCCTCGGCATACTCATGATACTGGTGGCGGTGCTGAGCTACTACGTTAACAAACTGCGGCGTCGACCGCGAATCAGGAAGCGGTTTGTGGTGAGCAAGACTGGAATAACGCCCCTCACGACCAGACCCCAATTACCGAGCGACCAATGCGAAATTATGATCGAAAATTGTTGCAACATGAATATCTGTGAGACGGTGAGTTATTAAAAAATAGAATAGTTCCGCACACTGAAAAAAACCAGCAAAAAAACCAGAGCTGAGCACAATACAAAAAAAAACCTAAAAAAAAGAGCTGGGCAAAATACCGAATAATACTCAAAGTACAAAATATCGCAAGTACTAGAAGTGGCAAGTACGTTTTGTAATTGAAGTATTTCTCAAGTACTTTTCGCAAGTAGGTTTTTAGCGTTAAACGTTAGTGGGCTTTAAAAAAAACAACGTGCAAAGTAATAAAAGTAAAAAGTAAATGCGACCCACATTCCTCACTTGTTACAATTTTGGGGCTATTTTTTTAAATTAAAAAACGAAACGGGGGTTTCCTCGTTGTTTTTAATAGAATTTTTAAAAGTAAATTTCTTAAAATAAATTGTCGTTAAAATTGTACTCATTGAAAAGTTTATACACATAATCATATATTACTAGAAACAGTATCTCATGCCACTCATCGAGGGACGTTAATGCGAGCATGTACTCAAAAGTACTTGTAATTGGTACTTAAAATCATAAAAAAGTACTTTCGTACTCCAAGTACGTACTTGCGTACTTTCGTACTCCAAGTACGTACTTGCGTACTTTCGTACTCCAAGTACGTACTTGCGTACTTCAAGTACGTATGTGAAGTACCGCGCAGCTCTGCAGAAAACAGCAGAAACACTCCAGACCACTGTCGACGATACATTGGTCTGATTCGAGAAACGGTGGCTCGAACCACACCACTTAAATCTGAACTCGTCATAGCGGTTCACCGAGATATTAGTATTAATCTTTCGACCTTTTTCTTTCGCAGCCGTGTTTCGAGCCGAAACTCCGAAGCTCGGAGTCACACAATCACAAGAAGGACGAAAAGAATTCCTTGCTCGACAATATGGGCGGCAATTCCTGCTAGCACGAGCCACAAATTCGTCGAAGGAAATTACGGACCTCGTTGGGGCTTAATTTCTCTGGCTTAATGAGGCAAATGTTCTTAAGACACGACGTACACAGCCGACTTGTGTATCGAGGGAACACCGGAAACTAGTATTATTGTTAAGTTTGGTGATTAATATGCCACTGAGAGGTACGTTACAGCCTACACGCTGACTCGGGGTGGGAACGTAGGAGGAGGCATCTTTTTTTACCCATGCTCCATGAAGGGTCGAAGATAAAGGAAAACAAAAATAAGCAGCTCGACGCATCTAAGGATTCGCACAAAGTTCATAACGTGAGTTCCGTTCGCAAACCTCTCTGCTGAAAGTCCCATCTTCCCTCGCGCTCTTGAGGCTGTGCTTAACGAATTATGTGAGCGTTATACACTTTCAATTTATTATTATTATTATTATTATTATTATTATTATTATTATTATTATTATTTAATCGTGTGCGCCCGATTAATAACGAGGTAAAAAAATTGCACTCGAATCGACTCCGACGAGTCGACGGGTACGAAACGCTCTCTACGGATGGCGCACACGTTGTTCCAATTAAATTGCGGGATCTTTTTCGTTCGACTTCTTATCCGTACGCGTTTATCCGGTTCTCTTCTTAAGTTTACAGTCCGGTGCTTCATATTTTTCATCATAGGCCAAAGAGTATAATATAAAGATGATAAATAAATGAAACGAGGAAATAGTGTTGAACTGTGCGAAGGGCAGCAGGGTCAGGTACCACGATACTTTCGGGTTCACACTACATTTATACATAATATATATAATTTTTTGTTTCAATATCGTAATCGCGTTGCAGCTATCTCCGATTATCGCCGGGAGGAAGAAAAAAATCCCGTGAGGTTTAATAAGGAAAGTTGCGGTGTCGAAACCTTTAACCATTGACCATTGATCCGTTATGTTTTGTGTCGAGTCGTAAAAAAAAATTCGTTTTTATTATTTAGCGTAAAAAATGATTGTAAGACAGTAATATATCACGATCTTGTGTACGAGCCAGCGGGAAATCAGAATCGAGAAGGACGAATGAAAAATCCAGAGAGAACGGAGAGTCGAAATAACAACGCGAAAGAATTAGTAAAAACTTACAGCCAATTAAATTCCTCGCGGACTTGGCGTAACTACGGAATCTTGCGACGTCATCGAATTCATGAGCGGATTTGTCATCGCGATCTAACGTCCGTCGCTTAATTTTATACGACAGAAACGCGTCGGCTCGACGCGCGAGCGATGGATCGATTGTCATAGTTTAACGCGTCGAAATTTTCATTACGCAGAGCGCGACGCAAATCGGATGATGATAATTATGTTTGCACAATCAATTGAGCGTTTTCATTGCCGATAATGCGTTGACGATTCGTACGTATATATATATATATATATATCTATATAAATATACCAGGGAGGTGAATTAAACTCTGTGCGAAAAGAAGTAACTAAAAATAAGGAAAAAAGATAAAAATCGTGAGGGACGATGACGATGACCTTAATCTCGAATCTCTTAAAGTTTCACCGGTTCCCCAGGTATTACGGGTTATATTCCTGTGCATAGACTATATAAAGACATAGATTTTTATTTGTACGGTAGTTGTGTAAGGTCATCATGGTAATAAGTTCCACGAATTATCGATTAATCATCAGCTGGAAAACGAAAGAGAAACCAATTGTGTTTACTCTTGCAAATTCTAGACGGTTAAAAAAAAATTGTAAATTTAATGCACCGGACTAGAAGTTGTTATGGAAAAGCGGATACATTAAATTTAACGTACGATTGTGATGAACAATTAATGAACTTTTACGCTGAAATTAAAGGAAATGATTGGATTTAAAATACTTTTACAGAAAAATTAAAGTAAATTATTGGTGTTAAATTAATTTTATAATAAAATCTAAGTAAATTATTTCTCAAGTTTTTTATATACAGTGCGTTAATTTTTTATCGCAATTGTGCATACAAATTTATATACCGGTCTTATGCATATAAACTTACAGTTCCGATGCATTCATACGATTTTTTTTATAGTCTAAGGGGAAAAAATAGAATAGAAGAACTGTTAGAAAGAAGTAGCGAGCGAGAGACGGCGAGAGGAATCGTCTGAAAGACGTTCGCGATCACCAAAGCAGTTTGTAATAATATATTGCAACGTTAATGTGCGTTAAGACGCAACACGCGCCAGGAAAACTAAAGGAAAAGATGGAAAAAAAAAAATCTCAGGCCTAAGAAACAGGGGACTTCTCGTTATTCCTTCTCGCTATTGAGATTTTTCCGGGGAAAACACCGACTGACCTTCGTTCACTGCACTTTCTCATACGAATTCGAGCCTCTTTGTATATCGTCCGCTAAATTTTATTTTTATTTAAAAAAAAGAAAGAATTTAAACAAAATTATCGTAATTGGTATCCGCAAAAAAAAAAACTACCAACGACTGCCTTGTTCAATAGTTCACCAGTATGCTAAAATATCGTGCAATTTGTGTTATCGTTTCCGCGTCGACGACGATAATAATTTTTTTTCTTCGAATATCGTCGCAAACGCGACACTGACGACATTCGTAAAGGCACACCTGTTGGTCTTTTTTTGTTTGTTTGTTAGTTCTTGTCGCAAAAGAAGCAAAGTAATATGTCCGAAACGTAGATTAAGATGCGACGGCGCTTTATGCAACCCGGAAAAGTGGTACGATTATTAATTTCTACATATTGTACAAAGTTTTTCGCTAAAGACGATACTCGTCGTTATATCGATTATAAAAAAAATTATATTAACTTACGGAAAATACCCTTCTCCCGCACACTCATCCGCAGAGACGAGATAGTGGATTTATGGTGAAAGGGGTATGGTCCCAGATAAAAATTGTAACGTACATCGGCATATTCGTGAAAAGTATCGTCGCTCGATATTTCCCGAGCGCAAAACGTGCATTTCGGATATGCCGATCGTGTAGTCTTAGAACGAAGGAAAGAAAAAGAATTTAAAAATGTCTGGTACTTATACATTACTTGTAACGGCGTACGTACACTAATGCATAATCCAAGTGGTTAATTACGACTATAGTAAAGTGAAAGCCAAAAGAAAAAACAAATGGTAATCAAATAAAACGAAGAACAGAAAGTTGCGCTTCCCAGATAGAAAAGTTTTTTAGTTTTATTTTGCCGCGGCAAGACGTACTTGATGGTGAAGTTCGACGAAGCGCGAACTCGAAGTACGCGATTATATTTCCTACCTTTAGAAAACAAATTGAATAAATAAAAATTCATAGACGCTGAAATTGTTCATCGAAACTTCGTAAGTGCATGAAAATGAAGGTGTACGCGTTGTATATGATTAACCAATAAAAAAAATGGGTACTGTATACATGCATTCTTAATAGATTTTAGTGTTATCCGTGTCCAGACAGATTTTGACTAAGAAAAAAAAAATCCCCGCGTGCGCAACGGACATTGGACGGGGAATTGAAGCGAAGAGAGCCAAAAGATTTTTAAAAAAAGGCAATAAAATAAAACGATGAACAGAAAGTTGCGCTTCCCAGATAGAAATTTTCTTAGTTCTATTTTGCTGCTGCAAGACGTGCTCGAAGGTGGAGTTCGACGAAGCGCGAGCTCGAAGGACGCGATTATCTCCTACCTTTAGAAAAGAAATTGAATAAACAAAAATTCATAGACATATATTATTAATAAATTTTAATGTTCAATTGTATGGAGACAGATTTTGACGGATAAAAAAAATTAAAACCGCGCGTGCGCATCGGACGTTGGGCGGGGAATTCAAGCGAAGTATAAGCAGAGTTCGGGGTAGATCCGTTGTCGTCGACTAATTTTCCGCGGCTAATTGACCCTCGGGCAGAAGAACCTTCTCGCCGGGCTTGAAAGCCGGCATTCCGAGATAGGGACAGCTCGCGCAGCGAAACGCGTCGCCGAGATAACACTGAAATATCAGAAGATCACGATTAACTTTATCAGCCGGCCAGGAACGTTTATGAAACCGTGATAACGAGGCGAAATATCAAAGAACGATTCGTCAGCATTGGAACGATGCAGCCGCTCGGTTTTCACCCCAACGGGATATTAAATTTCTGTTTACGTACACTTCCGCACGATGAATTTGGGGTTTTCGGTTGCGCCGCCTCGCCGTTCAATTCCTCGGCCAGCCCGCACGAGCAATCTTTGCAAGCCTTGCGTTTTCCCGTCGTTCCGCACACTGCAATAAAAAAATCAAATAAAAAAAGTAAAACATCGAAATGCAAAGGTGACATAAAGAAGACGATTATTTCAGCGCCGACGATATCGGATACCTCTGAGCGACTCGGCCTTGGGTTTCAGTACGTCCTCCTCCCCCAGAAGATTGTCCTCGTCTATCAGGTCGTCCTCCACGGCGTCGTCTATCTTCCAAACATTGCTCGCCGCCTTCCTGAAGTTAAGAGCCACCGACGAGCCGACCTGGGACGAAAAAAAAGGTTGAAATTAGCGCCCTTCGGGCCGCTTCTCAGGTAACATACAGGTACCTGAATGCACACGATGTTCTCAGTAACCTCTGCCTAAAAACTGAATGTAAGGCGGACAAGAGGTAAAAACATGACGCGATTTAATAGCCGAAACAATACAATACAATTCGCATTCCTACCGTAAAAATGGGATGCAATATTGATTCTGAATAATATTTTTCGGCGAAAATGATTTTTTTCCTTTGATGATCTTTGCTGATTTGCCGATTACCTATTAGTGGATGGACTGACTCTGAAATATTAACAACCGCAGACGTTAATATTTGGAGCGAAACATTATTTTCATCAAACCTGATTTTATAGTTTCTCTCCAAAGCGCATGGGTAAGTTAACCAACCAATGAGGGCTCCGAATTTTCAAACAATAATATCTCATTAGTTACTTGACTTACCCATGTGTTACAGAGAGAAATTGTAAAATTAAATTTCGTGAAACTTTTTCGCCTCAGATATTAACGTCTCCGGTCGTTAATGTTTTAAAATCTGACTATTCAGCAATCGCTAAATCGGTAAATCAGCATTAATAAAAATAAGTAAAGAAAAAGAAAATCATTTACGCAAAATAATATTGTTATTTTCCGTGTTTTTCACGTTGAATCTCTTTTGCTCCGGATCTTTTATGGCGGGAATGCGAATTGTGTTATATCGTTTTGCCTATTAAATCGCATAATGATTTTATCTATTTTTATAAATTCTTAGTCTGATGGTACAGTAGAACCTCGATTATCAGAATTAATCGGGGTCAAAGTTGCATTGGATTAACGATTATTCGGAAAATGGAAAATTTAAGACAAAAAATAATGTACTTAAGTAGAACATAAAAAAAAAGAGAGCTAACAATGTGCCGGTCTCGCTTAAAAAAAATTTCCAATCTTTTTGCACTCTAACATTATGTTTCCGCTTAGAGGTGGAAGTCTAGCACTAGACGATTAAGCAAAACAAATTTTTTTTCTAGCTTCGGTTATTAAAAATTTGGATAAAGCAATTTGCAGTTCTGATAATCGAGTTTCTGTTGTACTGAAGATCTATGTCTTATCCGTCTTCTCTCGGTGTGGCGATTATACGAACTTCGAAAGTTGGTTTCTCCGCGACAATTTCGCAAACGCCGTCGCTAGTCTGTGACAAAAGTCCCTCGGACTTCAGGTACGGCGTCAGAGGCTTGGAGGACGTCGTCTTGACGATGAAGCCGTTGAGCTTCAATTTGGAGATGCGACTGGCGAACTGTGACTCGGTGTTGTCTTTCTTGGAAAGATCGACTGGTTCGTGCAGCACGAGGGAACCGCCGGGTTTCAGAACTCTGAGAATCTCCGTCGCGAGCTCGTCCTCGGAGACGAACGACAGGACCGAGTCGACGGAGGACGACGGGTATGCGGCTGAAACGAAGAACGCACGGTTACGAAAGACGCGCGAGAACGAGGCTGACGGCGTAATTACCTTTTTTAAAATCGGACGACTGCACGACCGTGCAGTTGGCCGGAGACTCCGTAGTCCGGTTAACCTCCTCGACGAAGTCTTTGATGTCGTTCTCGTTGACACCCGGATTAACGATTATCGAAACTTTGTCACCTTTCTTCAACGAGGCAGCCATGTTTAGTTGCACTTCCGGTACGAAATATATTCTCTGCGAAAAATAACTTAAATGCAGTTTTCTCCTGTTTTTCTAGTGTTGCGTGAAATATTGCGCGAGTTGCGTTTCAAAGACGATGTGACAGTCACCGACGGATGCTGCTCCGCCGGTAAAGAAACGCTGCGGTATAGAAAACGGGCGGGTTTCAATGTCAGCTGCGACGGGCCAGCAACTTTTGGAAGACATAAAACGCTCGTTCTTTCGCTGAAAGAGATGTCGGCCGTACGCTTAAATAACAAGTCAACAATTTGATAAAACGAAAAATTGTCACATTTCGTTATGACGTCACGTCCGGCTCGAAAATCTCATTTTTTTCGACCGATAGTAATGTCATACAGTAATGTTTATGTTTATTTATAAACGGACGTAATACGTCACCTCCGGTTTGCAAATCTCATTTTTCAACCGGAAGTGACGTCACAACAAAAATACGTTATTTCCGATTTGAAAATCTCATATTTCGACTGAAAGTGACGTCATACCGGAAATTCGTACTTCGCGGTTTGATTCTCAAATCTAAAATTGAGATTTTCAAACGGGAAGTGACATTTTTCTGTATGACGTCACGTCCGGTTAAAAAGTGAAATTTTCATGCCGAAAGTGACATCGCAGACGAAATGTTTTATTTTCCATAGGAATGTATCTGGAATGCAGCAGAAATAGATGAATTAAAGAACGCACGTTGTCCCTCTCTCTCGCTGTTTCGATCGAACTTCGTAGCTCAAGCTTGGCCGCAAGGTCGCTGACACGCGGGACGATCAGCTGATTCGCTTTTGACACACCGAAAAACGTAGGCATACGCTGTGGATAGACTTCGGTGAATCGGAGAGAAAACGCAAAAAAAAAAAATAATGGGACGCACCGTTTACGCCGAAGAGCGTCTTCTCGATTATCTCAAGTCACTGACGCGCACGGATGGATACACGGTCGGATTAATACTGGGACAGGTTTGTTATCGTCCGTCCGATCCTTTCATATCCGATATCGGCAGATATCGGAGCGAGATGCAAATCGACAACCGAACATATGCGACGCTGATCTGAAATCGGCTTTTTTTTCCACAACCGGACTTTTTTTTTAACTAATTTTTTTGACCCTTTGGGCGTGTCTTGAATGAAGATCTACTCAGATATGCGTTCTTTTATTTGTGAATTTTCACTGCTACTGGGCTTTTTTAAATTGCCAATGGTACATCCGATGCATTCCATGGGTTGTATTTTAAACGTTTGTATAAGAAAGCAAAGCTTATCAGAGCGGAGCTACACCTTAAACTGGGAGCGGATCGAAATATAAGCACACCTTCGTCCATTGCGCATACATGTGGATACATCTTGAATATTTCTCGATTTAGAACAGAGCAGAACTCCATTCAAGAATGCAGCCCACACGTATACGCAGCTAAAATGCGCGTTCTTATTTTTCAGTCTGCTCCTACTGCACAGTTTAATTTTGATACAAATTTGCTCTGATGAGCTTTTTTCGTTATCAAAACGGATAAAACGTATCCCTCGGAAAGGATCGAATGTACCGTTGGCAATTTTTAGAAATCAACCAGAATAAAAGAACACGCAGTTGAGCAGATTTGCATTCAAGAACGCATCCTGTGATTGTACTTTGATTCAACCGGGAGAACTAATTAATTTCATGGCGTTATGTTTTTTTTTTTTAGAGCACCGAACAGAAGGACTATGTAGTTCATCTGGCGAGGACTCCTCCGCCGGCGACCAAAGATGTCATAGAGGAAACTCTCATCGGCACGAGGAGCAATCCTCACTCCGAAACGGAAACAAAGTGCATCAAGTCACTGCAGGACATACCCAACAACTGGGTCGCCGATCATGCCAAGCATGTACATGAATTTTTTGTTTTTGTTTTCTTACATTACTGTTCTGTTCGTTTCGTTTATCGTTTATTACACAATATTGCATAGATTTACAGTGTTAAAAAAGAATTGTAAATTTAATGTACCGGAGTGGAAGTTTTTATGCAAAAAATCGTACATTACATTTGATGTGCAACTGTGATAAAAAATTAACAAACTTTTTCATTGAAATTAAAGTAAATTGTTAAAAATAAAGTATCTCCAATGTTTTTTAATACACTCAACATTCTTGTGTCATCACAATTTGTACATTAACTTTAATATACCAGTTTCAGCATAAAAACTTACAGTCCGGTACATTAAATTTTATACGAATTTTTTTTTTTACGGTGTATATAATAGTTTAGTATCAACTAAAAAAATATGATACTTCTACGCGGAATACTCTAAGGTTGTTTAGTCCAAAGAAGCAAAATTTGCTCGTTCATGGATATCACTGAGATCGCTCACTCCTTGCATAGCGGAAATCGTATAGAACATCTTTCATTCACGTGGAAAAGAAATTCATGAAAATCGGATTATCGCAGGTGACCAAGATGCTTCCTGGAGGCATGTGGGTGTTGGGCGTATTCATAGCCGGGCCAGGAGACAGTCTGAGCGACAACAACTCGGTGCAGACTATGAGATCGGTCGTCGCGGACATACGCAGAAATCTTGCCTCCAATCCTTACATCTACGGCACCAACGATCACGAGAATCTGGTGCTCGGCTACAACAGTCTATCGGAAAGGTAGCCCCGACAATTTTTAGAGCAAAAAACAAAGTGCAAAGTAATTTGTGCATGGCTTCCTTGTTTATTACCATTTGGCGCACGGGTTTCTCTACGAGAAAGTTCGCTGATCGATTTTGGCTTCCAAAGGTGCAAATTACTTTCGTTCGTGATATAAAAAAATGTCCATGTCTCATAGAATTGATACGGTCAAAGTCTTTCCGCAAAAATTATCGTATAAAATCGCTAAGTCAAATTTCTGTTATTCAGCGTTTTGAGACTGTGCCTCATGTATTTTTTCACGCTGATGACGAATCTCTACATTATTTTACTCCTAGATCGACGTTTGGTGCATAAACTCGTGTCGGACGAAAAATACAAAAATTTCGTAAACTCGGAAAATCTAAACGATTAGATCAATTTTCGAAAAATTTAATCCCAATCATTGTGGATTGTTAGTCCATTCCCGTGTCAAATTTAAGCTCGCTACCTCGACGTTTACTCGAATTATACCGTGAGGAAACAAAAAACAAACATTTCCACGAATCCCAAAGCTAAATGAATTTTTCGTTCGCAGATACACGTGCAAGTCGTTCGACATGATGAGAGGCGGTTCCGCGAAACCGGCGGATTGGAAATTTCAAGCCAAAATAACGATGTGGCATCAGCTAGAGACGCACGTCGATTTCGATCAGTTGTTTCCAATGTCGCCGGAGAACGACTCCAAGGCGTTGAAGAAACAGCTTCAGGACATTCTTAAAAGCACCGCCGACACGGTGAACTCGGCGCTTGCGGTTATTGAGGGGGAAACGAGATCGCTCGACGACCCGATCGATGCGCTCGGCAAGATTAAGAAAGACCGCAAAGAGTCCGCGAAGAGTGGCGAAACGAATTCAAACGAGAAGACTCTTCAAGTCAGCTTGTACATTCCATACGTGAGCACAAATTCATTGAGAATCTTTTGGGTCCAACAAAAATAATCTGAAAGCGGATTGTTTCCTTATTTGGTCAATTTTTTAAACTTGTTAAGCTTGTTGAATTTGTTGAATTTGTTGAATTTGTTGAATCTGTTGAATTTGTTGAATTTGTTGAATTTGGTAAATTTGGCAAATTTGGTAAATTTGGTAAATTTGGTAAATTTGGTAAATTTGGTAAATTTGGTAAATTTGGTAAATTTGGTAAATTTGGTAAATTTGGTAAATTTGGTAAATTTGGTAAATTTGGTAAATTTGGTAAATTTGGTAAATTTGGTAAATTTGGTAAATTTGGTAAATTTGGTAAATTTGGTAAATTTGGTAAATTTGGTAAATTTGGTAAATTTGGTAAATTTGGTAAATTTGGTAAATTTGGTAAATTTGGTAAATTTGGTAAATTTGGTAAATTTGGTAAATTTGGTAAATTTGGTAAATTTGGTAAATTTGGTAAATTTGGTAAATTTGGTAAATTTGGTAAATTTGGTAAATTTGGTAAATTTGGTAAATTTGGTAAATTTGGTAAATTTGGTAAATTTGGTAAATTTGGTAAATTTGGTAAATTTGGTAAATTTGGTAAACTTGGTAAATTTGGTAAATTTGGTAAATTGTTACTCGACAGGCAGAGAACTCCAGCACAGATATAATTTCGATCGCCTGCAACGCCTCGATAAGACTGGTGGGGCAGCTCGTCAGTCGAACATTTTTGCATCAGAACGCGACGGTACGCGACGCAACCGACGCGGTGAAGCAGGATGTCATTAGATCGTTGGCTACGAGGCTGGAGATGCACTGGGATAGCCTGATCGAGGAGGAGGATGGTTCGCCGGAAGGTGATTTTCTCGCGTCGAAGCTGCTCGCGAAATTACGATGCAACGAGTTTATTTTAATTTCTTTTTTCATTTTTATTTTTTTATTTTCGTTGTAGAAAACATAACGTTACACGAACCTCCGCGTCGCGTACTGGTGGAATTGCCGCAGAGCAGGGTAACGCTGTCGGACTATCTCTTCCCCGGCGAAGGCCCTCAGGAGGCGCTGATATCTCTACAAGAACTCTTGGATCTCGAGGTCCAGGAGAGCAGCGTTCAGAAAGAGATCGAGCGTCAAGTCGGTATGTGTAAAAAATCGTAATTTCTTCGAGAGAATTACTATTTTATACGCATTTATTATTATTTTTTTTTTGTATGATGCAGATCCGTCAGAATTTTACTGCCAGAACGAGATAAAAACAGAGCCCGGCGAAAGTGGCAAATTGAGTAAAGCCAATCTGCAAAATATACTGTACATCATCGGCCTGGGAGTTGGAGTTCTCATGGTCATCGTTGCAGTTATATTGGAGCATAACTCATGATACATCGAACTGTTTTAATTATGTATTGTACTTTGGTGATAAATTATCGAGGCTTTAAAAAGCTATCGACGGCGAATCTGAGATCGACAGGACCTTTATCGACGCGCCGAGTTTCATCGCGATCGTTGATTTCGTTCGACGACCACCGGAACCCCCGATGTAAAGATATCGTGAATCAATAAACACGTAAGGATGTCTTTGATCGAATGTCTTTTCGTTTTTTTCACCCTCCAACGTATCCGATCTTGCTAATATACTCTATATGGTTCTTATGGCTATCGTTGCATTTATATTAGAGCATAACTCATGATAAATCGAACTGCTTTTGTTGAATTATTATTGAATGGATTTCCGAAATTCCATTCTGTATGCTATAATTTCGCAATCTTAATTTTTGTAGCATATAGAATGAATCTCTGAAATTTCATTCTATGCGCTATAATTTCAGAATTGCGGTTTTTATAACGTATAGAATCGATTTCCACATGTTATGTACCGTGCGATCCACGTGGGCGCGCAAGCCAATATAATCGCTAGTGTATTATACTTCGCTGATAAATTATCAAGGCTTTAAAGCAATCGGCGACGAATCTAAGATCGACGGGATGTTTACTGACGCACCGAGTTTGACCGCGATCGTTCATTTTGTCGATCAACAAGCCGATATCGTCAATCAATAAAAAGTCACGTAAACGTCAGACGTCACGGATGTCTTTAGTTGAGTCCTCCATTCCATTTAATGGAATGGAGGAAATTGAATGGTCGCCGCGTTTTTTCGCCCTCCGACGTATCCGATCTCTCGAAGATCAGAATTTTCAGATTTCTTCTATGAAAAAATGTCTACAATGCTCGTGTTTTTTTTTCTTAACTTCCTTTATATTATAATAGTCTTCTAGTATTAATATTTATATAATATATACAATATACGGAGTCACTATACACAACTCATTCACAGAATATATATATATATATATATATATATATATATGAAACACCGTTCGTCTCATCCGGTCAAGTGGCGACGGTCGATAAGTTGTAAGTTTTTTTTTCGCTTGATCGTCGAATAAATTTTACTTATCAATATATTCAAACGTACAAATGAGGTCTATACGGTTTATGCCTGATTGAACAAGAGCATGCAAACGCGATACAAAAAATCATCGGTTTTTAATTTGATCAGGCAGTGATAACTGTATTGCTTGAAAAAAAATGCACTGTGCAGTTGCTGCATCCGTGTCTCCCTGTCGCTAACTACGTTTTAACCCCCGCTCTCTTTCTCCCCATTCGTTTCTTTCTCTCTAGGCATTCCATAAAACGTCATGGAAGTTTTACGATAAATCTTTCTCTCTTCTATATCCTTATTTACATGAAAATCCCTTTACACTGTACATAATCTCAACGTCAGATAAAAGATGTGATTACAATGGAAAAAAAAATAATAATAATAATAATAATAGCACGGACTGAACAGTTTATCGCGGGGTCGGGAGCGTCTCTACCTCGCGTATCAAGTACGGAATATAATATTTCGTTCGTGTAAATAACAAAGTGTAAAAAAAAGAATAAAAAAAAAACATTAGGCTCGATCTTTTGTCTGACATTGCAGCATCGCGTTCGTCGATCGAACAACAAGCGTATTCTTATTTTTACCGTCTAATCGTTCCAACCGTCCATCGTCGAATGCCGTCCGACTTTATTGCATTTACGAACGAAAAAAAAAATTATCAGCACACTCGAGCAAAAAAAAAAACGCTTACGCACGAGTCTCGCGCACCGGTTAAACTCGTCGATCGATCAACGTCGGTATTCGTCAATTCTGTCTATTGTTCGATTGCCTAATTATATAATTCGTCGTACATGAGACGCGGTCGAGATCGGGCGGAGGGAAAGCCGCCTGGATCGAGTTGATCGCGCCGGATGTTGCGCGTTTACTGCGAAAGATCGCGCTACCGGAAGCTCGTAATTCGGGTGCGTCCTCGATCAACGCGCGAGCCTCGAGTCTCGAAGCTCGCGCGTATTCGAGTGCAAAAAAAAAACAGTGCTAACGAGATCAAGGAGCAAATTTCGCCGTACGTTATCTCACGATTTCTATTTACTGTTAAAAATGCAAGTTTCAATGGACCATCCCGAGGGATGAATCTCGCGTCTGAATCTCTTATTGACTCGGGATTCCCCGTCGTTCCCGCCGACGGTTTCAGCGACGTCGTTCTGGGCCACTAGAGTATTTTGTCGAGTGACGTCACTCATTAACATCCTGAAACTGTCCGACGACGTTTTTATTGTTTTTGAAGAATCGTAATCGTCGCGACAAGTGTTTCTTAATGTTTATTCGATTTTTCACCACGGCGGAAAAATCGAAAAATAGACTAAACGTTACGAAACCGTTTTCACGACGATTGTATTTAAATTCCTTAAAATCGTCGTCCGACAGTTTCAGGGCGCAAATAAACAACGTCGCTTGACCACTCGACCAAATGTTCGAGTGGCCCGGAACGACGTCGGTGAAAGAGTCCTCCGAGTGTCTTTCGGAACAACAGGGTTGTTAACGTAAACGTGAAAACGGAATGATCAAGTTAATTCGCTACTACTCGATCGCACGATTTTTACAATACGAAAAATCTATGGTATTTAATCGGAGTGACTCGCTGTGACCAGACTTCACTGCCGAGTTTATAAACGACATATTAAAAAAAAAAGTCGTGCCGCGGCTCGCGGGCAATTAAGGCGTGTCCCTGATCGCGAGAATAACCCGCTCGTTAATCGCGGGGCCCGGTAATATCACACAACGCCCATCTTAATGAGTCCCGATTGGCTGCCCCGTCCGACGCTCGAGTCGTCCAGAGAGTCGAGGTCCAGGGCGGACTCTATCATGGTCGTGTCCTGAAGCAGTCTCAGTCTCGACGCCGACAGAGGGGTCGCGACGGGAACCGGCGCCATCGAGTTGTTGAGCGGCGACGCTACCAGGACGCTCTGACGCTGCGGCAAGGACGCGATGTCGTCGATGTCGATCGGCGGTACGCTGAGCGACGACATCGGTACTTCGTTCGACACGAGGTGGCTCACACTATTCGTAGTACTACCTAGAAGAAAAATCACGATATAAACAATCTGTCGGTGTATGAAAATAATTAAAATAAGGAAATCGCGTTAAAAGCTTACGCCACAATTTTTTTTTTTTTTATAGTTTATAGTGTCAAGAATATTGTGTTAAATATTTATATCGAAATTCAACGAATTAGGAAAATGACGGAGCACTCGAACGCGTTTTTCTCAAAATGTAATTTTCGAGGTCGGTGTGTCTGATATCTCAAAAATGGCCCGATGGATTTTTATGAAAATTTGTATCGATATACTTCAACAGATTCTTCAATTCTTGACGGTCTCATATTTTAGAAAATAACAATAAATAATTTTCAAAAATTATTCAAAGCGTTTCAAAATAGGTACAATCAACTTTTTTCAAATCACTGTCATTTTGCCATTGTTTTTTTATCTCGTCAAGCAACATTTTTTTTTTAATTGTTTATGCCGATCGATAAAAGAAAATAGATAATAACAATCAAAACGAATGACAAAATGCCGAATATGAAAAAATTTAATCGATAAAGCGTATATTTACTGAGAAAAAAATCGTGAAATTTACTGTGGCGTAAGCCTGTAAGGCTTTTTTTTGCAGCGAAATCGGCCGGCTTCGTCGGCGCCGAACTGCCAAGAGTGTCAAGGCGATGTCAAGCGTTACGCATTACGGCAATATAAAAACTCAATGAAAATCAAATGTCGACATCGTTCCGGCATTGCAACGAAGCGCGATAAATGTACGAACGAATATTTACATCTCGAATATCGGCTGCAACGAAGTCGCCGCGATGTCAAGGCGACTTCGAACAGCGGATAAACATTGCGCGTCACGGGTTCGCATTACGATAATATAAAAACTCAATGATCCACATTGCACGCAATATTTTGAAATTATTTTTAAAACATTTCCAAACTCTCAAATCTTACGAAATATTTCGGAAATATATGAACACAATAGTTTAAAATATTCCATCAAAATATTCCAATGGAACATTTTTCAAATATTTTAGAAACTTAATCTTTCCACACTTCGGAAAAATAGTGATAATTTTGAAATGTTTTTAATTTTATATTTCACGGAAATATTTCTACAATTGTTTCAGTTTTTATGCAAATCTTTGGCATTTCGCTGAAGTGTTGAAAAAACATTTCGGAAACATTTCATTGTAAGATTTATGAACGGACAAAAAAAACATTTCACAAATATTTTCAATGTTTCAAAGATAATATGTTTGAAAAATTTCAAAATCTTTGTGCGCTATGTGGGTATTTTCGAAAATCAAACGTCGACATCGTTCCGGCATTAAAACTAAGGGCGACAAATGTACGAACGAACATTTACATCTCGAATATCGGCTGCAACGAAGTCCCGGAGAAATCGAGGCGATTTCGAACAGCGGAATAAATGTTGTCGTTATCAATTTCGAGCTGCGCATGCCCAAAATAATAGCGAATAATAATTAGTTCACAAATCAAAAGCTCGCCTATCGCTTCGGCCGCGCGATGCTGAAACATTTGTTTTCTATAGACGCAGGCGTGATAAACAATTGCGCATGTCGTATCGTTTGTTATTTGCGAAAAAAAAAATACTATGAGAAAAAACAGCGGAAAAGAAAAAATTACGAAATTCCAGCCGTATTAGATAAACATTCAAATAAGTTTCGGGATGCTTGCAAGTGTAAGATGATTGAAACTTACCAAATAGCATGGACCGAGCCCTCGATATCGGGTCGTAATTATAAACAAAGAAATCATTTTTTATTTATTGATTTAGGATCCTTATTCGAACGAGGCTTTCACCTCGTGCAACTTTTTTGTTTCTAGAGAATAACTTACGTCAAGTAGTATAATTCTCGTTAATAAATCGTGATCGTAAAATTTTTGCGAAATGGCGGGGGTGTACATGAGAGAGAATTAGAAAGTGTGACGGACGACGACGACGATGAGTTTCACCGCGAAACAATGAAAACCCAACCCATTAATATATAGAGAAGGTAAAACTTTGCAGGAACATAGAAAGCCTTCGCCGCTAACCTCGTATATTTCTACTCGTTATTGAATTTAATAGTAAATTACTCGGCACGAAGAGAGGAGAAACAAAATGTCGCATTTGCTAAGATTAGGGCCGAACAAATCGCAGTCCGCCGTGCAAGACTGATAATAGTGACGATCTTTTTTTTTATAGAAAAAAAAATGTTTGATTGAAAAATGAATCTCTTTTTTTATCAACGAAAAATTTTAAGTAAAAAAAATGAATTGCCTTCGCGAATCTCGTGTCACTCTACTCAATATTGAATTTGATAATATATTTGCTCATCATGAAGATAGGAGAAACAAAATGTCGCAATTGCTAGGATTTGAGCCGAACGAATCGCAGTCCGCCGTGCGAGACTGGTAAGAATGATGATCGATTTTTTTATATCCAAGAAAAAAATTAAAAAATGAATCGCCTTTGCTATTCTCGTATCACTCTACCCGTTACTGAATTTAACAATATATTTACTCAGCATGAAGATAGGAGAAACGAAATGTCGCAATTTGCAAAGATGAGAGCCGAACGAATCGTAGTCCGCAGTGCGAGACTCGCAATAGTGACCATAGATTTTTTTTTATACAAAAAGAAAAAAAAAGAAAAATAAATCGCGCATTTTGCAACGAAATGCTAAATATCATCGCTGTCGCTCATGGAGCCCATGATGAACCGTCTATTGAGTAAATCCTCCTCGGTGCCCTCGCCCGGGCACAGAGAATTTTCGGCAAAGGCCATTTCGTGATTCAACGGTGCCGAGCCGAATCTGTTAACGACAAGGCCGATAGCTGTTTGTCCTATTATCGGAATACCGCCGGCTCCGAGTATTCCGGCCGGCAGTAAATTCTTCGAGATCGGATACTTCACAGCGTGCTGAGTACATCTTAGATTATTGTACTTCAGCGTGTGATGGGAGTTCGACAGTCTCGTCGGATCCTCGCGATAGCGCTGAGGAAACTTTTGCAAATCCACGTAAGTTCGATTGGCGTCTTCCTCTCTGTACCTCAGCGTGTCCTCCGAGTATCTCTGAGGATATTTCTGGAGATCGACGCCGAACTTTCTCTCGACCGCGAATTGGTCGTAGATCAAATTATTGTCCGAGCATCGGTGATACTCGTCCCTGCATCGTTGCGGATACTTGTGCAAATTCTCGTCGCACGTGTAATTGTACTTTTTCAATTCGGGATTTAGTTTGTCGGTCTCGCGAAATTGCTCCTGCTTGCTGCGCTCCTGCGACGTGCGTCTCGACGGATATTTCGGTACGTAAGTCTCGTTAATCAACTGACGAGGATACTTGACGATCTCCTCGGGAATACGAGTGGGTTGTCGCAACTCACCGTTGAGCGATTCTATTCGCGGCGAGCGCTGTCCCGACACTAAGTTGTTCATGGAACCGGTGATGTCGTTGCCCGGCGAGGGCTCGATTGTCGTTCCGTTCGGCTGTGAAATCGACACAGTCGAAAAATTAATAAATCTAATTGACAACAATGTACACTGTCGTTCGTAAACGCCTGGTGTTTGCTATTTTTGCTATCTTAAGGATGCTTCACGGAATGTATTTTGTAATTGTTTCGGAATGTATGTACATTCCGAAACAAAAGTTTGATCCGATGAAAATTTCAGTAAATCGCGGTACGCCAAAAATCTGAAAAAATCGACCGTTTTAATAATGTCAAGACGTTTTATTTTTCATAATAATAATGCCAAACAGTTATCAACAAACTATTGAAAAAATAAATTGTTTTTTTTTAATTAGAATACCTTTTATTTTGTCATTTTAAATCGATATGAATTTGTTCAGAATTACATGTCAATTTTTTTTTTCAAAAACTGAAAAAATTGCGATGGCGTCTAGAAAAGCAATGAATTCATTTGAAAAGAGAACAAAAGGTGTACTGATTATTTGTTGAACAATTTTTGTAAACTTTTTAAAAACTTTTGTCGAGGAATTTGTTAACAACTTTTGTTCAGCAATTTGTTAATAATTTTCGACATTATCATTATTATGCAAAATTAATGACCTTGGAACTTTTAATACGGTTGATTTTTTTCAGATTTTTATACGATCATGAAACGTTCAAATGAAGCTGAACCTCACTTTTGGCTGGGGATGTACGTGTGAAGCATTCTTAAGCAAGACTTGGATGACTTGCTGGATGGCTTGTCTGATATCTTCGATATCGATATCTTCGTTACTGATATCCGGAAAACCCGGGTATTTATGAACATCTGTGTACAATGCTACTGAACCATGGTGGCCATTTTTTCCATGAAAAAAATGCCCTAACATTTCCCTGATTGTCCACTGACCAATTAAAAGTTTTCCCTAAGCCAACTTCTAACGACTTTTATTTTTTTTAATTAATGATGCCAATGAAAATCATTAATTATTATATTAATGTTTAACTCTATATATATATATATATTTTTTTTTTTCAATGTGTTCCCATTTTTCATTTTAAAGGCTCCCTTTTATGTACTTCTTATTTATTTATAGAAGGTTCGGCGACAATTTACTTTTTCCCTGATCAATTTTGGAATTCCCTGACTTTTCCCGGTTTTCCCTGACCGAGGCCACCATGTGAACACTCTCCTAGACTCTCCTCCGAACAAAAAAAATAGCAATGGCAATATTCCAGCTCGATGTTGTTCTCACCTGCGGCTGCATAATCTTAACTGTCCCGTACGCTTTGTAAGCATTCGTGATTACGTAGTCGTCCGGGGTTTTCTCCTGCTCGGCCATGTATCCGGGCGTCACGATTCCACGACGATCTGAACAACGAGAGTGTCGTCAAGAAACGGAGGAAACATATCGTACGAGTACGACGAGAAACAAATTACCGATCAGGCTGGGCGGCGCAGGACCGCAGAGAACGTAGAAACAATTTCTACATATGTTTCCTTGACTGTACGGATTAAATCCCTCCTGCTCTCGTTTACTCGTGAACGAGCCTTTTATCTGCAAGTCGAAATGCCAAAGCATTGGAAAAGAAATTAAATTAATTGATTTAAAAAAAAATGCTCGAATAAAATTATTTCCGCAGCGAAATTGATCTACTTACATCCTCGTTCGTGGTCTGATTGCTGGTCGTCAGGTAAGTGTGAAATCCAGCCAGACCGAGAATACTCCAAACGGAGAAGAAACACACGACGACGACGACGACGCTTCCGGGCGACAACCTCACGGCTTCTAGAAACGGTCGGTCGTCTCGCGTCACTGCGACAAAACGTCGCCCGAAAAAATCGCAATGGTAATTTTTCTTCTTTTTATATCGATATTTTTTTTCGAAAGATTTACAGACGAGTTTGCTCATACTCACGCATTATTATGTGCGTTATCGCACACGCGAAAATGAATACACAAAGAAACGCCAGTGAGACGATGAACGCGTAGAAGTATCGATAGTTTCGTCTACCCACGCAATTGCCGACCCACGGGCAGTGGTGGTCGAACGCCTCTGAAAAAGGCCAATCCGTGTCGTATTGAAACAATCATACTTCCTCGTCGAGAGGTGTCGTGAGGTTTTTTTTTTTGTTGATTGTTTCCTTACCTACACAATTATCACATAGGCTACAGTGAGAGGCTCTGGGTGGCCTGAATATTTTACAGGTGAAGCAATATTTGAGCTTCACCGGTTGACCTCTGACGAGCACTTCTTTTGTGCGCGGAGGAGGCCTGTAAGTTATCGAATTGCCGTTGTTGGGTACTTCTGCAAAAATAGGCAAACGGTTATTTCTCCATCTCTCGATCTATCCAATATATACATATATTTCTAAAGACTGGTCTAAAAACGGGTCTAAAAATGGGTCTACAAATGAGTCTAAAAATAAGGCAAAAACGAGTCTAAAATTGAGTCTAAAATTGAGTTTGAAATTGAGTCTGGAAATGAGTCTAAAAATTTGTTGTCGCACCTATTTGTCTCTCTATATAAGCCGCCTCGTCCGGAGTAGCTCTGGGAATGACTCCAGGATCGCTGAAGCTCGTCCTGAATAGCGAAGACATTACGAAGAGAAAGAGCAATCCTCCTATCACCGGTATAGCCGGAGTTATGTGAACAGCTAGAAACGGACAGCTGAAAAAAGACAACAAAAGGGACCCCAATTATCACTGATTTCAGATAAATTAAAAAAATACACTCATGAATTCTTATTGAAAAAAAAAAAGAAAACTGCTCTCACTCGAATGCAAAGAACAGTCCGCTGGTGCCGGAGATGAGACAGACAGTCAGGCCGAATATACCAGTGCGAGGGGCCATCATTATTCTTCCGTCGCAACAGAATCTGTTTCGTCCGGGAAATAGTTCCCACTTCCTCAGTACATGGGTCATTTTCAGACTGAAATCCAACAACATTTTTGTCCTGTCGTAGGCAAAATAACAAGTACCATTCCAGTGTACAGTGTAGAGTAAAAAAATTTGCCTATCTTTATACTTATAAGAAAAGAAACCGCACTCGTCGCCCCGACGAGCGAATTCCGAGCGAAATTCGTCGGGGCGCGCGATTAGGCTCGAAGCTTATCGCCGCGAGCAGGCGAGCGCTCGGTCGCGACAATTTTCCGCAGACGGATTAATTTCTTCGAAAAAAAAAAGAAAAAAAAGAAACAAAAAAAATGAACAATCGACAAAAACTCACCGATTTATCGCGATAGAGCTCGGTGTCCTCCTTGAGCGTCGTGTAAGACGGGGTGACAAGGGATCCGGTCCCTCGTCAACTTAACCTAATATCACGAACGTAAAAGTACACAAGCTGATTCCGATGCGAGCCGCAGAATCCCGACATCGTTCTCCGTTCGACGTCTGCAAAAAAAAAAAAATGTTTTTTGTTACCCCTTAGAGGATTTTTATCGCGATCTACCGCGGTATGATCGAGCGACGAGCGACAACAACAATGCAAAAATGCGATGAACCTCGACGCCGAGCGGAGTGTGAGAGTGAGTAATCCGTCCGCGATTAATGGAACTGTGATTTCGCACCTTCCTCAGAGGCCGCTGACTCCAAGTGCACTCACTTCGTATCCATGGTACGGTCCGAGCGGTGGCAGTGCACGAAAATCCATTGAACGAACTAGGTCAGTGTATGTAGCGTCGTGCGATATAACCCGACGTTTGCAATATCGTCGACGGCAAATGACATTCCGTGGGACATTTAAGAAAAAAAAAATCTGAGTCTCGGACGACTGGCACGTGCCTCGAGAGCTCGAGTCTTGTTCCCCCTTTCGATCGGCCACTCTCCTCGCTGATAGCAATAATGACTCGTTTATGTACACGTCTAAACGACAAGGACGATTGTTGGCTGATCGAATGGGGAAAACAACGAAAAAAAAAAAAACAAATAACAACCACCGCGTCCCCTGACGGAACGGTGCGTATATCATGAACTCTTTTGCACGCCGCCGGAGGAACCCACGTGATCTTTGGACGAACCTAACGTGCGATCGCACATGCACAATGGAACACGCGTGGATCGATTTCCTTTCTTTTTTTGCGCAGTTTATAAACAACCCTCGCGATCTACCGAGTCACGATATCGACGAGGCATGATCGCTGGACGGTCCGTTGACGGCAATTGTTGCAACGAGAATAGATTTAAGAGGAATTCGTACGAGCAACGGAGTAGAGTGTCAAAAAAAAATCGTATGAAATTTAATGTATGGGGCTGGAAGTGTTTATGAAAAAACTAATTTGGTAAATTTAGTGTACTATTGTGATGAAAAATTAATGTTCAGTGGATTAAAAACGTGGGTAATACTTCATTTTACAATTCATTTCTGCCGTGCAGTTCAGAGTACTTATAATCGCTGTAACAAAAAATTCTCATGAAATGTAATGCGCCGAACTGGAAGTTTTCATGGAAAAACTGGCATGTTAAATTTCACGTACAATTGTGATGAACAATTAATGTTCAGTGTATTAAATACATTCGAAAAACTGCATTTTTAATAATTTACTTTCATTTAAACGAAAACCTATATTAATTTTTCATCACAATTGTACCTACATTAAATTTGTACCAGTTTTTTCCATATAAACTTCCAGTTCGGGGCATTAAATTCACAATTTTTTTTTTACCGTCAATCGTATAAAAACCAAGTACCGACATCTGGTGTCCTTTTACCCCGATTGATCGGCGACTCTCCTCACCGATAGCAGTAATACCCCGGTTACATAGATATATATATCTAAACGACAAGGACGATTGTTGGCTGATCGAATGGGAAAAACAACGAAAAAAAAAGTATCAACCACCGCGCCGCCTGACGGGACGGTACGTATAGTGGCTCTTGCACGCTGCCGGAGGAACCCACGTGATCTTTGGACGAACCTACCGTGCGATCAACGTGCACAATGGAAAGTGTGTACCTATTTTTAATCTTCTTTTTTTTCAACCCTCGCGATCGACCGAGTCACGATATCAACGAGATATGATCGTAGATCGGTGTGTTGACGTTAATTATGCATCGCAAATAGATGCGAGAGGAATTTTGTACGCGGAGTGGCGAGGCACTCGGCAGAACTTATAGAGCTCTGTTTACATTTTGCTCGCGGCTCTTCGCATCGTCAAGCCTCGCTGCACACGGACGATGAGTCTCTACGAGAAAACTATAAGAGACTGTTAAGATTTTTTAAGATTGTTATCGAATGATCAGGCGTCGATGAGTCCGTGTCCATGGATTCGTTGCATGGAAATCTCTGCGTTGCTAAATTATTACATACAATCTATAGCGATGAGAAAAACGCAAGAGACCGTGAAATTAACTGCGACAGTTTGCAGCATTGTTATCGTTAGATCCTCTGAACACTATAAACGATCTCGAGAACAAAAATAAGTTGCTGAAAAGTTCCACTGTATGTCGCGGAGCGCCAAAACACCTTCAGCAATATACTGCCCTGTTTCAATAGAGAAAATAATGCCTCGAAAGAGTGTACAAGAACGATCTTGGTTCTCAAATCATCGATTTCCTTCTGGACCTAAAAAAATTCGGATGGTTCGTGGCGCAAGACCTGAGGGAATGGAGTTAAAAGAATTCGATCTTCCAACTGTCGAGAGCGAGAATTTTGAGGAAAACGTGGCTGCACACCGATCTCGTTTCCGCACAATCGATCAGTCCATCTCCTTGTGTATCCATTGCATGGAAATCTCTGCCTCGCTACATAGTTAGTCGAAAAAAAAGCCTCGCAGCAATGCGAGTCGCGATCAGCCGGGTGTTTACTCAAAACAATGGATCCGTCGAAACGTAGCCTAGCGGTATAGGAAACGATTATATTGCGTCGAATCGTTCGGCAGTTAAGCGGCAGAAGCCGGGGCGGGTGGGGGGGGGGAGGAGTTTGATCCTCGTGCTCAACATCAATGGCGCTGGCTGCTGGGTGACCGTCCGCGATAACTCGCGAGGATGGTGAAATTGATTATTTAATGGCAGCGGCGTTGACTCGCCGGAGGAAGAGCTGAGCGGGTCGCGCGCGGGGAGGGGAGCAAAGGGCGTGCGACTTGGCGGCCCCGTTGCAAAATAGGTCGACGACGCAATGCAGTATTACCGCACTCGTAGCGAATCCCTCGAAATCACGATAAACCCGGATATCGCCGCTGTTATAGATCAGTTTCGCTGTACATAAATGCATCGCATGCGAGCGTATAGCGCGGCGTACATCGGTACGACCCGATGAAACTTTAATTCGTAACTGCGTGAGGGCGAGTGCGATTAAAACCGATCGAACGCAAAGTAGCTCTATGAATAAGTTACGGAACTCTCTCGCGGATCGTTGGTAACATAAGTTCCATACCACCGGGACGCGACGCCCGGATGCCCGGTTCGTAGGAGCGCCGCGGAGCAGCTGAGCGGGATCGCGGACCGAGGAAGGCGGGATGCGCAATCCCCGCGGTCGAGGACTGCTGTGCGTCTCCTCCGGTCGGCTATATAGCGAAGCGACTTGAATGCAGCTGCAGCGAAGGTACGGTAGAATCGCGGGAGGTTTTTCGCCGGTTTCTCTCTCTCTCTCTCTCTCTCGAAGAGTCACCTCTCGACGTCGTCGCATTCGGCCGCCGGCGCTCACGTTGCCTCGAGGCTGCTCGAGGCTCCTCGAGGGTGTGGATAAAGAGTCGAAGCAAAGAGGGCGCTATGGTGGAATGAGAGCGCGGCGAGGGGAGGAGGGAGAGGCGCGGAGAAGGGCGCGCAAGAAAGAAAGCCGGAGCAAGCTCGAAGCGACGAAATAACGCAGAGTAGGGAATGGGCCGTAGGGGAGGAAAACGGTCGAGAGAGAAAGAAAACTGAATCGCGCTGAAACGCCGTCTACGCGATGGACGGAGAGGGAGGGGAGGGTGGGGGGGAAATAGCGCGAGAACGGCGCAGCAGCGACGGGCGCGCGAAGTATGGACAGACGGACGCAAACGCTGAAATCGGCTCGCGCGATCGATGCGATAAATGGATGCGTGCGATTGGTAGCCGAGTAAAATCGATGGTATGAAACCCAGGGGGAACCCTACCTACGGCCACAACTGCGAACGAGAACCGCCAGCACGGGGGCTCTCTCTCCCGACACGGCAGCACACGCCGCACACCGAGGATGGAGGAGCAAAGACCGAAATATCGATTTTTAGGCCCCTACGCGGTGGTTCGATGCTCATATCTGCCCCGTGCCCCGTTAGCGAAGCGCCTTTCAAAACACCGCGACGCGTGGAGAATAAAAGCTCCTGCTGCTCCTACAGCATCGCTGGAACGATAGAGAACTACTTGAGACAATTATTCTTAAACGATAAAACTAAAGAAAACAAAAAAAAACACAAACGGGCGGGAGAGACGGATTGTTTTGTCTAAATTTCAACGCGGACAACTAAATAAAGCGAGAAGTGAGACGAAAGTTTTTCGGATTACGAATAAAACCCCAAGCGACGTCGAATCGTTTATCGAACCGAACGAGCCCGTGGATTATCGGCGATTGAACACCGAACGGAGATATATAAAAAAAAAACAAAAAAAAAAACCGAGATCGTGCCCGAGGAATAATCGAGGTGGTCGCTGAGACGAGAGCGTGCGATCGGTGAGGTGCGACCGATGTCGTCAGGTAAATGAGACTCTTATCTTCGGTCTGTCTGGGTACATTTTACTTTTTGTCTGTATCTATATATTATTATTTTTTTTTCTTAACAATTAAACCGACGCCGGTAAGCCCGTGCATGCGACGATGCGAGCACGTCGGGGAACGCGTGCCGTCCCGGACACGTACGACGATGCGGCATCGGCGAAATTCGGACTACCCCTCGGCGATCGCGTTGAACGCCAGGCCTCGCGACCGGAACGACGATGGAACGGCAGTGCTCGCGGAGTGTTATTGACGCAGCCGGCCAATGTCGCACGCTCTCGATCGGAGGTGTGTGCGTTCGATCGTCGAACGTCGTCGTGCAGTTTTTTCTTCGCCTCTACGCTACCGGACTAGGGCACGTTTTATTTACTTTTTTCTCTCTCTCTCTCTCTCTCTCGAGCGCACGTCACGAGTACGATCACGCGTTTCGGCCCGAATCGCCTCTCGAGCACGCTCGGCTTTTTCACCAAAACGTAAATACATGTACATAGTGTTGTTGTTGTTTTTTTTTTTTTTTTTTTCTGCACTCGAGTCGGCTCGAGGGAACGTCATAATATCCGTTTGGGAGCTCAGGAATAAATTCGATTACAAACAGGAGAGCCGAGCGTGCTTACGTAGGTGTCTCTCTCTGTGTGTGTGTGTGTGTGCAGGTATGTTTTATATACGTGCGCCTGTCGGGCACGCAGGCCGAGTGCAGATGCAGTGCGAGAGTGTGAGATACCGGGCGAGGGGGGCGGGGGGGGGGCGGGAGAGCGGTGATCGGTATCGGCCTTGGTGCGCATAAACGCGGGCACTGTTGAAACGCCCTTAGCCTCGAGGATTTAGCCAATTTTTTTTTTTTTTTTTTTTTTTTTTTTTTTGTGAAAAAAAAAAATTACCTAAAAAAATGCTCGGATTCAGGAAAAATCGATCGTTCGCGAGCGGGGAAGCGATACATCGTCGAATCGCCGATCGGGGAATTGTCGTAGTATTCGTGAAAGTTTCTCACCCCCCCCCCCCCCCCCGCCCCTCCTCCCTCCTGCTCATAGATCGATGCGAATACAACGCGAGGAATTAATAACAGGGGCGATCGTTTTTTTCGTCGATAAAGATCCGCCTCGAGTCACGCAGATGAAATTATTCGTAATCGAAATATTTTATAAAAATAACGTTTTACATACACTGTTATTTTATAAAAATAACGTTTTACATACACTGTTATTTTATGAAAATAAAATTTTTCATACATTGTTATTTTATAGAAATTAAATTTTACATACATTTTTAATACATTTGATGAAATTTTATTGATATCGTACAGGTTTAAAATGGTTTTTTTTTTTTTTTCGTATTTTGACAAATGAATGTTACTTATATTGCACGTTTTAATTGTTTTTCTTTCTTTCTTTTTTTTCAGAAAAAATGGCAATCGCCGCTTCGGAAAATTACCAGCTCAAGTGGCACAGCTACGGGGCTCATCTTCACAGCTCCGTGGCGACGTTGCTGCACTCCGAGTCCTTCGCCGACGTTCTACTTGCGACTTCGTGCGGGAGGCACGTAGCCGCTCATCGCTTCGTACTCGCCGCTTGCTCGTCCTATCTCAGTCATATCTTTCAGACTTGTCACTTCGGAGCGAACACCAATGCTCCGATAATCGTGGTGAGTCGTGGCGAACGATGATCGACACCGACGAGGTTGATGTTAAACCCTCGCGGACAAATCGACCGTAGAACGTTGGGTTGGATTTAGGTTGTTTTCTAACAAACTACTGCAAGTCAATCAGTCAATTGGAGCGCCAAACAGACTCGGATTCCAAACTTTTTGGAGGTAGCTTTTTGGTTCCCTAGCAGCTCAAACGACCATTGAAAACGACCGTGAAACGACTTAAAAAATCACCGGTTGTTTTGTGCCGTTTTGGCGACCACCGTGCGACCGAAACAACGACCCGTTTTTAGGTATCGGCTTGGTCGTATTTTCTTTAACGACCCAAAAAACGACCGTAACACAACTGACACACGTTGCAACAGACGTTACCTCGGTCGTTTTTAGGTCGTTAAGGGAAAAGACGACCTAAACCGACGAAATCTAAACCGACAAAATGGGATTTTTATTGGTTGTTTTAGGGTCGTCAAAAAGGCACAAACCGACGACTTTGTTTTTTTTGGTCGTATGGTGATCGCTTTACTTGCTGCGGTTGATACCTCAAAACAAACGATAATACCAACTATTATGTGTTGGATTGAAAGTTGGTTTACAGTTGGACTTTTCCAAAACAACCCAATTTTCAACTTTTTGTCGAGGGCACCGGTAGCTCTTTCCTCAGGGTTGGAAATTGAGTTGGTTTTAGAAAATTCAACCGTAAACCAACTTTGTATCCAATACATATAACGGTTGGTATTAGGGTTGGTTTTTTAATATCAGCCTCTTGAAGGTTGGAATGAGAGTTGGTTTGGTGCACCAATCGACCGGTTGGTTTTCAGGTTGGTCAGAATGCGAGGGAAAAAATGTACATACGAGGTATTCCATAACGAATCGATCGCTCAAAATCCCGACCAGTTTTAATATATTTGAAACTTCGTTGTCATTTGGTACTTGACCAAAAACGTATATATAATTTTTTTTTATCTCCTACCTTTTTTGAGATAGGAATGCATTTTTTAAGTTAAATTTTTTTCTGATGACTACCTTGGAAAATATGCGATTTACAACAAAAAAAAAGCACAAGACAAAAGTTGCCGATCTTCACGAACTTTCGAGAGACGTTTAAAAAATATTTTTACAAATCCCTGCGTAAGGTACCGTCGAGAATAGACGACAATACATTTTTTGTAACACATGCGGAAAAAGTTCCACTTTTCGTGCTTGCCACGCGTGGCGAAAGTGGCGCTTTTTAGTAAGTTGTGCGAAACAAAATACTGCGCATACCGCAGATCACACCAGTTACTTTTTTAGACACTGTTCTAACACCAGCTACTTTTCGAAAAACTTTTTTAAACACTCTAGATACTTTTTCGCCACGCTACAGACATAAAATTAGTGCATTACGATACTAGTCCGAAAAAACTTTTTTTCAACGAGTGTGAGTTTCTCGCCTCCGCTCGTGCTGCAATCAGACGAGTTAAGATAATCTTTTTCACACGAATATCGTACAAAATTTTATTTCACGAAGTGTGAAAATGGGGGTTTTACCCCCATTTGAGTGATCTAAAGTACTTTTATGTAAACAAATAAAATTAAATTAATTAAATTTAATTAAAATTTAATTAAAATTACATTTTAATTAAATTTAAAATGTAAAAGTGTTCATACGTGTAAAAAAATGTTTTATTTAAATCTTACTTTTAGGTATTACCGACCGAAATCGGCTACCGGACGTTGAAGATACTGATCCAGTACATGTACAGCGGTGAGGCGACCGTGACCAACGATCAGCTCGAGGGGGTGTTGAAAGCCGGCGACATACTGAGAGTCCGCGGATTGTGGAGATCGAACGCCGGTGGCAGTAAAAAGGAGAACATACAGTCGAACAGTCAGAAAGTCGAACGGGACAAGAAGGAGCAACAGCCGATAACCGGTCAGATACAGAAGATAAAATTGGTGCAACCGACGCCGGAGAAAATCGTGGAGACAAGCGCGCCGTCCCAGCCAGTCGTACCGCCGCCCCAGAGCTCACCCGCACCGGTCCCGAAGGTGGCGGAGAAAAAAATAAGCGAGAAAACCGACGACAAGCCCGCTGAGACGAACGAGAACAAGCGGCTGCTGGAGGACAATAAAATCAATGAACAGAACAAGAACAAGGAAAATGTCGAGTCGAACGGGAAGAAGAGACGGAGCAACAACAGCGACGTCGAATCGACCAAGTCCAGGAGCGAAGTCGGCGAAAATGTAAGATTTTTATATTTTATATTTTATATTTTATATTTTATATTTTATATTTTATATTTTATATTTTATATTTTATATTTTATATTTTATATTTTATATTTTATATTTTATATTTTATATTTTATATTTTATATTTTATATTTTATATTTTATATTTTATATTTTATATTTTATATTTTATATTTTATATTTTATATTTTATATTTTATATTTTATATTTTATATTTCGAAGGAGTCCGAAACGAGACGTTCCGTCGTACTTGTTTTAGAGGGTGACTTGAATTTTTTTAATGCGTTTAAATAATTGGTTCCCGACAGACGGAGTTAAATCTGGAACTGCTGGTCAAGGATGAACCCATCGACTGGGAGGAGTCGATCGACCCGTCCGAGTCGCTGACGATAGATCACGAGATCGATATAAAACCCGTGAGTATGCGTCCAGACGATATCTCGAGGAGACTGTTCGAGGATCAATTGTTTAATTTGTTCGAAACGTGTGGATTCGCAGGAGATCGTTCACAGCGCGGACGAGGACGGTGACATAGAGGAGGAAGAGTACACGCCGTTGACCTGCGACATGTGCAGCCAAACGTTCAACAGACCCTCGGACTGGGTCAGACACATCGAGTACACGCACGCGGACATGACGGAAAACCGCAGGAAGAAACGAAAGGTACATTTTTTACATCCGCATCCCGACGGCACACTATCCCGCTGCTTATTTTTTTTAATTAATAAGAAAAATTAAATTTCATATTTGAACAATTTTTACAGTTCAAATTAGTTTGAATCTAAACATTTTTTAAAGTTCTGTTTACATTTTTTTTATGTTTTCGAATGTTAACAAATTCTATCAAATTCCACCGAATTTTTTATCATTTTTGGTTTTTCAATTAAAAAAAAAGTTAAATAAAAAAATTATTTGTCCCTGTTAAATTCCAAAATTATTTCAGGGAGACGTGGACGACGACAGCAAAGACTTTCCGCCGCTAAAGTGCGACCTGTGCGGCAACATGTATCCGACGCCGCAGGAATGGGTGCGTCACATACAGACGGAGCACACGGAAGAGCAATTGGCCCTGATGAACAATTCGGCACCACCGAAACCAAAGAGAGTGCACAGTCATCAAAAGCTCTGCAACATTTGCCAAAAAGTATTTCCGAGTCACGCGTCAATGGTGATACATCAGCGAACGCACACGGGTGAAAAGCCCTTTCTCTGTTCCTACTGTAAAAAAGGCTTCAATGTAAAGAGCAACTTGTTGAGGCATCTTCGAACGTTGCACGACAAATTCGTACATCCGAGTCTGTACGGAAGCAACGGCAGCACGAACGCTTAGACGGAACGAGAGGAATTATTCACGATAAATTGATCTTTTCGATAAGAAAGATAAAAAAAACCAATTATAACGCTCAATTCGCGAGGCGCAATTGCTAATTTGCCACGTAGGATTTATCATTCACTCCTCTCAGGTAGATTATCGAATCCATTGAAGAGGGAGCGACTGGATCTCCTTAGCTTCTGCGTGACACAAACACTTGTTCGCGGAAAACTGGCAAAAAAAAAAAAAAAAAGATTGTCGGTGACGATTTTTTGACAGAGGGAGGGGGGGGGAGGGGGCGAGGGCGGTAAGCAGAATCAAAGTGCGTTTCTCTTTAGGTTTATGCCGAAGTATTAGGAAATGGCCCGTAAAGTTCATTTTATACCCTCTTGCACGATTACATTTAAAAAGAAAGAAAAGTAATTAAAAGACGCGAGAACGCGCGAAGAGCACCTGATTCCACTCCAGTATATACTAACGTATGAAATACTACTAATAGTTCTTCTACTAAAAAAAAACTACCTTACCTTTTACTAGCCCTTACCTATAACGTAACAGTTAAACACTCGAAGTTTTAATGAGTTTGTCGATACGAAGCAATATCACGAATTTCGAATCAAAGAGGCTGAACGAAGATTGCCAAAAGTAATTGATTTTTTTTTTTTTTTCACCCAACAATCGCTGAAGATAAACAATACTTTTTTTTCCAATCCTGTTCTCAAAACGTACTATAAACATACAAAATACCAAAGATCTAATTAGCTTGAATAGGAGTACCTCAAGTATGCATGTCTCGAGGAAGAGAGTTAAGGTAGGACAGAAGAATTGATGAATGACTCGATATCCCGTAGAGCGAGAAAGCGCGAGCGCGAGTTTGAGTGCGAGAGAGATTGAGCGAAAGAGATTATGTACATTCCGCGTTTAATTCAAACATCTAACGATCAATAACTTCATTGAATTTTAATTGATAAAAAAAAAACAAGAAAAAAAAAATCGAAATGAGATAAGAATTAAACTACTACGTAACTTCTAGGCTATTCCAACCGACGGTAGCCGACTTATTCCCCCAGTTCGTAAGCTAATTATGTATTTTTATATTAAAGTAGCTTATACATATATATATATATATTATATTTAGGAACGAGAATAAGGAATGCTAATGAGAAAAAAAAAAGAAAAAAAAGGGTTTTTCCAACTTCTGATTAAACAAGTAGGACGCGAGAATAAGAAATAATATTCCGAAATTTATCAAAACTTCTTACGTTTACTTTCAAAATGTATTCGGTTTTACTTACATGTTACAAAAATGCGATTCTATAAAAAAAAAAGGAATAATAATAATACACACACTGTCACGGACGATGACGCGAGATCGGGTGATTTAAAAAAAAAAAAAAAAAAAAAAAACACCACTAATCTCGTCTACGATGCGAGAGAACAAAATTGAATTTCAATCTTTAATAATCGTGAACGGTGTCATCCTACCTACGAACTTTAGTGTCAATTCTACGTTGCGCTAGAACTGTGACGAGCCAAATAACTTTTAAATGTAAAATTTGAATAATATATTATCTTCGAAATGTGACAAATGATTTCAAACTTTTTTTTCCTTTCTTTCTTTCTCGCAGATGTTTATTCCGAGTTGGAGAAAAAGAAAAAAAAAGGAAAAGAAAGAATCAACGTTCGATTATCGCCCATCGACAGTGATGCGCATCTCTTAAAAATTACATAGAAAGATCAACTTTCTTATTTCGTAATAATGTACACTTATCCTTAACGTGCGATCATAATCGGTTTGCCAATGACGACACATGATTTTTTTTTTTTTTATGCGAGTGATGCGGATAAAGAAAACCGAAGAAAAGAAACGAAAAATTCGTTATCAGTTGTCGTCCTCGTCGTCGATCTTCGGCGCCAGATAATATCTGATGTGTCCGATTTCGCCGATTTTGTATTCGCAGACTAGAGGCACGTCGCTCGACATCGAGAGCTGCACTTGATTGCACAGCGGAGTGGCTTTCACGAAGCAGTTGAGGTAACGGCAGGAGAACGTCAGTTTCACAGATTCCTGCATCTCGACTATCACCGCGTTCTCTTCGTTCTCCGAGTCGGCGGTTTGGGCCAATTTCACGTTGGCTAAAAATTATTTCGAAAACGTTAAAACCAGCGTAGTCAAATCGCGCAAGTCGCTCGAGAAACTCGAGAGCAAAACTTCTTTTTATCGACCTCACTTACAAAAATGTAAACAAGGAAGTCGCGGCCAAAAAAATGTCTAAAGCTCAGGTTGTCCGAGTCGGCAGTTTAAGCAAATTTCACGCTGACTGAAAATGATTTCGATACCGTTAAACCGAGGGTAGTCAAGCGCGCTTCGAGCCATTCTCGTGTTTGCTTAAAATTATTTCGAATACACTAAAACGATCGTAATCAAATGTGCAAGTTTCCCGACAAACTTGTAACTTTTTTTTTTCATTTAACTAAAAAAAATCTAAACAAGTCATGGCTAAAAAAATGTCGAGCGCTCGGTTTCTCCGAAAATTATTTCGATAACGTTAAAACGAGCTTGGTCAAGCGCGCGGAGCGCTCGCGAAACTCGGAAGGAAAACAACTTTTTTTCCATCTCCCTCAAAAAAATGTAAACAAGAAAGACGTCCAGAAGAATTTCTACCGAGCTCGGATTCTCCAACTCGGCGATTCGAGCCAATTTCACCTTGGGTGAAAATCATTTCGAAAACGTTAAAACGAGCGTGTAAAACTGGCGCGGCTCGCTCGAGAAGCTCGGCAAGAAAAACATTTTTTTTTTTTTTCTTTCCGTCACATCAAGAAATGTAAACAAGGAAGGTCCTGACCAAAAAAAACTCTACAGAGCTCGGGTGAGCTCCGTTCCACTGGCCAGTCCTCAGTCCGTCCCAAGAGTCCGTTCAGTCACTGTGCATTGTTCGTCGGCACGAGAGCTATCTCTGAAGAGTGGATCAAGATCTAAGAGCGACCGATCGAGATGAGTCCGCCGAGGAAGAACTTTTACACCTTGGAGGTGAGTACAGTCATCGTTAATACCATCGAAGCATGAATTACCTGTTCCGTGATCTCCCGCTGCAGTAAACTTGATTCCCTCCTTGGTACACGCAATAGTTATCGCCTCTCCGAACTGGCTGAGATCCCTGCATATCCTCGCGAATTCCTGGGACGGCATTTTAACCACGCACGAGTAGAAAGTCTCCTGCAAAAATCATCCAATTATGGTAGAGAAAATTAGATTGAAAAAAAATGAAAATAAATGAATACAATAAAATAATAAATAAATAAAGTAAACAATAAGTAATAAATAATAATAAATAGTAAATAAAATCAAAATAAATCAAAATCCAATCAAAACAAAAATTGAAATCCAGGTCCGCGGAGACTCACGGGAATGCCGAGATGTTCCTGGTCCATGTTGATGAGTTTCATTTCGTACTCTGCAAGTTTCTCTTTGCTGGGCGATTCGAATATGAAGGTAATAGTGTCGGGATTGTCGGCGGCCTGGAGCGTTACCGTGTCGTCGGAGCTCGCGCATTTTAGAATCTTGGACATCCTGAAAATAAAATCCGCCTAGCTTTTAAAAAGAAATTCATTTATTGCGCAGTGGCGTGTTTTTTTCCCTCCGTAATCGGCTTGGTCATAACCTAGTCCGGAAGCCGCGTGAATCGCGACGGAACATGAAAAAAAAAAAAAAAAAAAAAAAATTGGTCTTACGTCGGAATTCCCATTCCCATCGACAGATTTCTGTCGCATCTGTATTTGTCGAAGCCGTCGCTTCGGAGGTTCAGGGAGACGAGTGAGACGTGAGCGTTGTCCATCGCCTGCACCTGAATGCCCGAGTCCGAGCATTCGAATGTCGCCTCCGTCAGCAGATCCTTAACGGCGTCCAAGACCTTCTTGAGTATCGCACTCTGCATCAAGCGTGCCTCGAACATCTTTCACACGTTTCGATTTAATCGTCGTTTCGCGATCTTGTGTTTTACGACACGAACGTTTCCCGCGAGAAACAAACGACGACGCGATGTGCCGAGTTGAGAAAAAAAAGAATAACTTGTCGGCGGCCGTGCGTGTGTGTACGGGTGGTTGAGGATCAAAGCGAGAACACGCCGGACGAAGCAACAAGTACGCCGGACGGATTCGCGCATGCGCAGTGTGCGCCGGAGCGCGCACGGGGGAGTGCGGTACCCGCGCTTTCTTGCCGCCGTCTGAAAATAGTTATTACAAACCGGAAGTAGATGGCTCCGAGTGGAGCGTCGCCTTTCTCACGGCCGATTTCCGCCGATTCGAACGAACGAGGCGGCGCGCTACCCTAAAATCTCCGTAATACGAACCTGAATATTTTTTATCGAGTGTCTGTGTGTTAGGTCGTTTACACGTTGATTTTTCGCGAATTCGTAGTTCTTGGCGGCGCGCAGAGACATCCGCGCATGTAGAACATTATTTATTACACTAGGTGCGAAAATGGCAGTTTTGCACACGCTTTGCGAGCGCGAAACCCTCATTCTCACAACGTTTTCTGAACTCGTGTGTGCAACACTCGCCTTAGGCTCGTGCTGCAAACTCACATTCGGCAGAAAATATTTTATTGCACTAGTATCGTAAATTACTATTTCCTGACGCATGCACGTAAAATCCCGCTTTCCGTTCCTGTGAAGTGAGCGCAGATGTGCATTCGATTTGGCTTTTATCGTTATTGTAACGTGACTGCGCATGCGCATAACGTTTGGTACGAATTCTTACAAAAAAACGACCCTACGCATGCGCACTCCCGTTATAATGATGAAAAACGCCAAATCGAAGGCATTTCAGAAAGGCAAACGCATCGCGTGCTAGAAAAATACTGCGCATGCGTACAAACGCAATATGGTATTTTTTCTCGCGCTAATGCGAGAAAGTCCCTTTCTGCGTACAGTTTCCAAAAACGATGAGCGCGATTTTAGTGAACTTGTCAGGAAAAATTGTGTGAATGGCCAGGGCATAAACGGGAATCCTGATTCGGGCGAATACCGTTCACACTCCTCAAGAACTCTCTTTCTACGCCCTTGCCATACAAATAACTACTTCGTGGCCAAATTTTCATTATCCGAACAATACTCAATCCGAACTAGGCTCGATCCCAATTGATTCGGACAATCGAGGTTCTACTCTAGTGTCTTGTCGATCCATCCGGAGCTTCGACGGAGATATCCGCGACGCTGGACAATTACTTGTCAATGCGTAAGAATAATAATACAGAAAATAAAAATATTTTAATATAGCAGTCAATGAAGTGTACACGGATTACAGGGACCTCGCCATGGGTTCTGTATTAGCCTATGGTTATCGCAGCCTCGTCTAACGTAATTGCCGTTAACTACTACCGTGTCAAAAATCAACGCGCGGGCAAGAAGGGTCTAATCTGTTGAACTCACGATTTACAATTAATTAATATTTACACGTTACACACAGGAAGTCAGTCGATAAACATTCTACTTGTCGTTCGGCCGCGTCTCCAACGGTTTCCAGGGGAGCGCTCCGATCGATTCAGAGCTCGATGTGGCAGGCGATCATGTTCTCGAGCTCGCCGAACATCTGATCGAGCGCCTGTGAACGAGAAAAAAAATAATTCCCACGGTAAATAAAAAAAAAGTTTTGCGGTAAAAAAAAAATCGGCGATGATTGAATCGTAGAATTTTGCAACACTCACGTCCGGCGGTTCGGAATCCTTAATTCCCTTCTCGTTTCTACGCGCCATGTTGTTCGCGTCGATCATATCCTCCTCGTCGTCGTCGTCCTCCTCCACGTTGTCGTTTTCTATGTCGTCGATATCCTCCTCCCTGACGACGTCGTCTTCGTCCTCATCGTCGTCATCGTCGTCATCGTCATCGTCGTCGTCGACGTCGTCCTCCATGTGCATGTAGGACATCTCCATGTCGTCGTAGTCCTCGGGCTCCTCCTTTATGTCCACGATCTTTATCGTCTCCGGGCCGGGATCTTTCTCGATCACCGCAGCCGGAACTTCCGACTCCGTCGGTAAAATCACGACCTGTGACCTCTGAAGACACAAAAAAAATTAAGTCGCGATCAGTGTCGACTTCATTTAGCGAATTCTATTTCTACCTTTGACCCTTTGAGCCCCCTTTTTTTTCAAGTATTATGTTTCGCATACATCGGTTGGTTATTAATGTATTTTTCAACGACTAATCTGTAATTTTTGCGCAATTTTGATGGATTACGGCGCATTCCCTTCCTTGAAAGATGCACTACGAATTCCCCGTCTAGATATTCGGTAGTAATTTCTGTTTAAGAATTACAGCCCGTTTATGAAAGGATTTCATTGGTGGATCAACAAACGACTGTCATTTTTAAACGAAAAATACTATCGAATATCTAGACGGTGAATTTGTAGAGCATCCTGTAAGGAAAAGAATGAGCCGTAATACTTTGAAATCGTGCAAAAATTACGGATCGTTCTTTAAAAAAACTGAACGACCTTGTCGAAAATTAGCAAAAAAAAGTTAACAATTTTGCAAATCCATTACAATTGATGTTTTTCTTAGTGAAAGGCATCAGTCGTTGTACAAATAACCATCCACCATAATAAATAGATGCGTAAAAGTTTGTATAAACGACTTTCAAAATCCAACACTCATTTGACTAGTGTGAAGCGGGTCAACTTCCTTAAATTATATTTTTGAGCTCATTGTCGTTCGGAGTTTCATACCCAAGGTTGTTTCGGTTGCTGCTGCGTCGCCTCGACCGTCGCAACCGGCGTCGACGTCGTCGACGATGGTTGCGTACTCGTTTCCGCAACGTCACCGACCTCCTCGGTATTCGCCGACGATGACGTCCTCGAGTCCGTCTTGTCCTTCTGAGCGTTGCCGCAATTGACCCTTTCCTTCTTCACCTGCTTGTTCACTGGCTCCTCCTTCACCTTCTTGCAATTGTTCTTCGGCTCGCCGGGCAGACAGGTGTTGCCCCGATGCCGCCTGAATCTCACTATCGTGCTTCTCGTGTCCCACATGAGATCGTGAGCTTTTTTGTAAGCCGCGATCGAGTCCTCGACGTTCGTGTACCTTATGAAGGCGTAGCTGCGGACATTTAAAAATCATTTCGTGAGACTTACGCGCCGAAGAAGACCACTAAAAAAAATGGTAAATTTAATGTACCGTGTAGAAGTTTTTGTGCAAAAAGTCGTACATCAAATTGAATGTGCAATTATGACAAAAAATTAATGTACTTTTTCATTGAAATTAAAGTAAATTATTAATATTAAAGTACCTTCGTAGTAAAGTGAAAGTAAATTATTACAAATAAAGTATTTTCAATATTTTTAAGACACTGAACAATAATTTTTCGTCACAATTGTACGTTAAACTCAATATAACAGTTTTTGCATAAAAACCTCCAGGCCGGTACATAAAATTTCATACGAATTTTTTTTAGTGATCGAGCGATATAAAAAAAAATAATTGCAATTTAATATACGAAGCCTTACCGAGTGTTACGCATTTTCTGCGCGTAACCAATGTCCACCCTCGCGGCAGTTGGAAATTTACTCTTGACCTCGTTGACGTTTACCGATTCCGGCAAATTTCCAACGTACAGCGTGTAAGGATCGATCTCTTCGGGCATCGGATTGTCCTCGTCCCTCAACGACTTTCGCTCGACCTTAAGATTACCGACGCCGAACGGTATCTTCTCCAATTCTTTTATGGCATCGTCTATGTTAACGTTCTCGGCCATCTGAATGAAACAGTATCTCGGTCCGCTTGGACTCTGAAAATGTATGTTCTTTATGCCAGAATGAAATTCCCTGACGATGTCCTTGTTGAGATCCGGATCGGGAAACTTTATTATCAAACTCGGCGCCCTTATCGTGTTGTACTCGTTCTCGATCTGCAGAGCGCTCTCCGCGTCCTCGCGATTCCACGGTCTGCTCGGATAGTTCTGAGACATCGGTTTTCGCTGCTTCGTCTTCTTCAGAGCGACTTCCTATTTCGCCATTTAAAATATCAAAGATTAATCATTAATTCATTCGTTTGTCTATCGGGAAATGATCGCGTGCATGATGTGCCGTTCGAAAAAATAGTTTGACCAAAATAATTAAAATGATGAAGATATCCAAAGTAATTTGTGCATGGCTTCGTCATTTATTACAATTATTGCGCATAGTCTTTCTCCATGAGAAAGTTCTCGACATTTACGCAAATTAGAACTACCACAGAGAATTTTCAGAAAATTCATTGGTAAGTTTTGCGACATTTTCAATTTTTCAAGAAAATTACATTCGCACTCTAAATCTTATAATTTTTTAAATATTTGCCTATAAAAATCGACATAAATTAATTATTATGTACCCATGTTCCCAATTGAATTTGTCATGAATCGATCCACCCGTTTAAATTTTAGAAAAATGTTGAATAAAAACACAGACACATATTTCCGTTTCAAATATTGAGATAGAAGCAAAATAAGCGGCAGATTCGTAGTCAGTTTCCTCTATGAGAGAGCCAAAAATCGATCAGCGAACTTTCTCATAGAGAAAGGCTGTGTGCAAAATTCTATAAAATACGGAAGCCATGTCCACATTTTTTTTAACGAAAAAACTTTCTCTCGTAACACCTTTTTCACGAAAACATATCTTCCTCTATCGTCAATAAAGAAACGTGACATTTGTTTCGTGCTCGTAGGACGGACAGTTCCGAACTTACGGAAACGATTTTAACGCTCTGATCGGCAGTTTCCTCCTCGGACCTGCCGGTGGTGACCCTGTTCGTCGCGGTCGTCAATTGATGACCGGGAAGCGACGCGGCCATGTGATTCATGAGGGCCTCGTTCTGCGCCGCGGCGATGTTCGTTCTCTGCCAGTCCAGGCCCAGGCCCGTCGTCAGCGCTTGGCCGTAGTAAGCGGCCGGATCGAACTGTCCTTGAGTCTGCTCGAACCGCTGCTGCCTCCTGTTGTTCTTGTTGCGATGAAAATTGTTTCTCTGCGCGTACACGTTGTTTCTGTTGTTGTTGAATCTGTCGCGTCTGACGTAGTTGTTCCTCGCGGCGATGTCCCTCTGGAACGCGTTTGTGGTCATGTCCCGCTGGGCCTGCGGCTGCAGGGAAGCGGCCTGGGGAGTTATCCACTGCCACGGAGGCGGCGGCGGATGCGCCCAGGTCTGAATGGAAGCTACCTGAGAGGGAACCGGTCCGAAGACATGTGGAAGGGGAGGGAGAGCTCCGGGGGGAGGGGGCATCGGAGGTAACGGAGGCTGCCCCGGCAAGGGTTGATTAACGGACGTCGGCGCGGAAGAGCTCGACGAATACATGGAGTAAGAACCCTCGTACGTGTACGCGACGTTGTCCTGCTGCTGGGCGAAGTTTGGCTTGGCCTCTCCGTTCGAATTGCTCGTAGTCACCTGAAAAAAAAAAAAAATCCAAACATCAATTCGTGAGCGTTTGATGGTGTTATTCGATCGTAAAAAAAAATATATATAAAACTAAGACGTTCGTCAAGGGACGTACGGCTTATGGATATTCGATACGAAAAAAAAAAATCTAACCTAAAAATCAGAGAACGATGCACAGGACAGTCTGTTGTGAATAGTTGTTGACGAATAGATGTTGACGAGGTGAAGGTCGTCCAGTCAAAGGTCGAGTACTCACCGTTCTATTCATTGTTCTGTGGATTCAACGGGATATCGATTAACCTTGGTGAATTGTTTGTTTATAGATGATTTCCGACGACGCCATGTAGGGGCAGAAATTTTGTGCTGGCGAGCAACAGGGATGCCAACCCCTCGATTTGACGAAATTGTTGGGCCATTCGACAGGGTGAAAGTGGTTGGCGTGAAGGGATGCTCTCCCACCCTCGGGCGCTCCCCCCCCTCCTCGCCGCCGGCGGTCAGAAATAGCGTGCATTCCCATTGGCACTTGTTGGCGCACTTCGAGGTCATCGAGAGTCTCTCTCGATATGCTGATAATTCCAGCGAATTTATCGATCTCACGGTTTTCTATTGTCATGATTGCACGGTCGGCGAGACGTTGTGGGTTGACCGGTGTATTTTTGGGAACGGAGCGAGCGAAAGAGAATAACTGATCGGCAAGCCTACGCGGATTGTCGAAGGCGGTCGAGATCGGACTGCGGTTAAATGGGAAGAGTCTCGATAGGGAGAGGGAAAGATAATAACGGATGTGCCAAAAATGGAAGTACCGTTTTCGGCTGACCGAGCGGGCACTACGTGTCATCGGATCGTTGTTCCGGTTGCTGAAAAATATAAAATGAAAAAAAAAAACCGGGCACGATTCGACGGAAATATATCAATTGAATACGGTCAAATTTCGGGCAAATGCACGATAATGGGAATTAAAAGTTGAATTAAAGGAAACGCAAAACAGGCGGAAGTAACGCTGAAGGTCCCGTGTGTTCCGGAAATATGTTACATCCGATTTGAAAATCTCATCTTTCGACAGGACAGGCCGTTATATCGACAGTGCATCACTTCCGTTTTGAATAATCTCATCTTTCGATCAGAAATGACTTTATACCGGAAAGACGCCACTTCGGGTTTATAAATTTGATTTATCGACCGGAAGTAACATCGTACCGGAAATATGCCACTTTCGGTTTGAAAACCTCATCTTTCCAGAGAAAGCGACGTTATACCGGAAATACCTCTCTTCCGCTTTGAAAATCTTATTCTTCGACCAGAAGTGACATCATACTGGAATACGTCATTTCTCTTTTGAAGAATCTCATCTTTCGACCATGCGGTAACGTATTTCCTGTATGACGTCACTGCCGGTCGAAAAAACCAAATATCCAAATCGGAAGTTACAGAGAACTTTAGAAAATCTTCTCTAGAGCGTAATCTCGAATGCAGCCAGTAACCGAAAAAAATGTGAATGAAGGAAAAACCGGAGAGTGGTTGAAGAGCATGTGTATGTGGAATGAATGTTGAAATATACTGAGTATACTGAATGTAGCCACGCGACAGAAACGAATGGAACACACAGATCGCTCGATCGAAAACAAGAAAAGAGCCTCGGCTCTCCCAAATTAGTTGCAGCAAACAAGTACACATATAGCGATTGATCGAGCTGAGAAAAGAAAATATTAAAGGCTCTTCATGAAATTCATCGTCGATCTTTCGTCGAAAGATACAAGGGAAGCATCGAAGCGAGATCTCGAAGAAATTGATTTACATCAGCGCTCTCGCCTTCGCCCGTCCTTTCACCGCGGTCGCCTTTCCCTTCGAGAATTTTCCTCCGGTGTCTCGTCCGACGCGCCCGCTTGTATGCCGTGTCGATAGATCTCTCTCGTCACCCGTCGCCAAAATAAAACGGTCCTAGCTTTCATTCTCAGGTGCAGCTAGGTCTAGACACACCGAGCAACCCAGTCAGCGGCGCCGGCTGGTGCGCCTTCAATTTTTCGGAGGAAAATTCCCGTGGTTGGAACATTGCCGACAGATGCCCTCGTTTGCTTGACTCGCCGAATCGATCCGTCTCTCGCGCGTGTGTTATATACCACAGTTGTGTGTGACATGGCTACAAATAACACCGAAGGAATCGAGGTACGGTCACGAGACAAAAAAAAATGTCTATTCGATTCTGCGAGGAACTTTGCTTATCGTGCGTATTTGGTAATCGACGAGCGCCGCTGCGTTCGAGGTATTCCACGAATTTCCGTGGATTTTTTGGACAACAGCATGGTCGCTCGCTCGCTCGCGGCTCCCTCCTCGTCGCAGTCCCCTGCGTCCCCCACTCTTTTCCATCGCCGAACTGTCTTCCTCTGCAAAAGGGCACAACACCGTAATCCGAGAAATTTGTCGCTCGAACCATCATACTTTTCTATCACTTTTGCCAATCATCGTGCAAAGCCACAAACGGCTTCCGTAAAATCAACGTCGCGAAATCGCGAACTGCCGTGTCCTTAACGTTGCGCCATTACGAGGAACGGCGCTAACATGCTGCTCGAGGACAGCATCGCTCTTCAGGTTAAACACGAACGAACGAAAGTCGGTCGAATTTTCGTCAATCCGGCGAATTTTTATCCGGCCGTCTCTCGCAGGCTCGAACTTAAGTCTCGACGATAGTTACGAGATTTAACTTTTATTAAAATGTAGTTTTTTTTTTTTTTTAGGAGGTCGAGAAGAAGGAGCAAGAAATTGCTAATCTGGACGAGTATCCGCCCGAATTACTCATAAAGCATCCGCTTCAGAATACATGGACGTTGTGGTACTACGAGCCGGACCGGAACAAAACCTGGGAGGAGAGTCAGCGCAAGATCATCAGCTTCGACACAGCGGAAGACTTCTGGAGGTCGGTGGAGGAATAATTTTATTTAAAGTTTACTTTGTTCAAGGGATTTTTCAATGGATTTCTTCTTTTACAAAACGATGAGCATTCATTGCGGACAAACGGTAGCGACTGAGATCGCAAGTACGCTTCTATCACAAGAGTTACAATAATTGTGAAGCAGCGAACAGAAGTTCCAAATATAATACAATCCAAGTACAATTTAATGGGTCGTAACCACCTGTACATTTAAAAGCATATAGTTATAACTTTTAGAACTTCAAAACATAACTCTTATGTTTAAAAGTTACAACTTTTGTAACTTGAACACTTAACTTTTATGTTTAAAAGTTACAAAAGTCATAGCTTTTATAACTTTTGTCACTAGTTATGACTGTAAGTACAAAAATATATTTACTTAACCGAAGTTGCCAAGCTCGAGTTATTCGTAACTCGGGACAATTGATTTTGCTTGTTCTTAATACACGTCAAATGAAATGCCTACGAATTTTGCGATTGAATATTCATTCGCGAGTCCCTTGTATTGTTGGTCTGGTTTACATTCTTGTGAAATTAAAAAAAAAAAAAATTTTAATTCTTTGCTTCCATCTTGACTGCTTAAACGAATATTTGCTTATATTGCAGTTTGTACAATCACATAAAGCCGGCGTCCGAGCTGAGGCAGGGCAGCGACTACAGCATGTTCAAGCAGGGAATACGGCCCATGTGGGAGGATGACGCGAATAAGCACGGTGGAAGGTGGCTGATGACTCTAGACAAGAAGCAAAGGGCGTCGGATCTCGATCACTTTTGGCTAGAAATCTTACTGTGCATGATAGGCGAGGCTTTCAACGGCCATTCGGACGAAGTTTGCGGCGCCGTGGTCAACGTGAGAACGAAGGGAGACAAATTAGGTATCTGGACGGCGGACTACAAGAAAGAAGACAACAACAAGGAAATCGGGTAAATGTTTCGTAGAACCGATAATAAACATCTGCACGAGATTAAATTTTATCAATTTTTAACTGCCGCGTTTTGCATCGCACAAACATCGCTCGACGAAGTTCGCTTGGAGAACAAAAATTCTACAAGTGAAAAATGTTTTTTCCCTAAAACCCCCCGCATGGTTAGACTTGCCAAAGATGAAATTTGATTTTTTTTTAAATGTGGTGCAGATATCTTCAGAGTCGTAACTGAAATTGAGGTAAAACTGAACGTATTTTTTGTTTTTTCGTTTGTCGCAGACGCAAGCTCAAGGAACGATTAAGAATCGCGGACAAGGTCTACATAGACTATCAAGTACACAAAGACACTATGGTAAAATCGGGTAGTATCACCAAAATCACCTACCAGGTCTAATCGCCGTCCCGTACACCGCGCCGTTCTGTGTCAACGTTATCGAGGAGAAGAAACATAACAAAAAAATTTTTTAAAAATAAAACATCGAGCGATTCTTTCACTAATTTAGTCATGGTCATCGACGATACGAAAAATAAAAAAATTGATAATTTAACGAGAAACTTGATAAACGAGAACGCTCCATCGAGCACCCGTAACTGCTGATATTGTTTGAAAAAGTTTGCGCCCATCGCGGCCCCAACGACGAATCGGCGCTAAGAGATACCCGACCGATTTGATAAATCAGTCGCTCGACTGAGTCACGTACGAACTCTGCACGTCCTCCGTGCGTCGTTTTCCGCGACGGTTAATCGAGAAGTCCTCGTCGTCTTTGCGAGATCGAGAACGATCGCGGGAATTCACGTTTCATTTAACGGCTTTCGTCATTGGTTTATCGAATCGGATACAGAATTTGGAGAGAAACATAAATTAAATTTTTTCAATTTCCCCCTCGCCCGTCCCTCCCCCATGTATAAATAACTTTTCACTACTTATATATTAGTTTGCGAAGACGATACGTGCGGGTTGCTGTATTTATTCGTTTGCAAATGTTATTTCTATGATTCAAGCGTAAATGAGTGCGTTCATATGATAATTTGTACGTTTTCTCGCATTTTTCATAAATAAACGTATTCGAGATATGTATATATATATATATGTATATGTATATGGAATTTGTGTAAGTTTATTCGATCTACGTAATCCCAGTTTTCAACGGTGCACGATGAGTTTCAATTGCTCGTCGATCCGCTCTCTCGTGCATTTTCGTCGGTAGAGTAAGAAAAATATAAATATTATCGGATCCGTTCCTCTTCTGATTTATCCTAGTACAGTTGAACCTCGATTATCCGAACGTGACTCCGTTTATCCGAAAACTCGGCTATTTGAACCTTAGCGCGAAACATTGATTTCGATTTATTTATTTATTTATTTATTTACGGGCTGGGCCCATTCACAGGCGCAATACGTGTAAACGTGTAAATGTGTAAAGGCTAAACGCACAATAGCAGATCGAGAGAGTACGCAACGTAACTGAATAAATCTATTCGCCGAACAAAGTGAAAGAATAACACTAAAAGAAGTCTTATAATAACCGAAAGTAATACAAATTTCGTCTCTTTACAAAACTTTAAGAGCAATAAGTGTCATTGTTAACTTGACAACGATGTAAGAATTGGGCAGAATAAATGTAAATTATACATTGTTGCTCGTCGCGGCAAGAGCCGCGCCGAGAAGCGCTTTTTCTCATTGCGCGTCAATTCGCTCGCACCCCGACTTTTCCGAGCAGTTTGACCCATTTCAAACAGAGGTCGAACAGTGCGCGCCAGAGACTAGTTTCAATACCAAATCGTTTGAACCACCCTACATAGGTAAGGTAAACCAGTCAGTGAACGGACAGTTAGGCAGACGAAAAAGCCAGTGAATAAACGTTTGTTATGCACGCGCGCTTATGGAAAGTATTCAATCACTGTTCCTGAGGATTCATTGATTCGTTTACCCTAGTTCACATCGAAGTGGCCTCGAAATTTCGCATGCTCAAATGAGCATTGCTAGCATTCGCAAATTATAAAAATGAACGATATTATATTGCGGAATGCTTCGATGTTGGAATATTGCTAAAAATATCTCTTGAAGCTTAATATACTGTTATTTGATTTATATAATTATTTATATGTTTTATTTGTATACGCGTTATAATCATGTAAAAAAATTGCTTATCGATCATTCGAACTAACGCTGGACCCGACGGGTTTGGATAATCGAGGTTCTGTATGTAATTAAAAAAAATAAAATAAGTCTAGTTCGCTCGGCTACTCTCGACCAAATCGTCGACCATCTCCATCAAGTCTCTTCTTCTCGCCTCGTCCAAAGCACGCTTCAGTTTCCTTTTCCACTGTAGAGGATCACATTTGTTGTGGAATATTTGGAGCGCCTGGAAACGATTAAATTAATTGCAATTGAGAATAAAATCGGGCACGGCCGATCCGGCGCGTTCAAGAAATACATTCGTGCAAGGCAAGGCGTTTGCCTTCTCAGTACAAACCTGAAAAGCTTTTTCTTTTAGCGACGCGTTATGTTTATGATCGATCTCGTCGATGTCGCGTTCCTTGACACCCAAGTGTCGGGCAACGTTTCGCCACGACCGGCCCAGTTCTTCGCTGATCTTGAGGAGCACTGAAATGAAGAAAAAAGAATTAAAACTTCGTGCTGTTGAAATGTTACGTTCCAAAAATTATTGTTTCCAGATAATTAAGCACATAAATGAGTATATAAGATGTCCGTTTCACGAAAGTCACGAGTACGGTATATATACGGTGTGAAATAAGAAAATAATAGAAATTACAATAGGAACGAGATCGACCTTTCGAGTCCGAGTCTCTGTGTCGTTAAAATACATTATTACTTTTTAAAAATTTATATTTTCATTTAAGTAAGTACATAAAGAAATGATTAAATAAAATAACCGTTATACAAAACTTAACGCGCAGTGTGTTAATATCGGCAACGAAAGGCTTAATTTTTTGCAAAGCTGGGAAAATACACTAAGTACTTGAATTACGTATTGCAATATCAAGTGCTGATTCAGTGCTCAGTACTCAGAACTTCAGCAATTAAGTTCTGCCAGTACTCAAGAACTACCCAGTGCTCAGTACTTCACGTACTTGATACTTCAACACGTGCTTCAAGTGCATGGTATTCCAATACATGCTTAGAGTACATAGAACTTCATATATGCTTTGAGTACTTGGTACTTTAATACATCCTTCGAGTACATGGAACTTCATATATGCCTGAATTACTTGGTACTTAAATACATCCTTCGAGTACATGGTACTTCATATGTGCTTCGAGTACATGGAACTTCATATGTGCTTCAAGAACTTGGTATTTAAATACATGCTTGGAGCACTTGGTACTCTAATACATGCTTGGAGTACTTGATACTCTAATACATGCTTGGAGTACTTGGTACTTTAATACATGCTTTGAGTAGATGGCGCATTTGCCTAACTCTGATATTCTCTGAGTGAATCCATTATTCCTCACCCATTCTCGCGTCTTCAGAGTCGTTTTCCGCAGGACTCCGGCTGGTGGTAGGACCGAGCAAAATCGATCCCGGCAGAGTGAGTCGAAAGGCAGGCTGTGTTGTGTACAGGGTCATCTCAGCTTGTATTCCGCCAGGATGAGACGCATTGAAAAAAGTCTGAACTCCGGAAAACCCGGGCCTCTCCGCGTACGTCGTTGTACTGGCTAACGATTTCACAGACAGTGAATTACAAATCGTTACGAATAATATAACCAAACCAACTCCCAACAAAGCTCCCGTCACCCCCATGGCAAATTTTGATAATATTTTCTTGCGCACTTTCGCTATATCTCTTCTGTTCAGCACAGTCGGAAGATGGTATGGTAAAAAAGCTTCACTCTCGAGAATGAAACGATCTTCGGGTGACGATTCGTTCTCCCCTAGCGCTCTCGACACGCCGTTACAGTAATTAAAGTCATCGTCATTCACACTCTCGTAACTATTCGAACGGGCGTTTGGATTTATCGTTAGGTAGTTTCTGGATCTCGGTCCTTCGGTGCTGTACTTACCGACGGGCATTTCGTACACATTGCACAGTGGCAGAGGAGACCTGCGACTGATTTTGGCCTCGTAATCACTCAGCGCTCGCTCTAGTGCCGGATCTTCGACGTACGTCGACGAAATGTGCTTCAACGGCCCGATATTGTCGTACGACAGAGCGCCGCGCTTCTCCAACATTCGCAACAGGCCCTCGAAACTGACGATGTAGTCGCTGCATCGTACAGAGTTTATTACACCCGAGTAAGTCACTTTCAAAGTGTCCAGAACACTCGGCGAGATCCGAGCTTTCGCTGTCTCTAAAAAATATTCCCTCAAATTCTGATAGTCCGACATAAATTGGTGTCTCACGCGAGCGAACTCCATTTCGATCGTCATTCTTTCAGATACACGAAGATAGAGGCTTGTGGCCGAGCTCAATGATCGCAGATTTCCACTTCGTCGCTTACGTATTCGGGGGAATCCCCGAATTTGCTCCTCTCCGTTCCCACCAGCCAATCGCCCGTTCAGTTGGGAACTTCGTCTTATTGGGTTATCGCCGTGACGGTGGCTTCGATATATTTAGGCGACGCTAACCTCCAAAGTTTCACGCTCGTCTGGCGTCTTGTAAGGAGTGTATCGACTCACCCGAGCGTTCCGGTGGTCCGAACTTCAAGATTCTTTTTTTGGAGCAAACTGTAGATGGTGAAAAATCGGCGTTGGAAGAAACGATCGCTCCTGTTAATGTGTTTATCAAGACGATTATCGACTGTTCCGATAATACAGTGAAATCGAACTGATTCAGGATTGCCAAGTTCGAGCTAGGGAGAAACAAAATTTTCGCCTATCGCGGTGGTGACAATGAACGACGCGAGGTCGACACTGTGGCACATGCTCTCACGAGAGGGCGATAGCCAAGAAAGGATGTGACGTCCGCGGTCCCGCTGCTCACCCGACGCGGTGTTCCTGCACCGCGAACTAGGTAGATAACACACGATGGGTAAAGTAGACTCAACGAAAATGGACAAGTTTCGATATAAGCGGTAAAGCAGGGGGACGATACGTTGAACCATGCCTACGTTTATGAATACGATCACTTTTAATTCCATCTCAGTTCCTCGTTCCCATGGTCAGAAGCAATAAATAGTAATCCGAAGCTCAGAAATACATAAAGTTCGCGTCTGCAGCAACTCGAGATATTTACTACAAACGCCTGGCAAGCCATATGATCTGTTGTTTAAGAATTTCAGAGCGAAGGTCTGTTCTTTAAAAAAAAAAAGAAGGTTTACAAGCGAACACGAATTCCCTTCGGACGACCGGACGAGAATCGTAAAAAGATTAAGAAAGGACTTTCTCCGGGTTCAAGTACCGGCCCGAGCGACAAGCCGAGCTTCGAGTTTTACAAAGGCCATTTGGCTTTTCCATTAGACAAAGAAGGCCACATGTGGCAGTTGAAGAACAGACGCCAAGCGAAAAGGCGAATAACTGAGATGGAAATAGTACGATAGGAAGTAAGAAAGAGACGGCAAGAGCGACAAGGAAAAAGTACACGGTCACGCGGGCGGTGCCCTGCTCGACCAATCAACGCTGGAAGTACAAAGTTTCCTATGTCCCGTAGGAAACTTGCACATTTTTTCGAAGACGCTCCCGGACAGACAATAATTAAAAAGTCAGTCTCAGTTCAGACACCACAGAGCTAGGAGCTCCGAGTCGCGAACGCGACCCTTATCGACTCGTTATTGGTCACGTTACAAATATTATTTAGTTGCCCATGTCGAACAAGTTGTAACTCAGTTAATGTCTAATTTCGAATATATACCACAAATATCCTCTCTAATATCTGTGTGTTCAATTCATTCGTCTATTCAATATAATTTTAAAACCTTCCCGGGACTCACGGAGCGAATTTCCATTCGCCGTGGCAACACCAATCAAGTCCTGATACAGTGGCTCTCGAGGAGCCAATCAACATCGAACTCCCCAGCGGCACAGACTGGGACGTAACAAGGAAAGAAGAAGAAGAGGTCGACACTCTACGCCATTATTCCCTAAGTTTCCGAGCCGCGAATTTTGAAACTCTCGGCCAACGTTGCGGCCCTGTCGATTCCCAAATGCCGCCGGTAAAGTAGCACGAATAATACACGGGAAGAAAAAAAAATCCTCCGATGGCTCGGGCTATTTATGAATGTGATTCGTGTAAATGTAATTAAATAAGGGGGAGAAAAATATTTAAAGAGCAGGCGTCAAGTTTGTCAGACGATTCGGAAATTCGTCGTTAATTATAAATCGTAAAGCCTGTCGGTGCCCGAATGGCAACAGGCAAAATATTGAGCAATTTGTTATCTCTCAGTCTCATACGCATGCTGCAGATAACGCGTCGTCAAAGCGTCTACGAAACGCCAATCTACGAAGGTCGAACTATGTACACACAGGTGCTTTGGACTTTAGGTTTTCCGTTATCATTAACGCGCATGTGCAGTTCGTTTTATGGTACAAACTTACGAAAAAACGCCCGTGCGCATGCGCAGTCACGTTATTAATAACGAAAAACTGTAAATCGAAAGCACCTCACGAAAGTTTTATAAAAACAAAAATAAAAACAAAAGAAACATCCATTCCATTGCGTTGTGAAACAAAAGTCGATCTATACGGAAGTGCTTTTGATTTGGTAGTTTTTGATATCATAACGCGACTGCGCATGCGCAGCACGTTTTCTGGTACAAATTCTTACAAAAAAAAAAAGCGACCGTGCGTATGCGCCGCCACGTTACTAATAACGAAAAACGCCAAATACAAACCATCTCAGGAAAGTTATACGAAAAACAAAGCAAAGGAATAAACCTTGCTCATTGCGTCGGGAAACGAAAATCGATTGGCTCCCGAGGCGGCGCCACCGGAACGTCCCCGACACATTCGGTGAATGGGAAAGCTCGACCGTTCGTCCAATGAGCTCGCCTACTCCTGGTCTCCTACGGCAAGAGCACGAAATCCGTGTAATCGTCCCCCCCGGTTCTCGGGATGGTGTATATTCGCACTGATATAAGAGGCGAGGCGTACCGGTTGCGGTAGTCGGCAGTAGTCACCCGCGAGTCGTCGCAGGTTTATGTGTGTTGTTTCGACGAGCTATCGGACGAACGGTGTGTGTCATCCGAGAGTTAAACACGGTCGCGGTGGATAGCAGTGGTGTGGCGGCGCCGACGAAGGTTCGATTTGTTCATTCTACAGAATCCAACAGTAAAAAAAAAAAAAAAAAAAGCAAACCACCTCGAGGATTTTCGTCGTCCCCTGTTCTTGCCCCTCGTTCGTCGACACGTTAGACACCGAGAGCGGATTCGTCGCGAGGGCCGAAACTATAAGGAGAGCCCGTTAGGAACGGTCAGCGACGAGAGAAGGACGCAGAGTGCACGAATTCCTGGGGAAAATTGAAAAAAAGTAAAACAACAAAAAAAAAAATATATATATAAGCAAAGAAGCAAAGGCATCTTCGTTTCGAAGAAAGTGAATCGTCGAGGAGGCTGAACAGACGGAAGCGAGGAGACTCTCAGTTCCGAAGGCAGCGCACGGCCGCTTCATCCGGTCTCCCGCACACACAGGCCCTCTCATAACGCATATATTTATTTATTTATCGATTCGGCTGAGGCACAGTTTAAAATACCTGTCCTAGGGTCGTTATCGGGGCCAGATGAGCGTCGGTTTCCTTCGGAAGCGTTAAAGCGTTCGAGAGAAACCAGGAAAACTCCGGGTTACATCGAGAGGACGGCGAGGAGACAATTTAACGCCTGTGATTTAGTGGATTTTCGTCGTCTTACCGCTGACCGGTGTGCGGCGGTGCCCCGGCGAAGCCGGAGAGATCCCCGCCCTCGAGGAGCCCGATCGTGTGTGTCCACGGCACAGCCGGCGCGTGTCACGCTTCCCCCCCCCCCCCTCTCCGCTGCATCCTGAAAATTATCTCACCGCCTTCGCCGTCTCTCCCTCTCTCAGCGCGCACGCACATATATTCGTCTCTCTCATCCTCGCTGCTTTATTCGCGAGCGAATGAGCGTGTCGTCGCACTCTTCGCGGGAGCAATAACGGAGAGCGAGACGGCCGGAGACTAGGACGCCGTTGCTACTTCGGTACACGGCACGGACACGCGGACGCTTCGTTTCGTTGGTGTTTCTTTTTTTATTTCCTTTATCCTCTTCCGGGTCCAACGAGATCGCAGAGAAGTTCGCGCTGCGCCGCCCGAGTGAAGATAATTCGTCGCACGGAACCGACGATACACTCGCCGTGAACGCAAAAAAGTTAAACCTGAGACGGTGGGTAAATAAACGTTTATTTTTTTAATTCTTCCGAGATTTCTTTAACTTTGTTTTTTTTTTTTTTTTTTTTCGTTCATGAAAATATTTTCAGTGTAATTTCGTTGGGATCCTTTCTCGTGACATTCATCTCGCAACGAGGACCCGGCTAGTCCGGCTGTTTCGCCAGTCGGGCCTCTGAGGCGCGAGTACCTTTTTTTTTGTCGATGCTTCCCAATCCCGACGTATTTTCGTTCGTCGAGCGGACGATAATTTTATTTTTCCACCGGACAGCGGTGCGGGTTGCTTTAGCCTGAAATTCTCGTACGTGTTACGGTAAGCGTGCATCGTCGCTCACGTACCTTCGGCTCTCGAACTCTCGCTCGAAAGGCGTTTCGACACGTGAGCCGCCGGATAGACTCGACCAGTTATTGCGGTAGCGCCGACGACGTCGGGCGTTCGCGCTACTCTCCTCTCCTCCCCCCCTCCCCCCCGCAACACAGTTGGTACGCGATATGTTATACAGTATGTAAATACCCGGTGCCTTATGGTAAACTCGCAGCATTCTCGGTCACGAGCAGTGTCGTGTAGAAAGTATTATCGTAGAGACGCGTCGAAACCGCGCGCTCGAGGCGAACCCGTGCACGTATACAGGTTATGTAGGCATCGGTGATAATAGCACGCGCCTCGGCCGATTGGAACGTTGACTCTGGGTCGATCACCGCAGCCAATCAACGACACGTGTGCACTCGCCTCTCTCTCTCGCTATGTCCATGCTACGAATAACATCGCGAAAACGACTCATCGGGACCTTTGTCTTATCGTCGTTTTTGTTTAAGTTCCTGGTTTTATCATTCGGAAGCGATAGGGAAATACGTTTTTTTTTTGTTTTTTTTTCATATCCTCGACTGCTTTAAATATATTTTCATGATAATCGGTTGTCGCGTCCTTTTTACATGGCAATTAAAATTCGTGTTTATGTTATCGTTGGTTTTGAATGTCGATGTTACTTACTCTGATAGACAAAGCGGCACGAAGAAGTGGCGGTTGGCGAAATAATTGCGGCATGCGCCGCACATGTCGCAAATATCGTGCCAATATTGCTACTTTGCGTGGCGCTTTGTCTAATCAGGATAGGCCCGTGAATTTTTCGACGGACTTTCCTTGCGAGCTCCCTGCACTTTTACTTCGGACAATCGTGATTTTTACAGTCTTCTATCGGAGGACGATGGATTAATAAATTTCTAAGTCTTCTCGGCTGCCTCAAATTTATTTTCATGTCGCGAAAGAAACTTTCTCGACGTTCGGTCGTTATGATTCATTGTTCATGTTTTCGTCGTTTCAAATTACGTTGTCGCACACGCCTGCGAATTTTTTCAACGGGTTTTCCTTTCAGTCACCTGGAACTTTTACTTCGTACAATCGTAAAACGTTACCCTTCCTCTTTTGTCATTTGAGAATACATTTTTAACTGTTCCTACTTTAAATTTATTAAAAATTAATTTTCATTTAATTGCTTTGAAGTAATTTTCATATCGCAAAACGAATTTCCTCAACGTCCTGACATAATGATTTATTTTTCATGACTCGTCCGTTTCAGCCTCGATTTTTCCTACGCCTGCGAATTTTTCAACGTGTTTTCCTGCCAACCTTCTCGAACTTGTGCATCGTAGAATCGCAAAACGTTACCCTTCCTCTTTTATCATTAAGGAACGATGGGACAATAAATTTTTAATCAAACTAATTTTCATGTCGCGAAGCGAATTTCCTCGAAGTGCAAATATAACGATTTATTTTTCATGACTCGTCCGTTTTAGGGTCGATTATGTCCACGCCGGCGAATTTTTCAACGGGTTTTCCTCGCAAGCCTCCCAAATTTTTATGAACGAGACCGACAGTGGAATAGACATTGTTGGGAGCCTTGCGTTTCGTTTCCGAAACGAAACGCAAGGCTTCGCAAGGTAGGGCAAGGCAAGCGCGTTTGATTTTCTTCTTGACTATCTACGAACCGAGCATAATAATATTTACATGCGTTAGCTTATCGCGCGTTGCTATTGTCGCGGCGCTACACTAGTTACTTTGGGAATTGTAATTTTTAGCTAACGCTAAAGTTGTGAACAAAGTTCCAACGCCGGCTTAGCGATTTTTTTTTTCTCTACAGAGTGCCCGTAGCCGTTGCTCGCTCGGTCAGCTTGTTTGTAATTGATTGACGACCCTTCGTGTCATCGCACCGCACCGTTCAACTCGCACCTTCTATATTCATTCCTTCGGTCTATTTTTTTTATTAATTCAGTCGAACAGGCCGCTGCGTCCGACGTGTCGTACCTCTTTTTTAAACCAGTGAAACCACGCTTATCCGACCTTCGATCAACCGAGCGATCGCGTTAACCGAGGTGCAGGCTCGGATAGTGCGGATAAAGCAGCAATGTCCGCGCGTCGAGTAGGGTGAATGCACCAGTGAATGAACGAAATCCCTTATATGCTTAATAAAAAAAAAAAAATGCTCGATCGAAAATAAATCAAAATGGTGGTCAAAATTTAGAAAAAAAAATATATATATATAATTACCGCTGAAATTATCACTGCACGTATATGAAAATTACCGACTGTAGGAGATTTTTTTTTTTTTTCTTTATCGTTTGGAAGTTACTCGAGGGTACTAAGCGGCGATTGATGCGGCCGCAAACGTTTTGTGTAAAACAAAAAAAGTGTTGGACTTAATTCTTTAGGGTAATTAGTATGGTGCATAAATAAAGATATCATTCATTATTGATTCTACAATAAATTTTTTCAATAAATTGTTATTAAAGGCCGAAATTATCAACGTCCAATTGACTGGCGCGATTTCCGAACCTCTCTCCAGTGAATGGACACGGGGAGAAGCTAGGAACATGGACATGGGACATTATTTTTTTTTCTTATTTTTTGTGAATTATAAAAATTGTCAATTAATAGATAATGTATTAATAAATTACTTAAGGCTGTGCCAAAGAAATATTTAGAAGTTTATAGTTAATTTGAGACTGAGACTGAGGAAGTCAATAAGCTTGTTCCTCTGCTTTATCAGTATTACTATTGACATTATTAATATTATTTAGTTAAATAAAAACCTACGATGGTTAAAACACACTATTTAACTCAAATGATTCAAAGAGATATTAAGTTATTGAGTTATTTTCCTAATATCTATGAACGATAGCTTGGATGACAAATACACATATCCATTCCACTGGTGTATCCGTCTTTTTGTGATTTTATCTTTGATTACATCGGTGTTAGGTTTTAAAACAGTCTGCAATATTTTTTGTCATAATCATGATGATCTACTTTATCAACTGAACCGAGCCCGAAAGGTGTGCATACAATATTTTTATTTTGCAACTCTTTTAAAAACGACCAGTCGCTTAATCGTCCATTCACTGGTGCATTCACCCCAGTCCGTAACGGCTACTTTGTTGAACACGCGCTTGAACTTGAACGACTTTGCTGCTTCTTTACAATGCGACCTGCAAAGTAAGAGGAACGACACATAAAAAATGGTATCGTAGAGGAACAGTACATAGAGAATTGTATCGGAGAAGACACAACAGTTTTGAAAGTTATATTGGGGCGAAAGAACACATGTAAAATCTTATCAGAGAAGCAAAACGTTTAAAAAATTATATCGCTGGCATAAGTGGCTTTGCTAATGTGCACGTTGCACTACAGCGATCGAGTTAAAACCGTATAATTAATTTCGACAAGAAACAAAATTATAAGTTAGGTAAAGTGCGTAATTTATGATCATTTTTTTTTTATGTCGGTGATAATTCCACCAAATACTAATATAGACACCGCGTTGCATAATTTTTTTCGCACACTGATGACGCACTGAATACCGAAAACGTAACAAAAAAAACGCTAAAAAAGAAAACCATTGCTGTCAACAAAGGGGAACAATACGAAGATACTCTGTCTTCGAACACAGTATCGGCACACGATCATTTTTACGCTTTTTTACTGCATAAACTACCTGAAACAATAAAAATAACAATGTCGGTCGAAACAAGTATCATATAACGAACGATAACATCGCGTATGTAAATATTTTTTTTATTCCTCTATTGAGAAAAATACAACAGCCAATGAAACTAGCGGGCGATCGGGAGTTAAAAAAAAAAAATGATTCTTCTTTCTCATTGGCTAATCGATATGACACCGCGAGCTATTAATTTTTTTATCACAATATGGTTTATTTACGTGGGTTTACAATTCAGCTTGCACTTTTTCGGTCACAAGCATATATCATTATACAAAGAATCGATATGCCAAATTTGGTTAAATAATATTTTGTCGCATCGAGAAATGGCGCTTTCGAAAAGACGTCAAAGTTGGTCTTCGCAGTGAAACGCATAACTGCCGTTTTGCCCGGAGGGCAGACAGGAGTTAAATACGACAATTCCGATTCTAGAGTCAAGAGAGTTCATACGAAGTTAATGTTAATTAACTGAATTACAATGTACATTTTAAAAATAAAACTGCATTGACTAATGAAGTATTAATTTCGTTAGTCGATGCAGTTATTTTTTTAAATGTATATTGTAATTTAAATAATTAACATTAACACACCACTTCACGTAAACATTCATTCATTCACTTCATTAATTTACATGAAGTGGTGTGTCGTCTTTTTAAATATACAGTAGTACAAACTACAAGGTTCAATTGATTATTTTATCCGTGTTATCCGAGATTTCAATTATCCGACGTACAACGTTGAAAAAAAAAAATAGGAATTTTAATGCATCGGACTGGAAGTTTTGTACTGAATACCTGGTACATTAAAATCAAAGTAAATTATTAAAATTAATGTATTTTCATAGTAAAATTAAAGTATATTATTAAATATAAAGTATTTCCAATGTTTTTAATACACCGAAGATCAATTTTTTTTCATCACAATTGCACATGAAATTTAGTATACAAGCTTTTGCATAAAAATTTCCAGTTCGGTACATCAGATTTCATACGATTTTTTTTTTACAGTGTACGCACTCCCCACAGTCACCCCGGATAAACGAGGTTCTATTGCATTTGTTTATTGCGCATCGGCGCGATGCTCAGTCGAAATACGATGACGCGTCTCTGTTGCAATGACCGATCGCGCGACGATCACGCGTTCGATTCTTGCCGAGCACGTTATATTTCTTTTCCTTCCGGGTATAAACAATCTGTTCGGTTCAATGTGCAGTTCGTTTTTTTTTTTTTTTTTTTTTTTTACCTTGCATCAGTTAAATAATAGCGAATGACGAAAAAATAATGTTCGGTCCGTGGAAATGCCGAGTAATTTATTTCCCAAAGATATTCATCGCAATACTGTGACGGGAAATATTAAAATTGGATCCTCCTCTCGACGTCGTGCGCTCGATCCGACTGGTCGAGCGATACTGATAGGGCAATCTCGCTTAAAAACACTGTATCGAATCGATCCATCATTATCGTGTAATTGTAAGCTTATCTGTTACCGTAACCAGTCAATCGTCAACAACAAAAATGTCATAAGGAATTGTCAAAATCGCTGTGAACTGCCGAGCCGAAAGGAAGAAGTAGCGACGTTGCTTATTTAATTCCCGTGAAAATAATTGACGCGACAATTAAAGACACCGAAGTCCACGCCGCATACGTCGAAATATCGATTTTCCATCGACCGGCAATTCTGGAGGGGGGCGCCGAGTTTAGCGGGCAACAAGTGCACCGGTACAAGCGAGAGCGAAAACCGAAACTCACCTGCTAGCGGGAAGCATTGTAGACAAGTCAGCCTTCGAGAAGTCTCGTCAGAGAATAGCCATTTTATTAAAAAGTCAAAGTGTCAAAATTAAATAAACACTGTCAAAGTAGCAGTGTGAACGGTGAGCCTTTGAGGACAGAGTGAAATATCTCACGTGAGTCAAATAAATCTTTATTTCTTGTCTCGAAGAAATTCTCTTTGTTTCTTAGTTTCGGCAAATTCTTCTTTCTTGGGACCCCCAATGAAATCCGCCCTGTGCTGTCTCGCAAATAAAATTATATCGCCGTCACAAGGTTACTAGCTACCGAAACTAGTTGGCGCCCAATTGTCAAAATAAAATCATTGTCAATAAGCCTTTGCGAAAAAACGGAAGCCTTTCTCAATACATATGCATCGGCGCGTTTCCAAGAGTTCCCCCCTGACGATGCATTTATTACAATTTAAATTATTCTTTTTTTATTGAGAATTTATAATAATCTTTTTATTTATGATTTATTTTAATTGTTTTTGTTCGCCTTGCATCATGAATTAAACAACAGTGAATTACAGAAAAATCTTGTTGAGTCACTGTAAATGACAAGGTATTTATTTTCCGCGGAAATTCTATCGACGCTCTTCGAAGACTTCGCCTCGTTGATGTATTCGTAATTCACTGAAATTTTCTTTTTTTTTTTTAAGTCTGTACTTTCCACGGACATTCATCGCGAGACATGTTTGTCAGCTTTCGAAGACTTTTGCTCTGATGATGTGTCTATAATATTCTTCTTTTCTCTTTTGTTTTCAGTCACGGAATTTCCACTGCTGCGGCCAGAAGTTGAAGGAAAAGCGAATCGGAGTAAATAACGATGAACAAGATGGATTATCTCGACGTGACCCAGCCGAACTACTCGTATGTCTTCAATTTCGAGGAGAAGTTTATTCACCAGGACACGAGAGACTGGATGACGAACAACTGGACGAACGGGTTTTACGCCTGCGGAATTTACATGATACTGATTTTCGGCGGACAGTACTGGATGTCTAGCCGACCGAGATATGAGCTCAGAGGAGTTCTCAGCCTGTGGAACACTATGCTCGCGACATTTTCGATAATTGGATTCACGCGAACAGCGCCGGAATTGATTCACGTGCTGAGGAATTATGGGATTTATCACAGCGTGTGCGTACCGAGGTACGTGCCGCAATTCCACGATCATGAATTTCAGTGAAAACTGCTATGAGCATTTGACGAGCGTAGCGACGATCGAGTAACACAAAAGCCTGCTTTTTTTCTTTTTTTTTTCGAATGATAATAATACGTTGTAGGTAGAGGAACGTCGACGAGCTAACAACGAGATGTTTCGTAATACCTCGGGTAGGTAATACCGACGAGCCAGAAGCAGCTCGTCGGCTCGGTCATGATTAATAAAATTTGTATCATGCAATGCCAACGCAGCCCGTTACTCGAAATTCGGAAGAATTCGAAGCTTAAGGGCAGAGTCGCCTTATTTTCGGGCGTTCTCAGGTGTATTATCAGGAATTTTTTTAAAGACAATTGTTTTCATACGCTGCAATGACACCGAGTGAATACTTCCATTGATATTGCGATGGCGCGGTTTGACTATTTAACGCTTCGAGCCATAAGTTTTGACACTATAGAAACGAAACTTCAGTATTTCAGTTAATTAAAAACTGTTGGCAGAAGGCAGAAGGCAAGTGTGGTGGAAGATGCTGGAAGCAGCTGTCTAAGATTCTTGGAAGGTCATGTTTATGTTGAAAAAATCGGAGCAGCCTGCTCGGCCATTGGTTTACGTATTGTATGGGCAGATCTTTGGGTAATGAAAAATAGGCACTGTTGGGCCTTCCGGGAAAAGGGGAGGATGCACGTGCACGTCCTTGCGAAATCGTGCCGCGGCTGCTATCGTAAACTGTAAAAGCGAGAGGGAGGAAGGGTACGGGCAATGAAAACGTGATGCTTGAGTTGAACCATCGTTACAATATTGTTATATGATTCAGGAGTTTTTTTTGTGTCACGCTACATTGAATCCTCAAACTGTTGCAAGCTGCGTTGTAGGATTGCGCCTATGATTTGCCCTCAATTGCAACTGTTCTAATGATCTGAAAAATAAAATTCAGGCATATTTGCAGTTAGAAGACTAGTCTCGGTTGTCCAAACTACGATCTTTTTTATTTATTTTTTTCCATTTGACAAAATGGTAGCACAATTTCGAAAACTTTTAAATTTTGCATTTAATTTTTTTTTTTTTTTTTGTGAAACTTATTATTTCCTTACGACACGTAATTTTGAAATTTGAAAGTTGTGCGTAGTCCGAACGATAGCGAGACATACTCTTGATAGCCAATCCGAATTTGAAGTAAATCTGTTCATTGGTCACTGAGATATCGCTGTCCTGCGTTGCAAAAAGATGACCCTGAAGATATCTGCACGATACTACATTTCGTCAAGTTATAACAGCTGTCTTTTGCATTGCACGAACTTCGCTCCCGGAAGTTTATTTAGGCGATAAAATTTTACAAGTGGACAATTTTTTTTGTTTTGTTCCTAAAGCGGTGCATTGACAGAGACTTGGCAAAGTTGTATTAATAGTATTAATAGCATATTAACGATGTTAAGTAGTTTCTACGAAATCGACTCGATCAGTCGACAAAACAGGAAGGTCTAGCAGCCCCTTGAGGATTAAATTTTGCGTGACAAAAAAAATGCCTGCATTGTGTAAGAATATCAAAGAAAATATTCGCTCAGTTTCATTGCAATAACCACAAACATTTTATTTGCAAAAAATTCCTGATAATATACCTAAAAACGGCAGAAAAAACGGCAACTTAACGAAAATTAAAGACCCGAATTGCAACTGTCGACGCAGGTGATTTTCCGTCCGGTAAACATCACATTCAAATCACGTTGCCGTAACTTCTCGGACACGCGGAGAATGATTGGAGAGATTTGCGTAATCGGCCTCCCAATCATCGTAATTGCTCGCAGCTGTATTGTACATGCGATTTGTTTTTTTTTCCAACCGTCGATTGTTACTAAATTAATTCTTATAGAGAACTTGCTCCGACGATGATATCCCATGTCTTGCAGATATCTTCAGGGTCATCTTTTTTCGAAACTTTTGCGTTTTTTTTTTTTACGATATTCAAAATCTTCGGTTTATGTATTCTTTTTACGATAATTAAAATCAACCGGTTATGACGAATTGCATAAGGGGAATTAGCGAATTGTTATATTATTCTTAAAAAATAAAAAGCATTAATTAGCGGCACTTGATAGTCACCGTGCGGTCTCGTTAATTTGCCTAGTTGCGTCGAAAAGCTCGCTAACGTAATCATAGTAACATTGTCGCTTAACGAGCTCGACTGTTCGGTCACTGATCGAGTCATCTCGTTTCGTTCACGTGTCCCGAAAAAATTAAAACTTATCGTTCGTTACGCGATGGAAAACAAGAACAGGAATTTTCAAGCCAACAAGTATATTTTCGATAGCACATTTATGCTATCGGTATACGCGGTCTTAAAATTATAGTTTTTCCCATCTACTAATGAAAGATAATTTTTTTTTCCTACTAGTAAATACTAATACCTTACACATACACACTTATTAGTGACACTAATAAGGTTTTCAATATTTTCTGTCGTGCATTTTCAGTTTCATCCTGCACGACCGGGTCTCGGGTTTCTGGACGTGGATGTTCGTTCTCTCGAAGCTGCCGGAGCTCGGCGACACGCTCTTCATAGTGCTGAGAAAGCAGCCGCTGATATTCCTCCACTGGTACCACCACATAACCGTGCTCCTCTACTCGTGGTTCTCGTACACCGAGTACACGGCCTCGGCCCGATGGTTCGTCGTGATGAACTACTGTGTTCACTCGATAATGTACTCGTACTACGCCCTGAAGGCGATGCGCTATTCGCCACCGAAGGCCATATCCATGGTGATAACGGGTCTGCAGCTCACCCAGATGGTAGTTGGCTGCGCGATAAACATATGGGCCTACCAGTATCTGTCGCAGGGCCAGAAGGAGTGCGGCATATCGAGGGTCAACATAAAATTCAGCCTGACGATGTACTTCAGTTACGTCGTCCTCTTCGCGCGCTTCTTCTACAACGCTTATCTTACCGGTGCGCGAGCGAAGATGACGAAGAAGGCGCTGTACGAGGCGAACGGAAACGGCCACATCGCCTCGGTCTCGGAGTACAGCAACGGAAAGCTCAAGGCCAATTAGAGAAGATCGGAAGAAAACAAAAAAAGATAGATCTTAAAAAAAAAAAAAAAAAAAAAAAAAAAAAAAAAAAAAAAAACCAAACAGGTGACTAAAGAATGAAAGCGTGGTGTTTTTTTCCGCGAGAACGCCTGAGTACATTGCCGTGTCGGCGGCCAATACCGGACGACGGAGACGAAAGCGAGCTCTACCACGGAGGCTGCACGACTAAGACAGAAAACAAAAATACGCGGAACTGTGAACTCGGTGAATATATATATATATATATATATATATATATATATATATATATATATATATATATAGAATATCTCGTCCTCGTCCGAGAGCCGGACGATTTTTCATCGTCGCGTCGAGAACCAAACGCACCTTAAACAACGCACCGAGAGCGCCTGCGCGTGCGAGGATCGCTCGAACGGAGACACAAAAAAAAAAAATGTATGAATCTGTACCCGGTTGGACGTCTCGGGAGAACGCTCGTCGCAGCTCGAATCTTAGAATTATCGTGCTTAAAATAATGTATCAACGAAAAATCGCCCCCCCAAAAATCAAGAAGAAAAAACAATCCATGAGCGAAGTGAAGTATGCTCGGAATGTATTCTCGTACCGTATTGTTAATGATTTTTCGCGTTTCCTGAGTACATCTCTGCGCTCTCTCCCTCTCTTGTTCGCGTCGCTCGTCGAGAGGCAGGCGCGCGCGCCGGCCGGCCTTTCAATACGATATATCCGTAGTGTCCACACATCGGGCGCTCGAGCGTCGCGTGACCTACTTCCGTGATCTCGTCTCGGGGCTCCTCGATGTCCCACCGGCGACGCCTAACGAACTCGCATCACCCCGCGACGGTGACACGACTCTAACGCGCTAAATTTTTTATTTTCCTTCTCAACGCAGATTTCTGTCCGAGGAAGAAGCCAAAAAAAAAATCAATTTTAAGTCCTCTTTATTATGTTCGGCCTGGCGACGAATATTCACGCGTCGCGAGCGCCCTCTGTCGGTGGCGAGACGCGAACGCGCTGTTGCAGCCGGGGTTACGTTTCCTGAAAATTATTCGCAAAAATTATTTGACTAAGTTGCGACATAAACTCGACGGTGTTGAGGCTCGACAAACTGCATTCTGTTCACCGCCGCGGAACGCCGAACGACGAGAAAAAGCATAACTGGCAGAACGTCTCAAAAATTTCGTGGAGGGGCTCGTTCTTTATTTTCTCTTTTTTTTATATCTTTACCTCGTTCGACAGTTTTAAGGTGACGCCTAGAAAGTGAAAGAGAATGTTGTTGATGCTGTGTCGCGAGAGAAGATTGTCCGGGACGGTAGTAAACATCGTGAATCTATCGCGCATCGCGCTTTCTAATGAGACCAAAAATATTCCGTCGATCCTAACTGCCGGCGTGGCCGACAGAGGGCACGATCGAAGTTTCGCTCGTCCGACACGTATTCCCCTTCCCCCTTCGGAGCCGTTTATTAAAAGTAAACAACCGATGGAACTTTTGTCGGGAAGGGGGCCGGTAAAAATCGTTAATCTTACGCAAAGCCCGCTTTCTAATCGGACGAAAAATAATTCCATCGGTCTGAACCTCCGGCGTGTTCGACGGAGCGCGCGATCGAAGGTTCGCTCGCCAACCGGGCATCTTCCCATCCCTCGCGCTTTAGATTTGGTGTTTTTCGTTGAGGTGGCGCTAGAGGTCAACATAACAATATATTTTCAATCCATTTTTTTCTCGGAAACGGTTTTTAATTTTGTAAAATCGTTCCGAATAAAAATGAATTCTAAATTTTAACTCCGTCTCGCACTTATCCGCACTTATCCCTGCGCATGCGCACGGTGGTTCTGTGGTGCGAATTCTTGCCAAAAAAAAACGACCGTGCGCATGGGCAGTCGTGTTCACAGCAACGAAGAACATCAAATCGAAAGCGACTCTTGCGTCGTTAATATTGTCGACGCTCTTCTCGCGCTCTTGCAACTCTCGATATTTTAAGGTTACGTAACGCGAGAGAAAACACCCGACGTGGATCGATAAAAGAGAAAATCGAACGGAACGAAGTTGGTAACGAGAGCTTGGAAGCTCCGGGTACGTATTGTTCGCCCTGTAGAACGGGAGGAGAGTCAGAGATACGGAGGAAACGCGAGTCTCGGATGAATGGTGTGTGTACAGAGCGTCGAAGCGATTTCGCCCGGTGTAGAGTTTCGTGAGGAGAGCGACATGAAACGCACGCGGGAAGAGGGTCACGCTGTCGATTCTCCTCGGGCGAGGTCACGTGTGTGTGCGTGTCCAGCGATCCCGCCTACGGGCCGTGAACGTAACCGCGCTACGTTCCGTCTATCGCGTTCGTTTCGGATCATCGCTCGGCTCACGGAAACAGCCGGCTCAGCAATGGGAACTTTGTTATTTATTCGCAGCGATTCGTAGAGCGAAGATAATCGTCAATCCACTAGCTTTGTATTGAATGAAATTCGTTAAGAAAAAAAAAAAAAACTAAAAAAACTAAAAAAAACTTATCGCCGACCGAGAGACGAAAGCTTGCTTCGTCCAAGGTCACGGTTCGTACGCATATATATTTATATATTTGTATACGTGTATGTATACGTATACGGATTTTTTGTTCTCTCAAGAAGGTCAAAGTCACGACCGACAAGAAAATAAATGGTCTGTTCGAGTGGTGAGCAACCGACTCGTCCCACCAAAGAGAGGGAGAGAGCGAGACCCCCGATCGTCGTCAGCGTGTGTCGCTGCGCCAAAGTAGATTAACCGATGTTGTAACCAATAGATAATTGAATGAAGATGCGTTTATCGCACAATTGAAAGAGCTCGGCTCGACAGTGGCGCCGTTCGCATTTACACGAGACGAGTGTGCGTTACTCCGTTACGAGTTCATTGAAAGCTGTGAGTACTATCTTTTTTTTTTTTTTTTTTTTATGATTGCGTTTATGCGTTAGCCAATGGGGAACCGTACTACGTACAATCGAATCGACTATTGTATGCTACGTTTTTTTGTTTGTTTTTTTGTTTTTTCGTCGTCCGAAAGCGAAGGTCACAGTATGCGTTCGCGAATTATTCAACTTGTTACATTATCCCTCGATGACATAGTCAATCGAGCGCTACTATTAGTAATTTATAAACAAAACATGTGGATACCGGGAAATATTTTCAATTTATATTAATCTTCTATATATATATATATATATATATATATATATATATATATATATATATATATATATATATATATATTGGGAGGTTGTTTGTTTTGCTTGTTCGTTTGTCTGTCCCAATTTTCAAGAGTCCAGGGGCGCGTCTATGCCCTGATTATTCTAAGTCCTCCAAGGTGACCACTTCCCAGACCCTGATCTGCGCGTCTCGATGAGTTGCGCACAATAATGCGATGCACAACGCTGTGCACTATCGTCGTGTGCAAAAAAAAAAAAAAATATATATATACGAGTTTTCGACCAAAAATATCTCACTTCCGTTCCAGAAAAAAAGTCATTTTGTGACGGGATGTGACGTCATTACGGAAATACGACACTCAGTGACGTATTTTCTCTATGACGTCACGTCCAGTAGAAAAATGAGATTCCCAAACCGGAATTGTCGTATTTCCGGTTTCAAAAATTTCACAGTCCATAGCGAGGCATCGAGGTGCCTCGAGGCGCAAAAACCTGCTAGTTGAGTACGATAAAAAGGAGAGTCAATAGCAAACGGCGAAAAAAAGATTGATCAAACATTCTGCATAATAACTTGCACAGATGGATTGTAGTGAACATTGGGATGGACTATGAAAAAAAACAACAAAAAAATAATGGGGAAAAAAAAAATGTCGCCCGACGGTTCACCGTCGCAGACGCGTAGGAATTCGGTGTAAATGTATAGGTAAGAATAAGCGGCCGAAAGAGCGATAAACTCGGCGCGGGTGTGTGCGTGTGTTAGTGTGTTAATGGAAGATAAAAAAAAAAAAGAATATCGGAAGCTCGGCGAGATGAATTTTTGTCGGATCCAAATGAACCACACTGTTGAAGGACGCTCCGCCGTTAGAGGTGTGTACGCGATCGGGCATCGTCGCCGAACGTCCTTTGCCTCTCGTTTCGTCTTCGAAGGATGAGCCAAGACAAGAAAAAAAAATAAAAATAAACAACGCACCAGTAGAGAAGAACGAAGCGCGCAGGACGCGCAACGGTCTACGCGAGATCGATCTCCTTCGTGCGCCGAGCTTTCTGATGGTTTTTTTTTTTGCGCGACCGTCGATTCTAGAAAACAAAAAAAAAAGAAAATTTTTGTGTAGGCTAATGACGAGCGGCCAACGATGCGGACGAATCGTACCGGCGAGGCGCTCGAAGCCGGTGGATTAAAGTCGCGGACGAATAGGACACGAGCGAGGCCTACGTCGGCGCACACGCTTGTCCAGATTTGTTTGTTCTTTTTATTATTATTTACAATTTTTTTTTTTTTTTTTTTTTAATACCTAAGTATAAACCGATACGCATCTGGAATGTGTCTCAATTTTTTTATATAAAATAAAACGATATGTAAAGAACGAAGCTTTAATGATATTATACCAATAACAACATATTGTGAATCGACCGACGGCGAAACAATTTATTACTGTCGAGAAAGAAAACTCGGCGACGGAAGTGTGAAAACATTTTTTGCTCTCAGTTTGCATCATCCGTCCCCGGGTGGGGACACCGTCCTGTACCCGACCGTAGGATGTTTTTCCTTTTTTTTTTCTTAAACGGGAAATCGAGAGAACAATCGAATCGTTTCGGTCACGAAAATGCCACGAGCCGACGGAAGTGCGATCACCTTAGAGTTTTGTGCAGATAAGGCAAACGGCCCAGCTTCTGACACTGTCCCAGTTTGTGACAGGCGTACCTCTAGCATAGTTGGCTTCCCCCACCATTTGATATGGGTAGCGCGTCTTTTTTTTATCCCTATGATTTAACACGCTTTAAAGTGAGAGAGTTACGTAGAAGTGTCATAAACTGGGCCTTTTTTAACCTTACGTCTCGATGTGAGGTAGAAGCTCCAGTGGCCGCACACCCAAGCGGGCAGTCTCACTTTCCGGGCATGCATGAAAAATCGTATTCCCGTCTCTCTTGCACGCACGCTTCGTCCGGCCACTGGAACTTTTATTTTAATTAACTGCGGAGCCGCCACTTCTACGGATATGTACATAAGTGCACATATATTTTCTATGCAAGGATATGCACACACGCACGTGCACAAATTTAAATAGTTTATATATATATATATATATATATATATATATATATATATATACTGGGGAGCTCGGAGCTCGCGCGCTCGTACCCCTTTATGGACTTAAGCTCTTATTATTCTAGGTCCTTTAAGCCCCCTTTGGAACCCTTGAGCACCCCTTGGACACGCCGAGCCCACCTTGAACACCCCGAGCCCCCCTGGATCCCCCAAACCCCCCCCCCCCCCCCCCGATTCTTGACATGGCGGCGACGGCGAAATCTTTTTATATTATAGAGATATATGTTTGACCCTTAGTGTGCATCAGGGGTAATTTTGACCCCAACGTTATCCCATCTTTTTTCGCCAAATGTCAACTTCAAGCACCTTTTTGAACAGGTAAAAAAGGCTTCTTTTAATCTGACTACGCGAACTTAAAATTCGATCAATGCAGTGCAAAAAAGTCTCTTAACCTTTTGTTTCCGAAATGTGCACAGTTACCGAAATATTCGAGGCCGGTGATCGAATCGACCCCGTGTCCACCCAATGATTCGCGACATAGTTGTGCACACCAAGGGTTAAATCGCTTGGGTCAAGAAAATGTCACGACCCGGCGGACGGACGATCGCCCAGAGTTTTATGCAGTCACGTCTCGATGTAACTACGTAGCGGCCACCACTGCAGATATGTATATAAGTGCACATATATTTTCTATGCGAGGATATGCACACACGTACGTGCATAAATTTAAATAGTTTACACGTACACATTCGAGGGCATGAAAACAAGTGACATTGTTCGAACCGAACGAAAAGAAATCGTAGCCGTTCAGCGCACTCTCGGGGTAACGAAATGCCGACCGAGCTCCCCGAATCTCGCTCGATGAGGCGTTCCGATGTGGATCGTCGATATCGAACGTGTCCGCTTACGCGAGCGACGCTCGCGGATTCTTCCGGAAGTTTTTTTTTCTGCGGCGCTGACACGCCCCCGTTAATCGTCTCCGCTCCGCGCCAACATTTTCCCTCAGTGAAAAAAGAGATTGGGAAACTATGGCAAGGGTGGACGAAGTTAAACGAGGCGCAAAGGAGAGACCCGAGAGAAACGCAGCCTCCTTTCGAGAAGCTCGTCCGTCGGCCGTACGCGCGGACGAGAGGGCTCTTTGTAGCTTGCTTGGTAATTAGCAGCTGGCAGGAGACCAAAGGTGAGAGAGCGCCGCGCTCCGGCGGCTCGGAGAGCTACGGTGAATTGTCGGTGCTACGAGCGTGTACGACACGAGCATTGGGAGGATGATGTAATTGACCGGGGTAGCCGATAATTATATACGCCGAACGAAAGTCGTCGAACAATATAATATTTTCGTGTGACGAATTGTGTGAACTACGGACGTTAGTCGAATGAATTTATTGAAAACAAAAAAAAACATCTATATCGATCTAGTAGTTACACTTTTACTCTGAAGAGCATCCAAAGAATGAAATAATAATAATAAAGAAGCGCACCTTGTAATACTGTATAGTGATACATGTAGAACGGTAACGATTACTGTCGATAATAAAGGTGCCATCTACAGATTGTATATACACACACACACACATATATATATATATATTTTTTCAGAGTTTACGAACTCACGCGGATGTAATACGCGATAGACGCGCACATCCAGTGGCAATCGGTCATTGCTTTTTAATATCTGAAGAAAAAAAAAGTGCGCGACCTCTCTCGGTTCGCATGATAAAATGCTTAGACATCGAAGCGCGATGAAAGTTCCGATCGAACGATTAAATCCAAAAATAGTCGAATCCACACATTGCGGATGGAAATTGTTCTCTAACTCTATCTAATGTTCTCTCTGTATGAGAATTTTCGCCCGTAAAAAGTTTTTTGGTTCACACATTGTGGACTGTAATCGATGTATCGATATATATATATATATTGGGTATCGAGCAGACATCTATGGGGAGGGGGAAAAAAAAGAAACGAAGAAAAGAAAACGTAAATACAAAGAAATAACATTTTTTGTTCGCCAATCGATGCATTATCGAATGCACAGTGTTGATGCCAATTTAATGGCACTTGCCTCCGGATAAATAATTACGATATTATAAGTGTAATGAACTTAGGAATAAATTTTAATTAACGTAATAAAGAAATATTAATTAACGAAAAAAAAAAAAACATTAGACATTCCCGATCAGGTCCGATCAGATACGTATTGGAGAAATTTGTAACTTTGATTTTGGCGATAGGGAAAGACGGAGTGGAGAGGGAAGAAGGGATTCAGAGAGAGGATTCTCTCGTTCAGTGGACGTAAAATTTTAGCCGTCATATCGTTCACCGAGACTGCGGTTCGCACACGAAGAATAGTATATTATGCTACAAGGGGGAAAAGAACGAGATTTTCACCGAGCGTGAAGTTCGCAATCGCGTGAGGTTAAAATTCGCTCCCTTCCGCGTAGCATAAAATACTTTTTTTTTTCTGACATTGTTAAAATAACCACACTTTTGTTTCGCAAAAATTATCATATTCGCCAATGAACATTACTCCCTGGGGACTTAATAGGGCTTCCGGAGGATGTAACGAGGCCAACTGTTCCCTCGGGAGTACATGGTAAAAAAAAAGTTTGTACTTTTTACAACAACTTATTGTCAACAAACGTCCACAATTTTTTGTTTGTTTGTTAATTTCCTAGTTTTACAAACTAAAGTACAAACTAAAATTGTCAATTAAACGGGAAATAAAGGGGCAGCTCCGTATATTCACATAAATGACAAACGAGTTTGTGACTTATTTAACAACTTTTTTTTTCCATACCGACAGCGATAGGTGCGCGGCTGGTGTGTAGCTCTGGCGGTCCCCAAAGTCAAGCACTACCGCTCGCGGTCAGTACTCGGATGGGTGATCGCCCAGCTGCGCGCTGGCTGGCGCATCGAATCGCGGAGCGGGAGGTTATTTTCTCGGAGATTGGTGATAATTACCCTGTAAGAACACCAATTTGTGGGGAAAGGAGCTGTCTGTGTATGGCACAGGTTTTCGGCAGTTTCCCTTGTGCCCTTGTGCGAATGCGACACAGTAAGGGACACGGTCTTACACACAGGTCTGGAAACGACGGTGGTGAGGGAAGGGTCGCCTAGCGTCCAGTTTTCGCAGCTTCAATTTTCGGCCGCATGGTGCGCATCGGAAAGGGGATGTCGAGCGCGAAAGCGACAGCCATATGTCTCTGTCTCGCTCGCACCACACTTTTATTTGATTTGTACCCTGTTTTGCAGTGAGGTACCACACAGGATTTCGTCATTTTCGTACGATCAATTTGTCAATGAGAATTTTTTAAATTTTTACACTCACGATTTTACACGAAACGCGAAGACAGATCTGTACCGGTTTAGGTTAGTCCGGCAACATCCGCCGACCACAGCGCCGCAAGGTGGTAGCGATTAGAAAAAAAAAGTTTGGACACTAAGCGGCCCACTTTCGCCTATGAAAAACGGTCGTCTTTTCCAGACCTGTGTGTAAGACCGTGGGAGTAACAGAGTTTCCTGAGCAAGTAATCAGCCCTATTGTTCCCTAGGGAATAATAAAAGCGTACTGCGCATGTGCACAAGTTAACAATGATCATTGGTCAATAATGAACGATTTTCCGCTCGTGTTGCATACAAGGAATGTGGTTATTTTAACGAAGTCTGGAAAAAAAATAATAATAATATTTAGACCCGAATTCTCGTTACAGATGGAGACCGAACTTAGAGTGTAATTCGAACACGTAGCATCATTGAGAACGACCTTGAGGTTATCGGCCAGCACTGTGTCACGATACACACACACACACATCCGACTGTGAGTTATACGTTTATTTTCCTCTTGAAATCCACTGCCGAGGTTGCCCCACGTGAGCGGGTTACCGGTTCACCGATAACCCACGGTAACATAAAGAATTATTGTCATAGTTTACGAAATGCCGATCGTTACATGACTACGTGTTCTAGTCTACATACCAAAAAAAAAAAAAAAAAAATCGCAGGACGCTTATTCACTTGCGAGGAAGATCTTAATACAAAACGAATAGGCAGCAAAAAAAAAAAAAAAAACTAATATCGGTCCATGTAGCACGAAATATTTTGAAATCACTTCTTAATTATTTGCCAAACTTTAAAATCTTATGAAATATTTCTGAAATGTATGAGAATAATATTTTGAAATATTCTGTCAGAATATTCAAACGAAAAGTTTTACTTTAAAATATTTCGCAAACATACTTAATCTTACAACACATCTCATGTATTTCTGAAACATAGTGACAAAACATTTTTTTTTTTGTTTCATGTTTCACCGTAATGTTTCTACGGATGTTCTCGTGTTTATGCGGATGTGCATATGCATAATTGGACTGGCGATAAAATCTTTAAAAAAACACTTCAACATAAATATTTGTGAAATGTTTTCAAAAGCATTTTGAAAATATTTCACAAGTACTTTTTAATTTTAATGAAATATTGTCAATATTACAGAAAAAAAAAAAAAAATTTGAAATCTTTCAAAAATATTTCCGTGCTACGTGAGGGCAATCTGTTGCTTTGTCGATTGTACGTTTTTTTTTTCGCAAGCGTCTTCTATTACAACGTTTACGGTAAACTTTCGATAATACGAGAATATAGCGAATGAGGATGCGTTGCAAAGTATAAATTTGCATTGCGAGGTGTGAATCAGTGTGAGAGTGAACGGTCGAGTGATTGCTCGTCCGTGTTTTGATGTATTCGAGAGCCCGCGTATGTGTCCGAGTGCGAACTATATGATGAAAAAAAAAGAACAAAAATAAAACAAAACGAAATCTATAATACGCGCTTGTCAAGGAACGACCAAATACGTTTGTCCAACTTTTTTTTAAATCGTGTATAAATGCCTTTGTAAACACATTGAATTGTAACGAGAGACGAAGTGAAATATATCGAATGAATGATGGCATTGTTCCCAATGATTGCGATTATTCGTCCTATCAACCTAAACAAAAAAAAACAACGTTGTCAAGAAAATCATACTCGAGAGGACGTTTTTGTAATTAATGCATCAAAGTCCTATTTTTTGTGCTTACCGAGAGTGGCGAACAAAGATCACTTTACACCAGAGCTGGGCAAAGTATTTAAAGTACCAAGTACTTAAAGTACATTGTACTTAAAGTCCTATGTACTTTATACATTGTCAAGTACTCAGGACTTTAAGTATTATGTACTTTAAGTACTTATAAAGCACTTTAAGTTCTTATAAAATAACAAAAAAAAATCGTATTTACTTGTTTATCAAGTAAGGAAAAAAAAAAATATGTTTATGAAAAATCATAAAAATTAAGGTAATGCGACGATAGACCTTATTAGAAAAATAGTAGAATTACGTGATGCTTTGTAGCCGAGCTGGGCGGTACTTGAACACCATGGTCCCCGATTGGTAATTGAAGTACGGGCTTCAAGTACAAGTCTACTTACGGTAAAGCTGAACAAAGTTCCAAAAAAATAGTTAATACAAAATAGTTAATTACAATGTACAAAGGATCACCAGTACTTTTTATAATTGAAGTATTTCTCAAGTACTTTTTCCAGGTATTCCCAAAATTAATGTATCTGAAGAGGTCGCTGCCGGCTATTTGAAAAATTGAAAACTTTGGAACATCTAAATTTAAAGTAAAAAATAAAAATAAAAATGGACATTTTCTTGGAGGTACCCCGTACTTCCAAAATATAATGTATAATTACACCCTCGGTAGCGACCTCCAAGAAGACTTCGATTTCGTACGGATTTTGCAGAGTTTTTTCTTATACGTTACACTTTGAAAGCGCGGCTTGACACCAATGAAATCTCGAATTTTTCACTTTGACTTTAAATTTAAATGTTCCGAAGTTTTTCATTTTTTAAATAGCCGACAGTGACCTCTAACAATGCATTAATTTCGGGGACCCTTGGCACATCACATTTTTTTTTGATACCTCACGATAATACAGGGTGGCCAGCAAAAAATTGAAAAATCTTCAATTTAAGAACCACCCTACCCAGCGGCCTTAGTCGCGCGATATACTATATCAGATCAGATGAAAATAATTAAGAAATCCACCTAGAAATATTTTACTTACTTAAATTTTAAACTTGTATAACCTTGACATACTTTGGTCAGCTCTGATATTCACGTTTCACGCAATAGAAAATACTTGAAGTAATGGAAGAGACCTTTAAGTGCAGTATACTTCAAGTACTTCCTCCACTTTAAGTACAGTATTTAAAGTACATATGTACTTAAAGTACTTTAAAAAATGGCAGTACTTAAAGTACACCTGTACTCAAAGTATCGGAATTAAAGTACCAAATAAGTACAATGTACCTTAAGTACCGCCCAGCTCTGATGAAAACGTAAAAATCTACGGTTTCGAACTGCTTTTTATCGACGATGAAAATTCACCGATGTCACGTTTAAAATTGAATATGCATTTGATCGCTGAACGCGCTTTGCGAACAATCTAGTTCACGCAAATGGCTCACCTCGTTCGACTTGACGCTCAACAAAACGTCAATGTTGCACTGGCATGCGAACTTTTTTGTCGATGTGTACGCGATGCGTCGACAAAGGTCGAATGCATTAAAATCTTCGAGCTGTTTAACGTTCGCGATGCATTTCATTTAGGTTGGCCGATGCGCCGTTTCTTTAACAATGACCGAATAGGAATCATTGATTTCACGGGCAAAAACAACGACAAGGTTGGACTAAAGCGCGTAGTTTTTAACGATGTAATACAAGACGAATCGATTGAGCTCGAATGCGTTAGAATCATCAAACTATCTAACGTTCGCGATGCAGTTCATTTGGGTTGATCGATGCGCCGTTTCTTTAACAATGACCGAATAGGCATCATTGATTTAACAGGCAAAAACAACGACAAGGTTGGACTAAAGCGCGTAGTTCTTATCGATGTTTCGGAGACGAATCGACTGAGCTCGAATGCGTTAGAATCTTCAAATTATTTACCGCTCGCAAGGCATTTAACTTCGACTTTACGAAGCGCCGTTAGTGACGTTAAATTAATCATTACTGAATCGAAATCATTGATGTCAGGCGGCGTTCAATCGATCATTATCGAATCGAAATTCCTAAGATTCGCGTAATTTCATAATTGTTCGGACCGAGCCATTCGTTCGAGACGAATTGATAAGATTCCATTGACTAAAGTCTCGATTATCTCCTCGAGATCGATGATAAAAAATCGGTGACACAGCGAGACGCATTGATTTCGATAACTCGCACTGTCACAATAATCAACATCTTCGACATTCCACGGCGACTGATAGTACTCGTAGCACAACACGCCTGTCGTCGCCCTAGCAGATCGGAGCAAGCGAATGGTTTCGGTTCCCTGGAGTTCCTCCCAACCAAAAACCAACCCAAAAACCAAACGTCGATTGGTGCGCCAAACCAACCATTATTCCAACCTCCCGAAGGTTGATTTTGGGTTGGTTCGTCACACCCGACCATCAGACAACTATTCATTCGACAGAGTAAAGACTTTCAGTCGAGAATAGTAGTGGTTGACTTATGGTTGATTTTTCAAAACCAACCGTAAACCAACCGTTGGCTAGGTCGTTGCCCGAAATAGTTGGTTTATGGTTGGTTTCGAAAAAACTAACCACAAATCGACCATCACTGTAGTAATCTGAAAGTCGGAATGAGGGTCGTTTTATAATAACCAACCATGAACCAACTATTTACGCTGTCGGAAAATGGTTGGTTTTCAAAAACCAACAAAAAATCAACCTTCGGGCGGTTGGAATAATGGTTGGTTTGGCGCACCAATCGACGGTTGGTTTGTGGTTGGTTATAGAAAAATCGTCCAAATTCCAACGATTGTTTACGGTTGGGTGGTCCGCGAGGGTTGCGTTGCAGTTTCTTTTCGGTTGCTTTTCGGCTCGAAGATAGTTTTCGATTGGAAATCAAGGAATTCGGTTGCAACTGTCGGTTGCTTTTTGCAATCCGGCAATCGACAGATGCTTCTGAAAAGCAACCATAATTTTTTTGGTTGGAAATGGGTTGGTTGTAATTGTTTTCGTTTTGCTTCCACAGCAAGAGTTGCTTTGTTTTCGTGGAATTTTTTTTCGAGATTTTCATCTCGGAATGCTCAAACCAGTCTAAAAGGTCGAGACAAGGGATTTGCAAGAAATTTCAGTATATCGTATCCCGTCGATGGGACAGCGGTCATCATTTTTAATGTATCGCCTTAAAATTTGGTCCACAAGTACACAGTGATTAAGCAAATGTTAACGTCGAATTTAGAGTGAGTTTCTGACACTCGCCAGAAACTGGACTCTTTACCTTAAACTGTTTCTGAAATTTCAAATACATCTGCGCTGCAATTTTATAGTAAAACTTTTATTCTAGTGACATTTTCTCGTAAATTTCAGGCAAAAGATTTGTAATTTTAATATCTGGTATTTTAATTGTACACAAAAAGCACATCAAAGTTCACTTAATCAAAGTTCAGTTAATGCAATTAATGTAAGCCAATTTCAAGTTCCAGTACATTAAATTTACAATTTATTTTTACAGTGTAGCTGTTTTATTGTCAGCGTAGACGAAACTCGGCACGGCTCTGCAGAAGCATTGAAATGCTCGAGCTCCTCGAAGGGTTCGTCCGCTTTCTGATCGCATACGTGATTTTTTGAATTACACGAAAAAGCAATTGGATTCGAAACGGTTAAAATTTACATGATCTTCGCGAGGCGGTGTCTGCGACGGTTTGTAAATGAAAATTATTCCTCGGTAAGTCGCGTCACTGGCAGGTAGCGGGAGTGCACGTGTCGACGGGGTCGCTTCGGGAAGTGTCTCTCCACTTCTCTCGGTCGGGACGGTGTGCATCGCTCTATCCGGTTGGCCTCATTAATTAACAGCGAATAAGAGACACACGCACCGGTACGAACACCTCACTCCACTCACGTACGTGAATTTCCATCCGCATTGTAAGCTAACGCGACATTACCCACTCAAGGCGATTCGCGGCGGACGTTTTTCCTCGCTTAATTCAGAGCTTTCAATATTCAGATCCGGTCTTCATAATGAAGAAAAACAAAAAAAATTGCTTTCTAAATGATACACATTACATTGCAAAAATGAGGCACTAAACTCGACGATTTTTCGTTCTCACGATTATTTAGAATCGGGTGTTTATTTGTTTATTGACAATTCATCGGTACCTGAGAATTGATTTTTTTCCATCCATTGTTTTTTGCCTTCTTCAAACTGAATATAGTTTTCTTAACGCTTGCGTCACGCGTCCGCCTTTTAGCAGTTACGGCTTTGCTAAATATTTGCCGTGTGACTTCCATTCCGCCGAAGATCTTGGTTTCCGGACTTGCCTCGACAGTAGCAGGGTCATTCGATTCCAAGGAATGACAATGTGTTATAAAAAATAGAGAATAAAAAAACCGGACGGCCCATCGTACCGTTCAGAGTGTGTCCGTCCGCGGTCGCTGGCGCCCGTGCTTTTTTCCCCCACTCTGTCCGATGTACGTAGGACGATCGGCTTGGAAATCCGAATTTACGACGTAGTTTCTTTGAAGAATGACAATGTGTGCGCATACGCGCGGATCGGTCTGCGTCCGATGTTTACCCATCAATAAAGAGGCGGCCAAAGTTTACCGACCATACTCTCGTCATTCAAACATTGTGACTCTCTTCGCCTCTTCTCCGTTCATTACACATTCCAGTAACGTTAATTTTTTACCTCCAAAGTCTTCTCCGTGTATTCAACGTTGTTTCGTTATGAATTGATTAATTAACTGATTGATTGATTGATTTATCAGTGAATCGTTTTATGTTTTATCCGTCAATAAAGAGCCGGCCGAATTTTACCGAGGATACACGCGTCACCCGAACATTGTGATCATCTTCGCCTCTTCTCCATTCTATTCGTCGTTGTTTCAAAGATTAATTAGTTCATTGACTCATTGATTCATTGACTCATTCATTCATTAATGCATTAATTCATTGGATGATTAATTAATTTACCAGTTATTCGATCGATCATGACAACCGATAATTCGAATACGCCCGACGAATGAAGGCGTTCGTCGCGCACCCGGAGAGCTTCGCCGTCCCAATGTTGAGCTAACATTGCTTATCGCGGAAACTAAAGCTCCTCTTCGTGGATGTTTATCGCAATGTGTCTGAGCCGTAATGCGTTTAAAAGTTAATCGTACAGTAGACGCTCGACGAGACATACGGAAGCCCACGGCGGTTACTCTCCGTCAATCATCGCGTCGCCGGCACCTGTAATAGCATTACACTGCGAACAAATCCGTCCGAGCGTGGACTTGTGGACTCCTACGAGGCCATCGTCGATGGACGAAGGTTGCGCCGCCGGCCGGCGCGCTCGTGGCACGCTCGAGGATTTTGTGTATGCGCATCGTCGCCAAACGGTGTTTTCGTCTTCTTCGTTTTCATTGAGCAATTGAACATCGCGTTCGTGAAAAAAAATGTACTTTTTCGCTCCTGAATCTATAGCTGTGCTGAGAATCCTCTTTATACCTGAAACATGGAAGAAAACGTCGAATTAGAAAAATCATACGAGAAAAACAGTATTGTCTTGATCGCGTGTTATCGTTGAAATAAAACGAAATTCGTGTTTGCATACGCGCGTCATCGCGAAACGGCGTCTTCTTCTTTGTTTTCATCGAAGAATCAAAGGTCGCGCTCACGAAACAAATTTACCTCCAACGTAGACGCGCTCGATCGCTTCCTTGTTCCTGTATCCGTGCACATATACACAATAAAAAAATGTGTACTCTTTACAACAAATTATTATCCACAACTTGTACTTTCGTTTGTTAATTTTGCAATTTTACAAACAAAAGTACAAACTACAGTTGTCAATAATACAAGAAATAAAAGGACAGATATCGTATATTCAAATAAGTGAAAAACGAGTTTGTCACTTCTTAACAAAATTATTTTTACGAAATTTCGCCGATTTTTCCGATTTTACGAAATTATTTTTTACTGTGCGCGAAATATATCTAGAAATCATTTTATTAATATTTTCAATCGTTCACGTCTTACGAAATATTTCTGAAATATATGAAAGTAATACTTTTAAATATTCTATCAAAATATTCAAACGAAACGTTTCTTAAATATTTCGGGAACATAATTAATCTTTCAACACAACTAAAATATTTTTTATTTAATTCACGGAAATACTTTTACAAATGTTTCCGTGTTTATGTGGGTGTGTTTATGCAAATTGGACTTGCGAGGCAATTTTTCACATTTCGCTGAAACGTTTAAGAAAAAACATTTCACAAATATATTTTTTACTATTCATAAAATATTTTCAATGTAAAAAAAAAAAAATATCAATGAAATCTTTCAATAATATTCCTGTGCTATGTGAGGAGCTGCGCTGAGAATCCTTCTTTATACCTGAAACTTAAAAGAAAATGTCGAATGAAAGGATTACGCAATGCCTCGCGTGTGAGAAAAAAAAGTATTGTCTCCATCGCGTGTTATCGTTGAAATAAAAGAAAATCCGATAAACGAGCGGAAGCTCACACTAACGGATGTGCCCACGGTAGACGCGACGTGCGAACAATGCGCTCTTGTGATAGTTTCGACTGGGTGGAAAAAAACAAACTAAAAAACAATTGAAATTATTGTTGAGAAGAATGTCAAGATTTTTTTACGACAAAACTTTAGCATAATCATTATTACTTGCGTCTCCGTTTGTATCTCTGCTGCCGAGGACTTTGAAATTGCGTGTCATTGCCGTCTGTCGAGTGAGAAATTATTGCGAGAAAAATTATTGCTGTTTCCCGGGAGATGGCAGCACCTCTCAATCTGTGCAGAAGCGAGGCAGCTCCTGAAAATATTTAATTAATACAGTAGAGTGCAAATATGGTAAATCAGATAAAGACGCGAATCATATCTCTTGGCAATGGGAATTGTATGAAGAATCGAGAAAAACATTATTGTCATAATTTAATAATTATGACATTATTAACTATTATTATTATTAATAATTATTATTATTGTTAATTAATGTAATGAAAAATTACGGATTCGCGCCATACGATCTTGAAACCTTTTTGCACGTATTTTATTGATTTTTTGTTTAATACTTAAAAATTGTATGTACTTGGCAATACATTTGAAGGTCAGTCTGAATATTTGTCTGCTTTTTGCAAAGTAGGAACAACGTCTATGTACATTAAGTTTTTTTGGATCATTTAAGGTGTTTTTGGGGTTTTACTTACATCAAGTTTTTTGATTTAATATAGTTGACTCAGCAGAGTGCGGGTGTGGTAAACCAGATGAAGACGCAAATCATATCATTTGGCAACAAGAATTGTACGAAGAATCGAGAAAAAAAGTTGTTGTTAGCACTCAAGAAAAATTACGAATTCCTGCCATACCTTCTTGAAACCTTCCTACACGCCATGACACGAAGTACATTGCTGCTGATCGGCCGTTTTATTAACAACATAGATCTTTTCACATAAGGTATGTCTCAATCGTTACGATTTTATAATTTGACTGACAAGAATAGTCATATAAAAAAGTGTTGTAAAGGCTGTATGGGAAAATTGTCCCAAAGCCAATCCTCTTTTCTATTTTCTCGATAAACAAAAAAACATTTTAAAAAAGCGTGCCAGCTACAAGCTTCAGACCACAAACAGAAGTATCGGGCACAACATTTTATTAAAACTTACTGTACAATATTGACAAACGATAAACAATGGTAATATAAAAACGAACCGAAAGTTCATTTGGAGCTTTTGGTCTTGTTTTTGCCCCAGTCCTCGGAAATATAAGTCAAAAGGTCGGTCAGTCCCTCGAATTCAGTTCTGCTCTGGGGAGGATCATTTCTAGGTATCCTCGGAAGTAAGGAGCCCATTTTATGTCGAAACTCTTGAGCGTTGGTCGCACCGGAGAGTTTCCATATGCCATAGAAGATCGCGCCGCATCCGCCGACGGCGTAAAGGGTGCCCCAACCGAGAGCTCTCAGCGCGAGCGACGCACCGCTCTCAGTCGTTCCTTTCGCTAGTCCGGCCACTCCGTCGTGAAAATATTTCGGATCTTTCTTTCTCGCTGATGCCAGTGTTGTCCCGAAACCGATCAGCGCTGCTATTCCGGTAACGGCACTCAGAAATATAACGCCTAAAAAGTTTATTAAATTTTTTTTTTTTTATTAAACAGCCACCGGTTTTTCGAGGTTAAAATTTGACGATCCTTCGACTGAGATAAATAAGTTTACTTATCGTCGATCGTGACACAAACTCACCGTAAATTTTGTCCCTTCTCTTGTCCGTACTCTGCGTCGTCGATGACAAATTACCCTTGACTATCGTTTCACTGTTGTTCGCGTCGGTTGAAAGCAAAACATCCGTGCTCGTCGCCATTGCGTTACACGAGCCAGCGTTGCCAACTGCAAGTAACGTACGTTCCTGCCGTGCCTGTCTAGGGTAACATATAGGTGGCCAAAAGGCGAACATCTGTTCCGACCAACTTCGTCCAACGACAAAGTCTCTACCACACTATGGACTCTCAAATCGTTTCCGTACAAGAGCCACGATATATGTGATTAAATGCAATTCCTCTCCGACATCCTCGGAGTCGAACGCATATTGGAGTAAAAAAGCAAAATGGTATAATGTTTATTTACAATAATACATAAAACCCGACGGATAAACGTTCCATACTCACGACCTAGTAACCCGTCCTGACTGAATGCTTTAACGATCTTTGAATCTCTCGTCAAGGAGCCGACTTTAGGGGAAGTGAAAGTCACGTGACGAGGCCATGAGTGTGAGATAGTTGCAATTTTCAAATTAACTTTATTCAATGGTGCTTAATTTTTTTTTGAGAAAAAAAATGACTTCGGGCCGAAGGCGAAATTACCGTGTGCATCCGGCTCGAATTTGCTTTTTCCTCAAAGAAATTAGCACCCTTGAGAAAAGCTCATTACAGTTTTCATTACCGTGCGCGATATTTCACTTCCCCTTAAGTCCAAAAGGATTTCAAACGACACTGACCCAAGTGATGCGGTAATTTGCCGACGCTCCGAAGTACGAGCTGTCGGCCGTACAGATATCTGCTTGTCGCGAAAGTACAGATTTTCTACGAATGATGCCGTTCAGGTGTAAACGCAGCAACGATATTGTGGCAATCGAACCATGCAGCTTTGCAGAGCACGGCATATAGGTTATAAAGTTTCATAGAACTTTTTCGACTGAAGACCGACCAAAGTATACGAGAAAAAAAAATCCAAAGTGAAAAAAACAATAAATTATTTTGTTAACAAGCAATTGCGATTAACAATTAAACGACCAGATTTTCCGCAAAACACCTTATATATTCGTGATCGGGAGGTCAACATCTATTGAATCCAACAAAGTTGTTTCGGCGACCTCGAATTGCATACAGAACCACGTCTGGCATCTGGACTAAGCATGCAAAACATGTTTCCATATCATAATCTGACAATCGATTTTTTTTCGGAATTCCAATACTTTGTCACCTTACACCGTTTCGCATGTGGGATGATAAAGTAAATAAAATTAGACGACGGGGAAAAATGGGCAATAGAATCATGATTATTAGTATTGGTCCAAAAGTCCTTTCGATACTTTATTCATCCTTCGGGGGATAACAAATAATGTTTGTGTGTGTATTTCTTTTTATTGTTATTGTGTCCGTGGATAGGGCGTGTGCGCAGGCGCAACGACGACGTTTATTTACTTCGTCTCTATACCGCGGTTTATTAGAATATTAAACAATGATTGTCCGTAGCCCTATCAGAAACTACCGAGGGTTCGCGAATCATCGGTTTCTGACACTTATCCGAGGGTTCCTGAGGGTGAAACGAGGTAAACCTAGAACATCGGTTTCGATCAGACGGAAGGTTCACCGAGAGTAAACTGATGTTCGCAGCCGTGCATTCTCAATCGCATCGGTTTCGATGCGACCGATGATGAATAGAGGATGAACCGACGATCAAAAGGTAACATTTTTATCGTCGGTTTGGGCTCAAAAACCCTTTGGAAAGTTTTCGAAACAGAGCGTCGGTTTACCCTCATTTTGCCTCGGTGATTTCTGACAGGGAACGACAGATCCCGAGCCCGGACGAGGCTCGGACGAGATCTCGGAGCATGTACAATTATAAAGTAGTATAACATAGTATAGTATATTATGGTATATGTAATATATCGTATATTAGACTAGTATATACACACACGCGCGCGTGCACGATCCGTCGACGCATGTACATCGGACACTTCCTCCGAGGAAGGACAAAAAAAAAAAAAAATTAAAAAATTAAAATAAGGAGAAAACGCACGACGTGGACGAAGAGAAATGAAATCAAAATAATTAAGGACAATAAAGTGTAGTAAATTAATGAACGAGAATAGCATTAGCGACAGCAATTATACGATAGCGTAGTGCAGCATGTTTAACAGTAATAATTCCTCGCGAAAAAGCGCATCAATACAAATACATATGTTTTTGTATTAAATTAGCAACACAATTGCAAAAAAAAATAACCCATTAGACTCGAAGACGTGATGAAGGTCTCGATCCTCTTATTAAAAAAAAAACGTCCGCGTCTTAACTAATTTTTTTTTTCATCGACGTTATCGATCCGCTATCGGATCGATGGAACCGTTTACAGGTTGTTTCGTTTTTCAACTACGAAATATTTCTAAGGCCCACAATGTGATGGAGTAGACTTACAATCGATATATCATTCGCGGCCATGCCTTTTCTTCTTTTTTTTTCTTTCTTTCTTGAAAGTTACTTATTGCGTCTTACGAGTTATGAATTCAAAGGTGTTATTTCTGCAAATTTTTTTAGGCGACCTCGTGATCTTACGGACTATCAAATCTGTTTAAAAAAAAAATGTATAGCCTCATTGTCAGTTACATGCGTCGCCGGACCGTCAGCACTCACGGAGAATGTCCACGTTTCTTCCAAACTTACATGGCTATTCGCGCATCAGCTTTACGCGCACGCTCTCGATTTCTTCTTTTCATTCCTTTTTCAAATTCAAGATTTTCATTTGCGAACGACCCTCCTCTGTATTTTCCGTTGTTTATCCGATCGTCGATCGACAAACGCGAACGCGACTCGATCGTTGTGACTCCAATCTCAATGTCGTTATGTCGGAACGATCTTGTCACTCCCCTTTCTTTTTTGTAATATTTTTTATCATTTATTTTTATTTACTTTTTTATTATTATTTTTTTTTGTTTTCTTCAAGTTTACGAGAAACGCTCTCATCCCAATGCCGACGCCGTCCACGCGGCTACGGAGAGGCTGTTCCACGGTGATCTTGGCTCAACGGAAACCGGAAAAATGGTGAAGCCCTCGGCTGGTCCGCTCACGCCTGCTTCGGATGAGCCACCGGCGCCGGGCCCGGATCCGAGCGGAAACACGAGAGCAGGAAACCCGTGTACATCAGGAACAGCAACGTTATCGCTATCAGCATGTACATGTAGATGTTCAACTCCGGCTGACGGAACCTATTCTTCCGCAGCCACTCCAGCACCTCGTCCTCTTTGCGAAGGTCACCTTTTGATAAAGAAACGAACAAAATGAAGAAAACTATTTTTTTCTTCGACTTCGCTAAAATAACCACATTACTTGCCTGCAACACGGACGGAAAATAATATTATTATTCTTAGATTCTTGCGACATTTTCAATTTTTAATCATTTGCTCTTATTTTGAATATATTAGAAGAATATCATCTGCGCGAGATCTTAATGTTTCTGAGATATTCTAAAGAAATGGACATAAATCAATTATTATGGACCCACGTTACGTATTAGATTCGGCAAGAATCTATCCAACCGTTTATATTTCATAACATTTGGAAAAAAAAAAACCAAAATAAAAATCGTGCCTCGCAACAGACGCCCATTTCCGTTTCGAATATTGAGGAAAAAGAGTTAATGGTAATTGGCGAATGTGGAGATTTCGCAACGCAAGAAATATAGTTATTTTAACGAAGCCGGAAAAAGTATCGCTCGCTACACGGGAGGGAGCGGATTTTCACCTCGTGTGATTTCTGCCCTCCCGAAAGTCGCGCACTGCCCTCCCTTGCAGCACGATATACTCATTTTTTTAGAACCCGAACGTAACGTGGATTAAAAGAGCATTATACGGGCGCAGGACCGCTTCTCACCTCGATAAATACTGGGAAATCGTTTTCGGAAATAAACGATTGCAGGCAGTTTAGTGACGCCCCACTTGCGGGCGTAACGCGGATCGGCCATCTTCACGAAAGTGATATCCAAATTGTCGGTCTCGCTGTCTATATTCTCGAGGTGCTCGTTCACCTCATCGCTGTCCTTGTTGTCATGCTCGTCTGCGGACAAAAAAAAATATTTAAAACAACGACAAGTGTCAATATTTCAGTAATCTCTTCCGAATCATCCTGAAGATATCTGCATGAGAATAAATTTCGTCAACTTATGACAGTTGTGTTTTGCATCGAACAAACTTCGTTCGATGAAGTTCACTTCATCAAATTCGATCGACTTCATCGATCGAATTGCAGAATAAAATTCTACAAGTGAATGACATTTTTTTCCTGCAAAAACAGTGCATTGACGAACACTTGTCAAAGATGAAGTTTGATGTCATGCAGATATATTCAGGATCGTCTCTTCCGAAGATAAGAAACCGAGAAAGCAGAACTGTCGAAAGAATTATAGGATAACTCACAGAAGAAGACCGTGAGAAATTCATTTTCGTCGAGAAGCTTGTCGAGCATCTTCTTGTTGACCTCTTCGATTTCATTTTTTATCTCAAATACGTCCTGCGAGGTAAGCCACTGGAGAATCTTGTCCTCCTGGGTCAAGTCACCGTCGTATATGAGAGGTGTCTTCTTCCGGAAGTACGCCAAGGAGGGGACGTTCATTATTCCATACTTCTCGGCGGCCTCGGCACTGGCGATCTTCACGAAGTCGATGCCGAACAGATCGGCCTCGCCGTCGATCTTCTCGAGAGCTTCCATTATCTCGTCGCACTCCGGGCAATCTTCGTCGTCTGGAATACGAAAGAGCGAGAGGTATTGTAAAATAAAAGTTATACTCGAAAATGAGTAACTTAATTTTATACTCCAAAATTAATTAATTTATTTTCTACCGGAAAATGAATAAATTACTTTCGTACTCGAAAATCAATCAATTAATTTTATGCTCGAAACATCATAAATGAAAATAGTTTTAAATTCATTAAATTCATAAAGATTTGTCTTTGACTTACAGAAGAAGACCGCGAGAAAAGGCGACTCGTCGAGAAGTCTTTCCAGCATCCTGTCGTTGACGGACTCGATCTCATCGGCCAGCTCGCGATTGTCGTCGTCGATGAGCCACTCGAGGACCGAATCTTCGTTCTGAAGATCCCCTGCAAATCGCCGATTTCGTCACAGCACTGCGTCGTAATAGCTTCGATTGTTGGTTTTATATATATATTTTTTTCCCCCACAACTCACCCTCGAACAACAGAGGATTGCCGTTTCTGAAGTAAACGAGAGCCGGAAACGTCTTGATCGAGTATCTCTTTGCGAGCTGGGGATCCTGGATTTTGACCATGTGAATGCCGAAGACATCGCACTCGTCGTCGATCCTCTCCAGGCCTTCGAGAATCTCGTCGCATATGTGGCAGTTTTGTTTGTCTGAAATAACGAACGATTTACCGTAACGCAAATGGATTAATCGTTGAATTAATTTGGAGAAACGGCGAACTCACAGAAATAGACAGCCAGATACTGAGTGTCGTCCACCGAAGCTTCGAGCATAACTCGGGTGATCAGCTCGATGCGATCCTCCGTTCTCTGAGTTATGAGCCATTGGAGCACTTCCTCCTCCTCGGCCAGATCGCCCTCGAAGACGTTCGGCGTTTGGTCCTCGAAGTAAACGAGAACCGGAAACTCAGTCACACCGTAATCTTCGGCGATCTTGAAGTCCTGCTCGAGAAGAAGATACTCAGCGTTTAATACATGCTTCAAGTACACTGCGACAGTCATTGTTATGTAATTTTCGAACACGCGCGCGCTATTGGGTTTAATGGTCGGCAAATTGAAAGGCTAGACTCTCCGTGTGTTCTTTAATTCAGCCATTTTTGGCGCTAGCTACACATTCGAGATGAATTTCATATGCATTTCAGACTTATCAAACACGTTCTTTTACCAACTTTCCTTTGTTTCTTAATACACACGTTTATGTGATTGGTTGAGCGCAAGGTAGATTCAAGAGAAAAATTGCAAAATTTCACGGTAAAGTTACTTCCGGTTTGCAAATCTCAGTTTCAAACTGGACGTAACGACATACCGGAAATACGTTACTTCCGGTTTGGAAATCACATTTTTTGACTGGACGTGATGTCTTACCGGAAATACGATACTTTGGGTTTGGCAATCTTATTTTCGACCGGAAATAGGTCATCACCAGTGTGGAAATCTTATTTCTCAACCGAAAGTTAAGTCATACCGACAAATACGCCGCTATCGGTTTGTAAATCTCATTTTCGACCGAAAGTTAAGTGATACCGAAAATCCGCGACTTCCGGTTTGGAAATCTCACTTTCGACCGGAAGAGACGTACTTCCGGTCTGACGTGACTTCCGGTTTGAACATTTCATTTTTCGATCGGATATGACGACTTCCGATCGAAAAAAAAATGAGATTTCAAAGCTAAAGACTATTGTCGAAAGTTACAAAATTGATAAGCAAAAAGAGCGCAACGAAAAACCGATGAAATTAATTAAGAAGTGTACGAACCTGGGTTTTGACGAAGGTTATGCCGTGTCGATCGCAGTCATCGTCGATGTTCTCCAATTCCTCTAGTATACCGGCGCACTGCTCGCACTCGTCGCTGTCTGTGAAGAAGCTCGTGTATCAAAAAGCCCCACAGAAAAAAAAACGAAAAAAAAAAAAAAAACACCCAAGGACTCGCTCGACGATATAAACCGGGAAAAAAACGAGATAGCCAAGACATGAGAGAAGCAAACGCTACACTACGCGTATACGTGTGTGTCCAGATACGAAAGAGTAAGAGAAGTACAGTGACAAAAGAGAGAAACAAAAATTATTGTTCTAATGATTTAAGAAAAAAAAAAAAATCAATGTAGTGTCTCGTTTTTTTTTGATCTCCTCGTTCGTTATCGAGGTTTATTACCGTAAATGGGTCCTTCGCCAGATAGAAAAATAGATGTGGAAATCTCATTGACATATATTGTATATAGACAAATGGAGAATGTGTCGAACATGTGAATCATCCTGTTCGAAATGAATAATCGAAACGACACGGTAAAGTATAACGTGCACTCGTTCGCAAAAAAAATAAATTACAGTTAGCTAAGGGTCTTTAACTTTAAGACATTGGTTTGAACTTAAGATCGCTATTGAGATCGAACTTGAGATCAACGTTTGACCCGAACTTCATTGCGTGCTTAAGTTAGATCGTAAGTTCGAAGTTAAATCAGATCATAAATCCTAACTTAGTTCGATCATAAGTTTGAACTTAGTTTCATCTTAAGTTCGATATTAAGTTGAAACTTAAGCCTGAACTCAAGTTCGAACTGAGGTTCATTCATTAAGTTCGTTCTCAAGTTCAAACTAGTGTCTTAAAATTCGACCCTGAGAGAGTAGAGAGTGAAAACTGATGTGCTTCGCGTGTCCGCGTGAACAATGTCAGCGTGCCTTGGAGCTGTTAGAGCTGTTTTTTTTGCATTAACTTGGTGATACAAAAAAAAATATATATATATATTAAAAAAAAACACAAATAAAATCTCGTGCGTGTCCAGAAGCTGCCGAAGAACCTGTGATCCGTCGTGCGGCGATTCGTGGCTGTTGATATTTACAACAGAAATGTAGGGGGCAAGTGGGGGGTGGGGAGGGGGGGCACTGGGGCAAAATGGACCACCCATTTCAGCTGAGATATTTTTCATGACCCGCGAAAAATGTACAAAAAAAAAGCAGTCCATTTTGCCCCGTCCGCCCCTGTAAAAAAAAAATAATGTATGCACATATTATATGATTTCCTCTTTGTAAAGCGTGCTCCGAGCGAAGCTTTCGGGATTTGCGTGAAAACGAACGCTAAACGAGGATATACGATCAAGTTTGGGTGGGGGAAAAGAAAAAAGCGGATAGAAAGGTGGACGGGAGTGCCACGGGGTTATTTCTCTTCACTTCATAAGGTATGATAGAAGAAGAAGAAGAAGAGAAAAAAATGTGTGAAAATCCTTGGTGCGATTATCGTTTGAGTTTCACGATTTTCTTTTCTTTTTTTTTTTTTTTTTTTTTTAGGTACCGTCGCCTTCTTCGGCCGCCTCGGCGTCGGCACTCTTCTGGTCCTGCTTGTGACGCATCTGCTTGCGGAACGCTTTCGAATGGCACATGTCGCAAAGCGTTCTGTTCCCTGCGGCAGCATTAGTTCACGTCAACATGGGACGGAGAGATAGATAGATCGACAGAAAGAAAGTAAGAGAGATGATGAAGGATAGTGAAAAAAAAAAAAAAAAAAAAATTAAAAAAGACGGTGAAGATGATGGACATAAAAAAAAAAAAAACGGCGCAGATGAAGAAGATGAAAATAAAGATGACGATAGAGGCTCATTTTTTTTTTAGACCCGATTAGCCAAGACGGGAACATGCGGCAAGCGAAAGCACTCGATATTTTTTTTTATTACTTTTTAATATATTTTTATATATTTTTTTTATAATAGTCGCGAACGTTTTTTTCTCTTTTCTACCAACGACACGGGAATTATCGAAAGACCGAAGCACGCGACTCTCTAACTCGAACGTGACCTGAATCCGCTGAACGATATCTATGACATTGCGTAGAAACACTCAGGAGAGATGGGCTCGAAACGGCGACCCTGGGGCAAAATGAACCGGCGTTCTTCATTCGAGATCGGATTTGTTTTTCAACACGACCTGCGATAAAATTGGTACGAAAACAATAGTCCGTTTTGCCCCGTGGTTTCGCTTTGTCCCGCTCTCCCCTGGATATACACAGAGAGAGAGAGAGAGAGAATCAAGAGATAATGGAGGATTTTAAGAGAAAAACAAATGTACTTCAGATTTATGGGCGGGATCGATGAGACTTACAAAAGTAGACGGCCAGAGCGTCGGACTCTCGAATGAGATGGAGAAGTTCTTCACCCTCCAGGGCCTCGATCATCTCTCCCGAGGGGTCCTTCTGCGTCATCAGCCACTGGAGAATCTGGTCCTCGTCGTAGAGATCGCCTGTTTGCATTTTTTTTTTTTTTTCGTTTGTATTTTATAGAATTTAATTGTAAAAAAAAAAAATAGAAACAAAAATAAATCATTAACATAAAATAGTATTTTCGCGGATAAATTGTCGATAAATAATTATTTTAAAAATAAATCGGTAACATAAAATTGTATTTTCGCGGATGAATTGTCGATAAATAATTGTTGAAAAAATAATTCGGTAACATAAGATAGTATTTTCGCGGATAAATTGTCGATAAATAATTGTTGAAAGAATAATTCGGTAGCGTAAAATAGCTTTCTTGCGGACAAATTGTCGAGCAAAAATTATTTTTAAAATAATTCGTTCACATGAAAATAACTTTTTCGCGGCAGAAATCTCACCCGCATAAATGACCGGTTCCTTCGAGCCCATCCTGAAGAATAGTATGGCAGGTAGGGCGAAAACTCCGTACTCCTTGGCCAGTTGCTTGTCGTCGATCTTGACGAAATTTATTCCCGCACCGTCCGCCTCGTCGTCTATGTGCTCGATCTCCGTCAACACACGGGCGCATTGCTTGCAGTCTTTGCTGTCTAACGGAAATGTCCAGCACACATGAGCGTCACGTTTTATGAAATTTTAACTCACTAATCGATAATAAGAGATAGACTTTTTCTTAATTAAACAAAAAAAAATTAACATTTAAAAATTAACATTAAAAACATCAACGTTAAAAAAAAATTAAATATTAATTAATTGATTGATTGTTTGATTGATTGATTGATTGATTGATTGATTGATTGATTGATTGATTGATTGATTGATTGATTGATTGATTGATTGATTGATTGATTGATTGATTGATTGATTGATTGATTGATTGATTGATTGATTGATTGATTGATTGATTGATTGATTGATTGATTGATTGATTGATTGATTGATTGATTCATTCATTCATTCATTGATTCATTGATTCATTGATTCATTGATTGATTCATTGATTGATTCATTGATTCATTGATTGATTCATTGATTCATTGATTCATTGATCGATTGATCGATTGATTGATTGATTAATTAATATTAAATAAAATAATTAATAATTAAAAGTGGATGATTTTTTTATTCTTTTAATTGTCGTTTCTCCACGAGAAGACTCACAGAAAAATACTGCGACGTAGTCCGACGTTTGACGAATTTTTTGAAACATCTTTCGATTTATTCGCTCGATGTGATCGGTTAGCTCCATATTTTCAGGATTCGTCAGCCAGTCAAGTATCTCCTCCTCGTCATCTATGTCACCGTCGTAATTAATGTATTTCCCCTTGCGGAAGTACGTTATACCCGGTGGATTTCTGAAGCCATACTTCTTCGCCATGAGACGGTCGCTTATCTGAACAATTTTAATTCCGTACTCGGCAGCCTCGTCGTCGATGAGCTCGATGTGTCGAATTACCCGCGGAGTCTCCGGATCTTCCTCCTTATCTGCGCAAAGTTTAGCGTCGATGAGAAACATTTTTTTTTCACCGTTTTATGTCACGAATATACTAAACGTATCAAAAGCTCCCCAAATTTTTATATATTTTTTTTGCTGAAAATTAATATACATTGCACAACAGCGCTGTGCGCTATCTTCGTGTACCAAAAAAAAAACTCATTTTTCAACTAGGAATACTTCACTTCCGATCCGGAAATTTAATTTCTCGGCCAGAAATACGTCACTTCCGGTCTAAACGACTAATTTTTCGGCCAGAAATACGTCACTTCCGGTCTAAACAACTAATTTTTCGGCCAGAAATACGTCACTTCCGGTCTAAACGACTAATTTTTCGGCCAGAAATACGTCACTTCCGGTCTGAACGACTAATTTTTCGGCCAGAAATACGTCACTTCCGGTCTGAACAACTAATTTCTAGGCCAGAAATACGTCACTTCCGGTCTAAACGACTAATTTTTCGGCCAGAAATGCGTCACTTCCGGTCTAAACGACTAATTTTTCGGCCAGAAATACGTCACTTCCAGTCTGAACAACTAACTTTTCGGCCAGAAATACCCCACTTCCTGTCCAGAAAACTCATATTTCGCGTAGAAGTGCGTCACTTCCGGTCTGAAAACTTTTTTTTTTTTTACCGGAAGTGACGCCGAAGATATGTCGCTTCCGGTTTTAAAATCTCATTTTTCGACCACAACAACCTACTAATATTTACATCACTGTAAAACAAAAAAAATTGTAAATTTAATTTACGGAAAATTGAAATTTCTTTACGTTATTTACATTAATTGAACATTAATGCACTTTCACTGTAAAATTACAATACGTGATATTAAGATTACAAATATTTTGCCTGAAATTTACAAAAATTTCCATTAACAAAAATACTAATTTCACTGTAAAATTGCAACGCATATGTATTTGAAGTTTCAGAAGCAGTTTATGTAAAAAAAAAAGCTTCCGATACTGTTGAGTAATTTTCAAACCATTTTTTTTTTTTTTTTTTACACTGCACAATCACAAGATATCATTGAAATATTGTGACTCACAAAATATCACCGCGAGAAATTCCTTCGTCTCGATGTACTTGTTGAGAAGTTCCCGATCTATCTTCTCGATACTCGCATCGTTTCTCTGCTTGACCATCCACTCGAGAACTTCCGATTCGTCCAGAAGATTGCCTAAAGCCATTTCGGTGATTAAAAAGAAAAAAAAAATTAAAAAATTAAAAAATCGTACCTCCGAGATAGAACATTTATTTGATATTCTATAAAGCAAAAAAAAAAAAAATAAAAATATAATCTAAAAATATAAAAATAAAATATAAAAATAAATATAAAAATAAACATAAATAAATATAAAAATAAATATAAATAATATAAAAATAAATATAAAAATAAATATAAAAATATAATCTATAAATATAAAAATATTAAAAAAAATGCCTTTCATCCTGTTAATTCGACGATATTTTATGTTATTCTCCACACAACACCGTTCGCATTGATCTACGAACGATCGAATTGATCGATTGATTAATCAATTTATTAATCACGATTAAAAAAAAAATAATAAAAAAATTTTAAAAAAAGCTTCGAGATTCACGGTCTCGACGCCAATGTGGTGAAACGATCGACGTCGAAGACGTATCTTCTTTTTTTATTTTTTAATTTGTTTTGTTTGTTCCATTACAGAGAACAGATCGACAGATCTCTTTGGCAAAAGGCAATTTCGATGAGTCGATTTATTAATCGATTCATCGTTAGATCGTGCCCGGTATGATCGAGCATTGCATAAATCGTACAAACCCGCATTTCTGATGGATAAAGAGCGTGGATGCAAGATTGGCGGCGGGACCGTTCTGGAATGGCTACGAGTAAGGCAAGTAGAATAATTTGCTTCTTCCCTTTGGTACGTACCGCTGAAAAGCAATGAAATGTCCGAAGCGAGTGCACTCGTTCCGCTAACGAACCTGCCAATCTGAGTGAGTGTGTGAGACTGTCTCTGGTCTTGTGTCGATTCTCTTCGAGCTCTGTATATCAATGTTTTTCGTTCTATCGTCTTATCGTTGATTCGTTGATGTATTCATTAGGGTGTTTCTCAAAAAGGACATTTTTTTTATTTTTAATGTTGGTCCCATAATATTAAAGTATAGAATTCGATTGGAGATTGAACCTCGCGAAAAGCGGTTCCTAGCAAAAAAAAATCCTAAGTGGTGCCGCATTCGACGTTTGTACCCAAAAAATGCGGCACCTTTTAAACGTAATTGCCAACGACCAACTTTCGCGAGGTGTTTTTTTTTTTAGATGATAATATATCCTTTTGGAGAGTGGGAAGAAATTTTTTTTTCAACAAATTCACTCCACACTGGACATTTATAGTTTTCTGTATGCGAATTAAAAAATCGAAAACTTTTGTGTTTATTAAAAAAAAAAAAAAAGACAAAAATTTAATCTCCCACCCCGTAGAACTACATTTTGTTCATCGATGAAAAAATCCAGCGAATGGCAGTCACTGACAATTAAGTTTGAGAGGTGCCGTATTTTTGGGTACAAAAGTCGAATGCGTTCATCTCTTAGGATTTTTTTTCTAGGCACCGCCTTTCGCAACGTTCAATTTGTGATTGAAATCTGTAGTTTAAGAAGATGGGAGGAAAATTGAAAACAAAAAAAATGATTTTTTTTTGTTTTTGACACACCCTGGTATTTATTTGTCGACGCAGTACTTCGTCAGGAATATAAGATATTTTGTTTTATTAAAAAAAAAAAAAAAACTTTTATCGGATCAGGAATATCAACAAAAAAAAAAAATAGTGTAGTAGGAAACGTATATTTATTTCATCGTAATGTCGGCATTATATTAACCGTACATGAGGCTGCTCTCTCACCGCTGTACAATTATCGGTGATATATTTCTTTTTTTTTTCGTTTTTATTATATTTTATTTGTTTACTTGTTTATTTATTTATTTTTTTGTTCGAATTAAAACGGGAGTCCTGTACGAGTCATCGGCCTGGCCGTGTATGTATATGCGCATGCGCCGTTTTTTTTTTTTTTATATCAATTGTTTAAAATTTATTTATCACTCCGCCTGCGATCGTGCCCGACTTGATAATCGTTAACGCGCCTCTCATCTAATCCGCTAATCGTGAAAACGCGCAGATACGGCATAAACGATCGCGTTTTAGACACATTTCAATTATCTTTTGCCTTTTTTTTCTTTTCACATTAGGAATAGCAATGCGCCAACACGTCTTTACTGCGCAGGCGTTAGATGCATCTCTGAAATAACATGTACGGCCGCTTAGAGAAAAATAATTAATTGAATAAAAAAAAAAAAACGATTTCGTTATTAATAAATATTATAGGTACAGAGTGAGATTAAATTAATGTTAATATGCGGAGATAAAGTAGAGAGGATGAGTGAGAATGAGAGACAATAGCGAGACAATTTTCTTATTATTATTTTTTTTTTAATGTATATAGTATAGCGAATAAACGATTATGTGAAACGATGCGATGATAGATAAGAAACAAGTGAATAAGAAGTAGGAAAGTATTATAACGAGTTAGCGTTACGATGAAATGCGGGTTGAGAGCGCCTTTTTTTTTTGTTTGTTTACAACGATCAAAACAAAGACGGTCGCTCGAGGTCGTCGAGCGACGATCGTTGTGATTCAGAAAGCCGTCCGCCGGCACGAGAACGCGCGACAAATGCGGAAACGGAAATGCGGTTTCGCGACGAGACGATGCTACGGCTACAATTAATCGCAGAAGAGAAACAACAAAAAAATCTACGTACTACGTTCGAGTCTCGAACGAGTTAGAATGAGAGAGAAAAAAAATATATTAATTTCACGCGTTTCGTGCCGAGCGAAGAAGAAGAAGAAGAAAAAAACCACCGACTGACGATCATCGTAACAGGATTAATGAGTTAGAGCGACGATATCGTGTGAGTGAAGTGTGTGTGTGATCGTCTGAGGTCTTTGAACGAAAAAAAAAAAAAAAAACGATAAATTAATAAAAGAAAAAAAAAAAGTATCGCATTAAAATTGCGAGTTTTTAGGGAAACGCCATCTTTCCGAGAATCCTTCACCGACGATTGTTGTTCCGGGGGTATGCGCAACTATCTCCGATCGAAACTATTTAACCGTCTTCGGATATAAAGAAATGCACGGATCTTCGATGGGGTTCGATTAAGGATGCTCACATATTCCCAGCTAAAAGTGAGATTCAGTGAAAATTTTGAACACTTCCCTGTGGTATAAGAATCTAAGAAAAATCTACTGCATTATAAGTGCGAAGAACATTAATTTTGCATAGTAATAATGTCAAAAAGTTGTTAGCAAATAGCTAAATAAAGAAAAATTGTTCAACACATGATCAGTAAAACCTTTTTTTTTTCTCTTCTCAAATGAATTCATTGATTTGATAGAAGCCACATGAATTTTTTTCAGAATTGTCTTCCATTTTAGAATTTTCCGTTCAAGTTTTTTTTTTTTTTTTTTGAGTCCATAAATACAGAACTGTTGACGTAATTGTCTTGAAACTTTTCGTTTATACTATGCAACCGTGATATGGAAACATAAAAAATTTTGAAATGTAATAAAATTTTGAAAGACTTCATATGAATTCTGAACACTCAAGAAATTCATTTGAAATGATAAAATAAAAGGTTTTCCAAATTCATTGTTTAAACAGTTATTGTGTAAAACAATTTGTTAATAACTGTTTGGCATTATTATCATGCAAAATCAAAGTTCTCAACATCATTAACGCGGCCGATTTTTTTTTTTTTTTTCAGATTTTTTAGCCTATCGCGAGGTACCGAAAGTTTCGTCGAATTAAACTTTTGGTTGGGAGTGTACGATGCATCCTTAAATAAATAAACGGATGAACAAACGAATAGATTAAAATAAATAAAATAATCGAGTTCCCCCGGGCTTTAGCGTAGCGCGTCCCGGTCCGCCCTCTTTCTTTTTCTCGCTCCAGAGCGTATTCATTTAGTGTCGGTAGGTCGTGATATTATTCGCGTTATTCGTGCGCACTTGACAACGACGACGACGACGATTTAGACGCCGAAATCTCTAGGCGTTATTCATTATTCGAATCGATATATATATATGTAGTTGACGATGACGACGATGAGTAGTCGCGTGCAAGCGTGGCACGTTACGGTCTGTTGTGAATCGCACCATCGGCATCGAAACATGATCCTTGCAGAGCGCCGGTTCCCCAGATGGCAAAAACGATCGTCGTCTCTACTGTATTAGCGCGAGCCTGTGTTTGTTTTGTTTTTCGCCAGTCCAACTCTCGCTTTCCCCTCTCTCGGTCGGTCTCCGGTTACGACGCGTGGGGGAGGGTTCCGTTGCTCGTAAATCGTCATTATCAGACCTTCATTAGGTAGGGAATCCCGGCGACAACTGCAACACCCGACGTTCCAATCGGCCACGCGAGAGACAACAAAAATCTTCGTCAGTTAAACTCATACTTTGTTTACATTGCTCGCTCAGTGTCTCTCTCTCTCTCTCTCTCTCGCATTCGCTCCCGTTCCATTCTCTCCGCCCAATCTCAGTGCTCAGCGTCCCGCTTACAAGACAAACCGCTTACGGTCGGATTAACATTTATCGCGTGCGAGTCACTCCGCCTCTGTACATAAATCACTGCCTACGATGTCGCGGAGATGATGCACGACGAAAATGTTTTCTCGACGGACTTTTTTTTCCCCGTACCCACTTTTTCTCATTGATTTTTCATTTATTTACTTTTTCACGTCTCTCGCAATCGCCTCGTCACCGAGCCACTTGTTCTCCGCTCGTCGCCGGCAGTGATTTAAGGCGATCGTCGCCGATTCCGAACTCTCTTCGAGAAGATCGTTTTGCTTTTATTTTTATTTTATATATATATATATATGTATATCTGTTTTTTTTTTGTTTGCGACGATTGCGTAGCTCTCACACTCGTGCTCTCTGTCGAACTTTCATTTTTATTTATTTCTTTTTGTGGAATTTTTTTTTGTTTTGTTTTGTTTTTTTTTTTTTTTAATATTTACCGCTTCCGAAAAATCCCTTCTTGACCTTAGCGGCCTTGGCGTTGCCGCTCGACGCCGGGCTCCCTTTCCCCTCGGCGTTTTTCCTGTTAGGCTCCGCAATCGTAGCGATTCTTTTGCTGTCCTTAGCGGTGAGCTTGTTTATGGCCTTGAGGGCCGGCACGGCCGGCGGCCCGCCTCGTGACGACAACTTCGATGCTCCGCCACGCGTCGTCGTGACCTTGTGCGGCTCGGTAACACGGCTGGCTTTGGCAACCCTCGTTCGGTGGTTCGGCTTTGCGGGACAGCACTGGTAGGGCTCATAGGAGGGAACCGTGGGTTTCGCGCTTTTACCACCCATCCCGATGTAGAAACAGCCGTCGCCTGCGGTGAAGCAAATACACAACGTGTCAGACAATTTTTTTTTTGTAATGGCCGGTGGCTGATTCTCGGCACGAGTAGTTAAACGAGGCGCACAGACTCTGGGATTGTTTAGGGTGTTTTTTTTTTAAATCATTATTATTAAAAAAAAAAAATCAAAAATTATTATCACTATTATTAATTAATTATTATTGTCTCATTGATATTAAAATAGGTGAAGAGACTTTGTTTTTAGAAAGAGAAAGGTGGAAAGAGAGATAGATAGAGAGAGAGAGAGATAGAGAGATGGAGAGATGTATGGAAAATTAGACAATATGCGTGCCCGAGCTACAGGATGAGTTCACTTCAAATTCTCAATGCCGAACGGCCAAAAATTCAAACGTGCACATATAACGTACGGTATATATAGTATTAGATAGTATTTGATGAACATTTTTCTGTTTCGTTTTTTTTTTTATTATTTATTTTCATGTAAATCGTGTCGATTTGTCGCTGTCATCGTGGTCAATTCGTTTTCGTCACCGGAGTAACGTCGACGCGTCGCGGGATCCGAGATATGTAGAAATTTAACATGTGTGACGAGAATAGCGCGATTCTGAAGGTCCGTAAATGAGCGCGGATTTGTGCGGTCATATATATATATATATATTTTTTATTACATTTGTTAGGCTCAATCGTTTTCTTACACCTCTAAGAAAAAATAATAATAATAATAATAATAAAATGCGATGCGTAGCGAAAGGCCTGCTCCATGCGCTGCAGTACAGGGGACAGACCGGCCGCTGATCAGCCTAACGAAAGTGGGACAAATAACGGGAACAGACAATTAGAGGGATCTTCGGCGAAAGTAAAAGTGTACGGAAGCGTGAATTAGGGTGAGTGATCACTGTTGCATTGCTTATTAAATGGATGTAATGAAAAAAAAGCAAAACACGCGAGAAAGGGTGAGTGATCAAAAAAATATATACATATATATATATATATATATATATATATATATATATATATATATATATATATATATATATATATATATATATATATATATATATATATATATATATTTAGCGAATACACATGCGGGTACGCCCTCCAGCCCAGCCGCCGACCCTTCAGCGCCAGCGTACTAGCAAGTATACGTACTAGCGGTATGGAGAACGAAGCGGATCTAATTGTGTGTACTACTTTGGGTATGCATTATGTGCTCTAATAAACGTTCGTTCACATCACGCGTAAAAATAAAATAAAATATATAAAAAAAATTAATTAATAAAATAAATAAATAAAATAATAACTCGTCACGATCGTTCGTCAAACGATATATAATGCAATAAGTGAATTTCGAACCGTCGTCCTCCGAACGATCTAATACTGGATATATACCTACATCTACCAACGATCTCTCCTGCCGCGTATCAACATCATTTTTCTCTTTCGATCCGTACTATCACCCGGATACTTGCGTCACTCAAAAGTATCATTGTTTTTTTCTTTGATTGATTTTTCTTTATGCCTCCATCTCAATTTACATATTGTAGTTCTTCCTGGGAGAGAGCAGCGACGTTGTTGCAATTTTACCTTTGTGTAAGATTTTCTTCAAGGCTCGATTAACTGTTTCCTCGCTGTCACGGCTAGCTTTATCATCGTCATCGTCATCGTCATCGTCATCGTCATCGTCATCGTCATCGTCATCGTCATCGTCATCGTCATCGTCATCGTCATCGTCATCGTCATCGTCATCGTCATCGTCATCGTCATCGTCATCGTCATCGTCATCGTCATCGTCATCGTCATCGTCATCGTCATCGTCATCGTCATCGCCATCGCCATCGCCATCGCCATCGCCATCGCCATCGTCATCGTCATCGTCATCGTCATCGTCATCGTCATCGTCATCGTCATCGTCATCGTCATCGTCATCGTCATCGTCATCGTCATCGTCATCGTCATCGTCATCGTCATCGTCATCGTCATCGTCATCGTCATCGTCATCGTCATCGTCATCGTCATCGTCATCGTCATCGTCATCGTCATCGTCATCGTCATCGTCATCGCCATCGTCATCGTCATCGCCATCGTCATCGTCATCGTCATCGTCATCGTCATCGTCATCGTCATCGTCATCGTCATCGTCATCGTCATCGTCATCGTCATTGTCATCATCATCATCATCATCGTCATCATCATCATCATCGTTATCATCATTATCATCATCGTTATCATCATCATCATCGTCATCGTCATCATCATCATCATCATCATCATCATCATCATCATCATCATCATCATCATCATCATCATCATCATCGTTATCATCATCATCATCATCATCAGCGTCATCATCATGGTCGTCGTCATCCTCATCATTTTCATCGGAATTATCATAACCTGTATGAAGAGTAGCATTTGTCATCATACAAGGTATGTAGAGACAATCGGTATGATCTACAGGTGATCCGTTCTCAATGCTATGTATACACACAAGGTTTCTTTTTTTTATAAGTATATAGAGTGACTTGTACGTTCCGGCGGTGTTCGTTTCTTTTTGTTTTGTTTCTGATCTGAATCTGAATCTACCGGTTTCTAATTGGCCGCCTGGAGGTGTGCCCATAATGTTACATCATTCGTTTGTTTATTATTTTCCTTTTTTTTTTGTAACATAATTAATAATTTGATTATTGCGCATGTATGATGTTTGATGCAAGCTGCTGTAAGGCGTTGCCATACGACGTGTTAAACATGCGAGAGATGGAAGAGAATAGATGTACACGAGTTTGTTTGTTCGGGACGGTAGCTGATTACGTTTTTCCAACTTGCGTCTGTGTCAGATTGCGTCCCTAGTTGTACTCTGTCCCAGCTTACACAAATGTTCAACTTACGTCGATCTCATCTTACCACGACGAGCTCAAGACCAGACCAAGTCAAAACAAACTGCTCCAAATGGTACAATACTATCACAGATAAATATTTTGTGTTAATATTTTTATACGTTATTAATATTCTTTATTTGTAAAGCATAATTGGTCATTATGATTTACAAATAAATAATTTTAATAACTTATAAAAATATTAACACAAAATATTTACCTACTTACCTTTGTATGGAATCACGATTCACTGTCGATGTATGAATGCCTGCAGTATTATTAGAGCAGTTTGTTTTTGGAGCGCGTGTTATCGATCTTGTTTGAAACCGGCAGCAATGAGGATCACTGAAATCGGTTCGAATTGCAAGTGCTGTAAGTAAGAATCGACGACAGTTGAAAATGACGCAAACTGGGCCTAGCTCGAACGACGTGAGAAATGGTGAGAGATGAGACCGACGTAAATTGACACAGAGGTAGGAAACCGACCGCGACCCGGCTTAGCCATCGGCAAAAGGACCGGTCAGTTTGAGATCGACGTAAGTTGGACATGACGCTAATTGGTCTGAACTCTGTCCAACTCGACGATTTTCCAAAATCGGTCTTGAGCTCGTCGTGGTAAGATGAGATCGACGTAAGTTGAACATTTGTGTAAGCTGGGACAGAGTACAACTAGGGACGCAATCTGACACAGACGCAAGTTGGAAAAACGCAATCAGCTACCGTCCCTGTTTGTCCGAACCGAAAGAGATAGGCAGAGAGAGAGAGAAAGAGAGAGGTTGACGGTCGCGGCATATACATATATATATATGTTTTTGGAAACGCGGCCAATTCTAAAGTGATCGACTGCCCGCGCGTTCGCCTACCCGACCGTGAGTTTATCGAACTATCGTCATCGACCGTCGGAGAGAAAATGTCGCGCGGAGCTCCTCGCTTCCCGGTAAAACTGACGTGATAAAAACAAAAAAAATTTAACTTATAAAAATTTTTTAATAAATCAATAAACTTATTAAGAAAAAAAACATCTGAGACAGCGAAACTTTAAGCGATCGTGCGACTGCGGCTCGGCGGCGTACAGTTTTTTTGGGACAATGAAAAGATAATAATAAAAGAAAAATGACGATACACATCAAGGCCAGTTAATGAGCACGACACGAAATATATAAAAGATGAAAATAAAAATCTGTAATACACTTAGGTTTTTTTTTTTTTTTTTTTTTTAATTTTTATAATGGACAACGCTACCTGTGCTGGTCTCGGGGTTAGTCGAGTCGTTGAGAAGATCGATGTGCTCCGCGCGTCAAATCATCTCCGCAATAACGTGTAATTCATGGTTGCGAGAAATTATTTTGGAATTTTTTTTTTTTTTTTTTTTCGTCAACTTATATTCCTGAGTCACAATTTACAAGTTTAGGAAAACAGCGAGTAACATTGCGTCCGGCGAGAACTATGGTGTGCGGAGTGGTGTGACGTTGCTGTGTAGGTATGCGTGCAGGGCGCGAACTGATATTCTCTGGGGCGAGTGTTAAATAACATAGCTTCTATAGCTGAATGGTAAAGATGAGTAAAAAAAAAAAAAAAAAAAAAAAAATCATGAATAAAAAAAAATAATGAAAAGTAGATAAGTAAATAAAAAAAAGACAACAAGGATTATGAAATTTGAACTTTGATCGGCAGTATTGGGTCGATTCGTCGCGCGAATCTTGGACGGTTCTGACGCGTTATTATTAAATTGTTGTACTTTTTGATGAGAAGAAGAAGAAGAAAAATTTTGAGACGTCTAAACGTTCGGTGTTAATAATAGTAGCGTACTTGTTTTTTTTTTTGTATTGCACTAAATCATCGTGTGAACCGAGATAGAGATCAAGGCGATCGCGGACGCGAGGGCACGATCGCGACGGCGCGTGCTTGACGGTACTTGCAGTAAGCCGGCGTTGTATCAGTCACGATTGATATTAAAGTCACAAAGAACAGTACACCCGTAATAATTATCATCATTCTAGATGTTTCCTTACTTTTCTGTTCGATTAGCCATTCCAGAACTTTGTCCTCGTTCTTAAGATTACCTACAAAAGTCAGACACACGCACACGTATATATAGCATGTAGTATGTCTATTTGAGAAAAAAAAGTAACGAACAGAAAAAATTTGTGTGTTCAGAGACGTAATTAAAGAGTAAGGGAGATCCGGTTACCTTGCGACACGGGGCATCCTATCGGCGGAAAAATGTATGATTTTTTGCTTCGCTGAAGAGTATGCTTTCGTAAGATAAAAAATTGAGACTCCAGTGTCAGAGAACTCAAATAAACGGTCCGAAACGTCGAGAAATGTGATTTTTAATCTGGCGTTCATGTGTGGATTTATGTGTGTGCAACGGACTTGCATCGTTTAAAGTGATTGACACTCGAGAACGTTTTGATATAGTTAGCTGAAATTTGATACACTTGTACAGTGGTCACGTCTCTTAATTCAGTGCAATTTTTCCGAAGACTGACTTGAAGTATTTACGGGATTTTGAATTTTTTTTGTGAATAAATTATTAATGATATTTGACTTGCATCTTTATGATAATGGTGTGCTTTTCTGAACATTGTGACCGAGTTAGAGATTTAACGGGATTTTCGAATTTTTGAAAAATATCTGCGGTATCTCACTTGTTTAAAAAAAAAATGGCAATGGTGTGTGTTTTCTGAAGATTGCGGCCGAATTAGAGACTCCACTGTATTTAGTTTTTTTTTTTTTTTCAATGATGATGGTGTTTTTTTTTCTGAAGATCTGAGGCCGAGTTAGAGATTCTACGGGACTTTGAATTTATTCGAAAAATGTCTGTGGCATCTAACTTTTTTATTTTATTTTTTCACAGCAATTCGGCAGTAAATTGTTATTGCCGTTTGTTTTTATCGTAACGAGGTTCATTGCAAAGACTAACGGGCTGAAAAGGAAAGTGTCGCAAGGTAGACGGTCTCCCCGCCGGTGAAGATAATCGCAAAGGGGTAAAAGAATAAATATGTATTTGACGTTATGGACTCGAAAGATTAATTGGATTTATCCAGTTTCGCGGACGTGGACAATACGCCTACGCACTGGATTAACGATATATCACTGTCTCGCGACTCGAGTGCCGGATGCAGAGCTCGCCTCTGCGATCGGCGTCATTTAAAAATCGTAATTCAAAAAATCTTGGGGCAGGGCGGGGAGGGATTTTTGTAAATTTCGAGAAAAAAAATATATATAAAAAATTCGAAAGAAGCCATGTATACAGTTGTTGCAATTCGACTCTTACCGTCGTACATGATGGGAACGCCGGTCTCGTAATAGACAAGAGCCGGAAAGGAGAAAATGCCGATTTCAGCTGCCAGTTTGGCATCGTTCGACTTGACGAATTGTATTCCATGCTTGTCCGTGTCGTCGTCTATCGTCTCCAATTCCTCGAGGATTTCCCGACACGTGTCGCACCTCTCGTCGTCGTCGTCGTCTGGGGCAAAAAATTTACTGTAAATAATGAAGAAGGCAAAGAACAGAGTATGCAAGAAAAAAAAAAAAAATTACCGTAATAACTGTAAGGAACTTACAGAAAAACACGGCAAGATGCTCGACGTCGTTTATGAGAACCTGAAGAGTCTTTCGGTCGACGCTCTCGATTACGTCCGGTGTCGAACTATGAAGATCCAGAACCCAGTCGAGAATCTCGTCCTCGTGCATCATATCGCCGGTGTATATTGTTCGAAACTTGTGACGATAAAAAGCGAGAGCCGGCAGTCCAGGTAAATCGTACTCCTTCTCGATCCCCTCGTCGGATATCTTGACGAAGTCAATGTCCTTCTCCTCGCACTCGTCGTCGATGTTCTCCAACTCTTGGAGAATCTTCTGGCTCTTTTTGTCACCTTCCTTGTCTGAAAGCATTACAGTTTTATCAATGATTTGCCTTAAAAAAAAAAAAACTAAAAAAAAAGTCGCAGTCATTCGAAACTCTAACGAAGCGAAATATTTTGGGAGATCGAATTTTTTTTTTTGCAATTTTTTACAAGCAAATAAATAGCTAAAATTACGATGTAGTTTTGTCGAAAAAAGTTTCTGTAGAATGCGTTAATAGTAGCTAACAAATTGCCGAGTTCTTTCGATCAAAAATTTATGATGACACTCAGTGCAACATCGAAGATTTATCTCTGCCGGTAAAACAGGACAAACTTTTTCAGAAATCCACTTTCTTCAAGTAAATAGAAAAACGAATACGAGTAAATAGAAAAAAAAAAAAAAAGGACGATGAAGTTAGCTCGAAGAACTTTCTATAGAATGCATTACCATTGGTCGAATTTAATTTCAGAATTGTATCGATAAGATTTTACAGCGTTTACAACGCAACATCGAAGGATTATCTCTGCCGGTAAAAAAAAAAAAAAAAGAACCATCATGCGCGCGACCTCAGCTATACTCACAGAAGAAGACGACAACGTGATCGTTCTCGTCCAAAATATTTTCCAACATCCTCGCGTTGACCTCTTCGATCTTTCCGGGTATCTCGAGTGTGTTCTCGTCGGTGAGCCACGACAGCACTTCGTCCTCGTCCTCCACGTCGCCCTTGTAGATGAGCGGTTCCTTGTTCCTGAAGAACGCGAGCGTCGGGAAGCTTTTCAGGCCGTGCTTCTTCGCGACGCCGGTGTCCTCCGTCGTGACGAATATAATTCCAGTCTCATCGAGCTCGTCGTCGATGTTCTCCAATTCCTTCAGCACCGTTTCGCACTCGTCGCCCTCCTCGCAACGGCCGCCTGAAAAAAAAAAATTTTAATTTTTTTTTTTTTAACAAAACATTCTCAATATCTCGAAATAATGAAAAATAAATGACGGAGAGACAAGCGCAGCACGATTCGCAAACTTACTGAAGTAGACAACGACGTACTCGTGCTCGTCAATCAGACCCGAGAGAATCTCGTCGGTGACTTCTTCGATGGTAGCGGAATTTTTTTGCTCGATCAACCACTCCAATACTTCGTCCTCGTTGAGCAAATCGCCCTCGTATATGGCGGGTATCTTGTCCTCGAAGTACACCAGAGTCGGCAGATGATCGATACCGAAATCTTTCGCCTCTGCGTCGTTGTCCATGCGGATGATGACGATACCCTCTTTCTCCAGATCGTCGTCGATGTTCTCGAGCTCGTTGAGTATTCTCATGTTCTGCTTGTCCTCCTTGTCGTCTGCGTGAGGGAGATCGAACATATATATATATATATATATATATATATATATATATATATATATATATATATATATATATATATATATATGTGTGTGTGTGTGTGTGTGTGTGTGTGTGTGTGTGTGTGTGTGTGTGTGTGTGTGTGTGTGTGTGTGTGTGTGTGTGTGTGTGTGTGTGTGTGTGTGTGTGTGTGTGTGTGTGTGTGTGTGTGTGTGTGTGTATTTTGTTAAGGACAATTTTTGAGAAACAAAAAGGAGAGGCGAAAGTAGTCGCGAGCTCGACGGTCGATATACGGCCTGAACCGAAAAACCTCGCGCCCAATTAGGACTTACATTGGATTACTTACAAAACAGTACGGCGAGATAAGGGGTCGTCTCGATTAGTTTTTCCATCATCTCGTCGGTAACTTCGGGAATCTCGCGATGCTTCTTCTGATGGATAAGCCAGCCGAGCAATTGGTCCTCGTTCAACAGCTCTCCTGTTGATTGAACATCATTGTTGTTGTTGTTGTTGTTGTTGTTATTATTATTATTCCCAGATAGACAACCAGGCAGCACAGGCAAGGAAGAGCAATTGTTTGCCACGAAGCTTTGCTGTATGCTATCCAGCAATATTGCAACAATAGTTTCTGGCACGAGATTGCAGCATATTTGATAGCAAAGAAATCCAACAACCGTTGCTGAACGCTGATCACTTATTCTTAACATCCGTGACAGATATCAAAATTCCTTCCTCATCAGAAGCTGAACTCTGATTTCAAAGTTCCTCAATCACCGTTATTGCTGCCAAACATAATGAAAGCTCATTCTTTCATGCGATCAATGTGTTCGATAGTGGGTCGATAGTGATTTACGTTATATGATAATGAGTTATTTAAGAGAGTTTTCTGTCCCTAAGAGTTCCTAAGATTACACGACAAAATAACCCTGACCCATGGAAATTAATTTTCGTACTGCCACGTAAAGCAACAGCAAGCCTTGCTGACAACTTGCTGACAATATGCTCATAAGAATTTTTGGCATTGAATACTGACAAAAACGTAGCCATATGTGGACGCACATGCCGCAATTTTGTCGTCATCCGGTGCGGACATTTGCTGCCTAATTGCTGGCGGGTTGTTGGCAAAATGCTCTCTTGGTTGTTACTATTATTGTTATTAATATTGTTGTTATTATTATTGTTATTATTATTGCTATAAGCAAATTTACCTTCGTACACGTGCGGTATTCCACGTTCAAAGAATACCAACGTCGGCATGTTGTCAATACCGTACTCCTTCGCCTCGTCCTCGTCGTCGATCTTGACGAAAGCGATGTCGTGCTGGTCGCAGTCGTCGTCGATGTTCTCCAGCTCGGCGAGAACTTTCTGGCTCTTCTTCTGATCCTTCTCGTCTGCAATTAAAAAAAAAAAAAAACGAAATCAATCCATGAAAAATGATCCATCATTTATATAATTTTTTCGTATTTGTTTGTTTATCGGCTCATCAACGATCATTACTAACAAAATAGAACGGCGACGTAGGGCATTTTTTCGATGACCATGTCCAACATCTCGTCGGTAATGTCCTCGATCTGATCGGTTTTTTGCTGCTGATCGAGCCACTTGAGTACCCTCTCCTCGTCCTCGAGATTGCCCTCGTATATGGTCGGTATACCCTTCTCGAAGTACAACAAACTCGGCATCTTCTCTATTCCGTATTCCTTGGCCTCCTCGGCGTTGTCGATCTTCACGAAAATAACACCGAGCTGATCGCACTCGTCGTCTATGTTCTCCAGCTCGTTCAGGACCCGCTGAGACTTCCGGTCGTTGTTGTCGTCTGTTTTAAACAAATATATATACTTTATCTGTTTTAAACAAATATATATACTTTTCTATTCTGAATGTCTCGTTGAGTTGTGCACTATCGTCGTGTGCAAAAAAAAAAACTCATTTTTCGACCAGAAATATGTCACTTCCGGTTTGAATCTCTAATTTTTTTTTTTACGGGAAGTAACGTCATATCAAAAATAGGTCACTTCCGGTTTAAAAATCTAATTTTTCGACTTCAAGTGACATTATATCGAAAATACGTTACTTCCTGTTTGAAAATGTCATTTTTTTTTCTTTTACCGGAAATGACACACGGGAAATACGTTTAAAAATGATAGAAATGTGAAAAATGAGGAATGCACTTACAAAAGAGTACGGCTATGGTTTTGCCCTCCTTGATGAGACGATCCAACATCTCGTCGGTCACATCCTCGATCTCGTCTTTCTCAAGCTGAGCGAGCAGCCATTCGAGGATTTCATCTTCGTTCTCGACGTCGCCTGTGTAAATCAAAGATTTCTAGATTTTATTCGAATTTCTTTTTTTTTTGTTTTGTTTTATTTTGTTTATTAATCAGGCTTCTCGATCAGTTTAATCGTCAAATCCTTACCGTCGTAGACATTGGGTATTTGCCTCTCGAAGTAGACGATAGCGGGTATCGAATCTATACCGAATTCTTTGGCAGCTTTTTTGTCATCGATCTTCACGAACTGTATACCATGCTTGTCGCAATCGTCGTCGATCTTTTCGAGCTCCAGTAGGACCTGCATCGAGTCGTCTTCACCGTGATCGTCTGTTCAAGGGATATTAAAGTAGTTAGCAAAATGAAAAATAAATCGATATCGATGTGTCAAAAAAAAAAAAAAAAAATGGTAGGTATACAATATCTTAAACGTACAAAAAAGAACAACAAGATTGTCCATATTGCCGATCAGAGTGTTGAGAGTTTTGGCGGTGACATCTTCGATAACGTCCTCCTCGTCGCCGGTACTCTTGTTCGAGACCAGCCACTCCAGGACGTCCTCCTCCTTGCTCAATTCGTCTGCGAGATAAATTTGATCGATGTAGATCATTCGCGAGTCGCCCTCACGGTCATTTAACAAAATTGAGATAAGAAATTGGAATAAGAAATTGAAATAAGAAATCGAAATAAGAAATCGAAATAAGAAATTGAAATAAGAAATTGAAATAAGAAATTGAAATAAGAAATCGAAATCAGAAATTGAGATAAGAAATTGGAATAAGAAATTGAAATAAGAAATTGAAATAAGAAATTGAAATAAGAAATTGAAATAAGAAATTGAAATAAGAAATTGAAATAAGAAATTCAAATAAGAAATCGAAATAAGAAATCGAAATAAGAATTCGAAATCAGAAATTGAGATAAGAAATTGGAATAAGAAATTGAAATAAGAAATTGAAATAAGAAATTGAAATAAGAAATTGAAATAAGAAATCGAAATAAGAAATCGAAATAAGAAATCGAAATAAGAAATCGAAATAAGAAATCGAAATAAGAAATCGAAATAAGAAATCGAAATAAGAAATTGAAATCAGAAATTGAAATCAGAAATCGAGATAAGAAATTGAGATAAGAAATTGAGATAAGAAATTGAGATAAGAAATTGAGATAAGAAATTGAGATAAGAAATTGAGATAAGAAATTGAGATAAGAAATTGAGATGAGAAATTGAGATAAGAAATTGAGATAAGAAATTGGAATAAGAAATTGAAATAAGAAATCGAAATAAGAAATGTGGCCCCTACGTTCGTAAATAATTGGAATTTGATGCCGATAGTAGACGAGAACGGGCAGCGGTCCGAGATTGTATTCCTCGGCGAGTTCCTCGTCAGCGATCTTCACGAAGCCGATGCCAAGCTGATCGGCCTCGTCGTCGATATTCTCGAGCTCCTGGAGGGCCCTCGCGCATTTCTTGCAGTCCGGTTTGTCTGTCCCGTTTGGAATCAATTGAACAATGTTATTTGATCGTTCGATTATTATTTTTATCATTTTTTTTTTTTTTTACCTCCCTGATTCGATCGAGAATAATTCGTGCGGACGGACACGTATATCGAACGATTGACGGACAGGAGTCAGCACAGAAGCTCGGACCGACAATTGTTAGAACGGATAAACGCGAGTTCCAGAATCGATGTCTGCAAGAGTCTGTTTCTTGTTTTTTTTTTTAGCAGATCCAAAGCGAACGAAAAAAATAGCTCTTTTTTTTGGAGCCATGCAGTGAAGTGGTTTCTCATTGTAATCGGTTCGGACACCAGCAATCAACGCGGCAAGCATGCGGCTACTGGGTCAATGATTTTCCGACGATGAACAGTTATATCGGTGACTATAATAAAAAAAATATATATATATAAAAAAAATAAATAAACAAATAAATTAAAAAAACATTTTTTAAATAAAAAAAATCTACTCGCATGGAGTTTTCCCACGCGCCTAGCTCTACTGCTTGGGTCTATACTCTATAATGACGGATGAATGTGGGCCTCTTCTACAGCTTGCGTTCAACCTCGATCTAAAATGTTTTCTACGTCAAAGTGACGGTAAAACTATTTTTCTTTTGGTTTTTTTTTCGTATGTATATTTAAAAAAAATGTAAATATCGTTAAAAAAAAAAAAAAAAAAAAAAAAAAAAAAATTGTGAGGATTCGGGTTCCTTGATTTTACGTAAGAGTGTACTTACTAGAGCCGGCGCCAACACACCGCTCCGTGTTTGGACCTATCCACACCAACACACACAAAAAAATATTTTCACGTATATTAGATACACGTATTAATGAATTATTATTATTAACATTATTATTATTTTTATTTACACGCGTAATTTTAAATGCGAGCTCGCCCCCTACGCCTCCCTATATGCGCGCAGGCGTTTCTGTGAAACACTCGATTATTGCTACGAGCGATTATGCATTTTTTTTTTTTTTTTTTTTTTTTTTAATTGTTTGCTTATCGTTATGACGTTAAACGTTGAATTTCTGGATTGGATTTGCGTGAAATAAAAAAATCGGCTCGGTACATGGCGAGATGAGAAGCTCCGGTGCATTGACCCCCTTCCATTATTTACACACATACTTATGCCGAACGAGCACATAAAAATCTATGCTGCACATGACGTATGTAATTCAAGCCAGCATTAAAAATAATTTTTAAATGTTGAGATAACAACAACAAAAATCGGCGATACCGATCGCCCAACGAAAGTCGCACGCGGACTGCACTTGTGAAAAAAAAAACAAAAAAAAAACAAAAAACGTGACATTTACAGTGATATTTGCAACATGTAAAGAAAAAGCATTCTTCTCGACTCGTGTCTCTTGGCGTCGTTTATGGAAAAAAAATTGAAGTAACCAAAATAAATCGACTATACCGATCGCCCAACGAAACTCGCACGCGCCCTGCACTTGTGAAAAAAAACGTAATATTTACAGTGATATTTGCAACATGTAAAGAAAAAGCATTCTTCTCGACTCGTGTCTATTGGCGTCGTTTATGGGAAAAAAATTGAAGTAACAAAAATAAATCGACTATACCGATCGCCCAACGAAACTCGCACGCGGACTGCACTTGTGAAAAAAAAACGTAACATTTACAGTGATATTTGCAACATGTAAAGAAAAAGCATTCTTCTCGACTCGTGTCTCTTGGCGTCGTTTATGGACAACAATTTTAATAACAAAAAGAGAATCGGCGATACCGATCGCCCAACGAAAATCGCACGCGCGGACTGCACTTGTGAAAAAAAACGTAACATTTACATTTATATTTACAACATTTAAAAAAAAAAAAAGCATTCTTCTCGACTCGTGTCTCTTGGCGTCGTTTACGGACAACAATTTTAATAACAAAAAGAGAATCGGCGATACCGATCGCCCAACGAAACTCGCACGCGCGGACTGCACTTGTGAAAAAAAACGTAACATTTACATTTATATTTACAACATTTAAAAAAAAAAAGCATTCTTCTCGACTCGTGTCTCTTGGCGTCGTTTACGGACAACAATTTTAATAACAAAAAGAGAATCGGCGATACCGATCGCCCAACGAAACTCGCACGCGCGGACTGCACTTGTGAAAAAAAAAACGTAACATTTACATTTATATTTACAACATTTAAAAAAAAAAAGCATTCTTCTCGACTGGTGTCTCTTGGCGTCGTTTATAGGAAAAACAAAATATATAATAAAATAAATAGTTGGCTCCGGGGTCGTAGGATCGGTATGTTCGGTAGAAAGTACTGGAGGCTGGGGTGAAATATGGATTTTCCTTTTTTTTTGTTGTTTTATACTTAATCTTCGAATCGATAAAAAGTGACTCGTGCGACTTACAGAAGAGAACAGCTACGAACTCCGTGTCCTCGACGATTTTTCCGAGGATCTTCGAGTTGACCTCTTCGATTCTGTCCGGCAGATCCATCGCTTCCAGGCTCGTGAGAAACTCCAGAACGTTCTCCTCGACCATCAGGTCACCTGGATATTTTTTAAACAATTTTTTAAGCAGCTCGCATCAATATGTTGGGCAGAAGGGGCAAAATGGACTACGCTTCCTAATTTCAAATGAGCTTTTCTTTTTGTCCCCCTAAAAATTATTAAAAAATCGTCCGTTTTGCCGCGGTGTTCCATTTTGCCCCATTATCTTGCTGCACGACCAACAGGTCAGCTGGATATTTTCCCGCAAATTTTTACGCAACTCCGATCAATAATAAAAGGGAAACGAGGCAAAATGGACCACGCTTCCTAATTTTAAATTGACTTTTCATTTGTCCCCCTAAAAATTATTAAAAATAGTCCGTTTTGCCGCGGTGTTCCATTTTGCCCCATTCTCTTGCTGTCCAGCCAACAGGTCAGCTGGATATTTTCTCGCAAATTTTTACGCAACTCCGATCAATAATAAAGGGGAAACGAGGCAAAATGGACCACGCTTCCGAATCTCAAATTGACTTTTCATTTGTGCATCTAAAAACTGGTGAAAATGGTCCGTTTCGCCCCATTCTCTTGCTGTCCAAACATCAGGTCAGCTGGATATTTTCTCGCAAATTTTTACGCAACTCCGATCAATAATAAAGGGGAAACGAGGCAAAATGGACCACGCTTCCGAATCTCAAATTGACTTGTCATTTGTGCATCTAAAAACTGATGAAAATGGTCCGTTTCGCTCCGATGTTCAATTTTGCCCCATTCTCTTGCTGTCCAAACATCAGGTCAGCTGGATATTTTCTCGCAAATTTTTACGGCAACTCCGATCAATAATAAAGGGGAAACGAGGCAAAACGGACCACTCTTCCTAATCTCAAATTGACTTTTCGTTTGTCCGTCTAAAAACAGGTGAAAATCGTCCGTTTCGTTCCGGTGTTCAATTTTGCCCCATTCTCTTGCTGTCCGACCAACAGGTCAGCTGGATATTTTTTTCTTGCAACTTTTTACGCAACTCCGATCAATAATAAAGGGGAACGAGGCAAAATGGACCACTCTTCCTAATCTCAAATTGACTTGTCATTTGTGCATCTAAAAACTGGTGAAAATGGTCCGTTTCGCTCCGGTGTTCAATTTTGCCCCATTCTCTTGCTGTCCGAACATCAGGTCAGCTGGATATTTTCTCGCAACTTTTTACGCAACTCCGATCAATAATAAAGGGGAAACGAGGCAAAACGGACCACTCTTCCTAATCTCAAATTGACTTGTCATTTGTGCATCTAAAAACTGGTGAAAATCGTCCGTTTCGTCCCGGTGTTCAATTTTGCCCCACTCTCCCGCCGCCAGTGCATATCGTATTGCGGAATTGCAAGATTCCTTCTGGCAAACGTGGAAGTCGATACGACGTTGTCCGCATCCACTAGGCTCGTTATTGCGGTCTCGGAAACTCAAGTAGTCCTCGGACACGCCCTCATCTGCTCGACAAGTTTGTTAATCCTCATACACGAGGTGACCGGGGTCGAGTGTAACAGGGTTGATACACGCGACGAACTCGAGAGAATGGGCAGCATTCTGGGTCAGTTGCTGTATCGCTTGAACCTCGAAAAAATTTTTGTCATTCCTCTGGCAAGGTTTGTTAAGCTTCTTCGGCGAGTTTCCAATAAAAGTTTGGCCGACACTGCACCGCAACCGCCTCCGCGCAACTACTCGACGAATATGAACGGCGTTATATTCGCGCTCGCCAGGGCGAAACGAGGCGCGATCGCGAGATTTCGTCGTGTCGTCGTCGAGGGCGAGGAAAAATTTAACGCGACGAAATTTTCCAATACAAACACACATTTTTATTTATTTTTGGTCAAATCGTAAATTAAGTCATCGTTCATCGTAAATCAAGAGAATATGTTTTTTTTTTTTCGTGCAGATAGATTCTCGTCGACGAATTTGTCGGGCGATATACTCGCGTTCGCCAGTGCGAAGTCGAGGCGCGATCGCGAAATTTCCTCGAGTTTGCTGAAGAAGACGAGAAAAATTGAACGCGACGATTTTTTTTTTGCTTTTTTTTTAAGCAAACTAATCTCTCCTTGGCCGTGTATTTTGTCATTGAAAATTGGGACAATATGTTTTTTTTTTGGATCTTGTCGATAGATTCGCTGACGAATATGTTAGAGTTATATTCGCGTTCGCCAGGGCGAAGAGACGCGCGATCGCGAGATCTCGTTATGTCGAAGACGAGGAAAATTGAACCGCGACGAAATTTCTAATAAACCACACATTTTTTTTGTTTTTTTTCCAATCAATATTTTCTCGTTCGTGTGTATTATAGTTGTATATTAGGAGAATATCTTTCTCCCAGATAGATTCGTCAGCAAACATGTCCGGCGTTATATTCGCGTTCGCCAGGGCGAAGAGACGCGCGATCGCGAGATCTCGTTTCGTCGAAGACGAGGAAAATTGAACCGCGACGAAATTTCTAATAAACCACACATTTTTTTTGTTTTTTTTTTTCGAATAAATATTTTCTCGTTCGTGTATATTATAGTTGTATATTAGGAGAATATCTTTCTCCCAGATAGATTCGTCAGCGAACATGTCCGGCGTTATATTCGCGTTCGCCAGGGCGAAGAGACGCGCGATCGCGAGATCTCGTCGTGTTGTCGAAGAGGAGAAAAATTAACCGCGACGAAATTTGAAATCCATATGCCTTATTTTTTTTTTGTTGTTTTTTTTTTTTTTTTTTTTTTTTTTTTAATCAAATAAATAACCCTTCGGTAATCTGTATTGTTATTGTAGAAATTAGAAGAATATATCGTTCCAACGTGCGGACAGACAGATCGAATTGACTCACCCTCATAGATGATCGGCTCTTTTTCCCGGAAGTACGTGAGCGCGGGAAATGTCTTGATACCGTATTGTTTGGCGAGCCTCTTGTCGTTGATCTTGACAAAGTCGACACCGAATGTGTCCGTGTCATCGTCGATCTTCTCGAGCTCGGCCAAGACCTTGTCGCACGTTGTGCAGCTTCTCGCGTCTGTGAAACGTTCGAAAGTTCTTAATCGTGGACCGCACATTCAATGCGATGAAAAAACAACGACACAATACCAAACAAAAAGAAATCATCGCTATCGAAGCTCACGTCGATCGGCAAAAAGTGACGACAAAACGGACCAGTGTTCGACGTTTCGAGCGGGACTTTTTTTTTTTGTCTCGCGAAAAATTGACAATAATGCTCCATTGTCCGATCGTCCGGCGAACTTTTAGGGACGAACGCTACATGAACTCTGGCAGCGACTAATGTAGTCATTGCGAACAGGTGTTCACTTTCCAAACACTTTTGGATTGTATAAAAATGTGGAAAATAATCAAGCTGCTGAGAAGATTAATTTTGCATAACAATAATTCCAAAACGTTATCAACGAATCGTTGAAAAACAACATTGATTCAACAAATCTCCCGAAAATCTAACATCCTTTTTTATGAAAATAATTCGTTCACTCTTCTGAATAGGTGTGGATTTTTTCAGTTTTTTTGAATACACTTTGATGTTTTTTTTTTTTTTTTTTTTTTAACGCGGGAAAAATGTGTAGAAACTCACAAAATTCAAAGTGAATTAAAAAATCTGAAAAAAAATACATACGCGTTCAGAAAAATTAACGAATAATTGTCATTTAAAGAAGTTAGGTTTCGCGAAACATTAGTTGAGCAAATTTTATTTTTCATCAATCCGTTGATAACATTATGGAATTATTATTATGCAAAATTAATATTTGTAGCGCCTTTAATATGTTACAAATTTTTATACCATCGAGAAGGGGTTTGCAATTCCCTCTCATCTCTCTCTGAAACTTACGTGGATTTAACATTATTCGCAAGCGCTATCTTAAGATAATCTGTCGGGCACAGTCAAGTCAATGGAGTACCGGTGTTTAAAAAATTGTTTTTAAATGTTTTAAAGGAGACGCTTTTGTGAACTAAGGTGGATCTAGATTAAAGAATTTCTACTTTGCGTAGGAAAATATTTACAACAATGAATTTACAAACAAAAAAAATGCTCACTTTAACGCCGACAAATCCACTGACATATTTTTAATCAATTTTTTTTTAAAGTCAAATTTGTAATTTTTTTTTTTTTTTTTTGTCAAGGTGACATATTATCGATTCAATCCCTATGGAATTGGAAAAATTGTTATAACTTTTTTTTTTTTCTTTGGCAGCCCAGAAGCAAATTTTACTTGAGTCATTGATATATATATATATTTTTTTTTAGTGTATCTTAATCGTCGGCTCGCCGAAAGACGCCCGTGCATGCGCGCGATATGTCGAGCGGTATAAGAGTACGATAGAGATACCAAATATAATAGAGCGGGCCACTCGAAAGCTGCCCTGTCGTGGGTGCTCTAAACATAGGCACGATATCCAGCCGACGACGGGGACCATCCATCGTCGTCTCGTGGATCGGTCGGTCGGCTAACCGAATTAAGAACGCGCGAGCTAGCGGAGGTTGCTCGCTCGCTTTCCCGATGAGCTTTTGCAATGCGTTAGGAGCACGAGACGAGAGCGCGTGGCAAGAATCACTCGATCATTGTCCGGGAAAATCGACACATGCCAATGGCGAATCATGCCATTATATATATATATATATATATATAATGGATCCACATAAGCGACGAAAAATTTTTGTAGCGTTACATTGGTTACCTGGCCGATCCCTGATTGGACCTGATGCAACGCTCGTAAATATCGACCAGGTTATTTTTTCTTACTTCCAAAATCTTATAAATACTTTCGAAATTTGTTTGTCCGTTTGATTTGAAAAAAAAAAAAAATCATTTTTGAAAAGAGTTCCATGACTTCCGGTTTAAAAACTCTCATTTTTCGACCGGAAGTGACGCCATACCGGTAATACGTCACTTCCGGTTTAAAGGCATAATTTTTCGACCGGAAGTGACGCCATACCGCTAATGCGTCACTTCCGGTTTAAAGGCATAATTTTTCGACCGGAAGTGACGTCATACCGGTATGACGTCACTTCCGGTTTAAAGGCATAATTTTTAGACCGGAAGTGACGTCACACCGGAAATACGTCACTTCTGGTTTAAAAGTCTTATTCTTCGATCGGAAATGACGTGTCAGGAATACGTAATTTCCGGTCGAAAAATAAGATTTTTCCAACCGACAGCGACGTATGCCCAGTGTGACGTCACTTTGCGTCACGAGTTTTCCGTATCGAAAGTGACGTATTTCCGTTACGACTTCACTTCCGATTGAAGAATGAAATTTTCAAACCGTAAGTGACGTATTTTCGGCTAATCGCCGATAATCTAAATGTCCGCCTTCTAAATTCTGCAGTCCGTTCTGAGCCACAACAGCCTGCCGGTATGAAACCGTAGGTTTTCGAGTCATCGAATCCGACGTCCGGCGAGAAAGCGTCGTAGAACGTAACCCTCGGTCAAAACAGACCATCCTCCAATGACATTTTGCGCGACGTGAAAAAGTCTCGTCGCGATTGGATGACACTGGACCGTTCTGCCCCGCAGCTCCTGTCTCCACTGCTCGTCCTCTACCACGATCCATGTGGGCTTGTTTTTCGCTGATAGAGTGGAGAGAGTGACGAGAGTGACGACGGTGACGACGGTGACGACGGCCGAGAGGGATCCGAGCGTGTACGATCCACACTCGGTGTGTCCCCCGCGCTCATCGCCGTTATGCTAATTAGATCAGGCGGTCTGGTGCACGCACGTCACGCAACGATGAGACTTTCGATCTCTTCGCAAGAGCGCGAGCCCGGAAACCGGAAACTCCCAGTGGTGCGACCTGATGTTTCACCGTCTCCGCTCAGTGCAATCGGAGCTTCCACGATCGAAGGGGCTGCCGGACCTAAAACAGGACGTTTTTATCGGCCGAAATAGGTGATTTTCATGGTTTCAACTGTTCGTCGTTACTGTACGACGGATATGCTTCTTACATCTTAACCACTTACTTCATCTCACTGAACTGTATTGAAGGGATGTTGGAGCTTTTTTTTTGTTTTTTTTTTGTTTTTTTTTTCCTCTTTAACCCGCTCTGCCCGTTTTATCGAAGGAACCGGAGAATTTTTCGGTTTCGACTTAGCATCGTTGATTGTCACGCATACGCGTCAAATCATGGATGGGACTATGATATCGAGAACATTTTGATATCTCCCAAGGAATTACGACAATCGAATAACATAGATTCGCGAATGTGAATAAATGTAGTGTCACGATTGACTGACGGGTGGCTCTGCATCGTGCCCGTATTCGAAAGATTTTTGAAATATTCGATGAACTTCGCGGTATCGGCATGCACGCTCTCCTGACGTATGCGAGGTCGACAATATTTTTTTTTTTTGTATCCCAACAGAAAGGACGCCGCTGAGATTTTCGGCGGACGTGTTGGTTTTAGCGAAAATTTTTGATGTTAGATTTTCGTTGTTTCGATATCAGTACAGTTACGTTATTGTGGCAATACAATTAACGTTATCAATGAAGATACTGTGAGATCTAAAGCACATCCGTCGCACAGTAACGACGAATAGTGAAAACTAAGAAAATCACCTATCTCGGCCGGTAAAACAAGCGGCTCCACGAATGCCCTTAAGGGCATGTGGCGGAGGCTAAGTCGTTAAGAAAATTGCCTTCTCTATTTACTCCAAAACAATTCGAGACGACGAGCAAAGGCAAATAAGGTTTTCACACTTGTCATCAACTGCCGACAAAAATCTAATTTGCTTTTGGTCGAAGCATCGACGATCACGGAGAAAAAAAAATTGGGGAAAAGCGATTTGTCACCGTCGCGGAGCGTCGTTACGTGTGTTTCGCATGCCCTTAAGTTCGATCTTAAGTGTCGAATTCGAATTGCGATCGAAATTTAGTTCAGATTTAAGTTCGAGCTTAAGACAGATCTAAGCACTCAATGAAGTTCGGGACAAACTTTGATCGTAAGTCCGACCTTACGCTCGAACTATAGTCTTAAAATTCGTAATTCGACCCTGAGGCTTGACGAATAACAGAGAATGCATACGAGCCATCCGTATGAAAAGTAAATCGAAAATACTGTTGTTAAAGCGTAACAGAGAGAATAATCCACGGCCAAGTTACAACATCCACTGACTTCAGAGAGAGAGAGAGCGATCGGGGGAGCTTGACATTGAGCCACGCAACTATTCACGGGAATTTACGCAACGAAAAGACCGCTCGGTAAATGCCTCGGCACTTCGGGCTACGCGCGTACGATCGGAAGACATCGGCGCTCTCGAGCGTGGGTGTCGAACAAAAGGGTGGGCGGTTTATAATCGCCTCGAGCTCTTTGGTTTCGGGGCTGAGTTAATATAGTTTAGCGACGAGCTCGGTTAAACGAGAGCTTCTCCCGAAGCTGCTTCTCCGTCGTCCTCGCCAGGCTCGCTTGTTTTCGCCGAAAATTTATCGTCGCGCGTATTTGGTTCTGCGCGAGCTTTGTCTATTCGTACGTTCGTTATGTCGAAGGCGCGTCGCCGTGATCGCCGACGACGTCGACAACGGCGACTCTCGAGGGGCTCAACCAGAGAGCGCGGCCGATCGTCAGAGGCCATCGAGAGACTTCGCGGGTCGTCGATGTCCTCCTCGTGACACTCGTCGTCGGAGACTGCGAGAGATCGGATCGCCTCTTCGGTGCGCTCTTATTTCAAACGTTTGATGCCACCATTTTAGGAGATGACCTCCCTGAGAATAGAGAGCTCTCGACGCGCTACTGTGCGCGCATTGAGCTGGAGGAGAGGGGACGCGAGAGGCCGCGACTTCTAGAAGAGATCGCTCGGAGAAAAATAAAGAGAGAGCCTCGACTGTAGCAGTTTTCGTCTCGCGGTTTCAACGTTTTTTTTTTTTTTTTTTTTATCCACGAACGATTCGTCGATTACTCGCCATTTTGGTGGCTGTCGATTCTCAAGGTCAAGGTCACCTTGGGCTCGATACCACCATTTTGAGCGACGTCCGCCGTGAGAATGGCGGACTCGAGACGGACTCTGCGCGAAGAAGTGGAGGAGGAGAACGCGCGAGGCGGTGGAACGACGGTAATTTGTTCGATTTAAATACATACGTATTTGCGCCAAGTAAATAGTTACTTAAATGAAATAAATATTTATTTGAATCAATATAAATATTTTACTCAAATCAAATAAACGCTTGCCGTGAAATAAATTATTTTTCTGGGTGTAGAGAAATGTGTAAAATACAGTGGTTCTCTCGCGGTTCCAAATTTTCTTTCAATTCTACGATTGTTTCAGCGATTAGTTCGCCATTTTGATGTCTGCCGATTCTCAAGGTGAAGGTCATCCTTGGGACCGACGCTGCAGGCCGCCGCTCAGCTGAACCGTTGGTTTTATTGTCTTACGTGGAAGCATTGAACAATGTGGTAGTTAATGTGAGCATTATGCAATGCGTCGCTTCCTGAATCCTCATCTGTAAGAATTATCTGGGAAGGAAGAGTACTTTTTGTTGTTTCGTGGTTAATCTGGCAACAGGATTTAACCGCGTAATCGCTTCCTGAATCAGTATCTGTAACAACTATCTGGGGACGAAGAGTGTTTTTTGTTGGCGAGTGATCGATGAATCAATCGTTGATCAAAAACATTTCTGAGGAAGAAGGAAGAGTGTGTTTTGTTTTACGGTTTTGCGCTTATGAAGATGAGGAAGCATTGAGCAATACAACAGGGACAATTATGCATCGCCTCCTAAATCTGCACCTGTAATAAAAACTATCTGGGGACGAAGAGTGTTTTTTGTTGGCGAGTGATCGATGAATCAATCGCAGCTCAAACAAATTTCGAAGGAAGAAGGAAGAGTGTGTTTTGTTTTACGGTTTTGCGCTTATGAAGATGAGGAAGCATTGAGCAATACAACAGGGACAATTATGCATCGCCTCCTAAATCTGCACCTGTAGTAGAAACTATCTGGGGACGAAGAGTGTTTTTTGTTTGCGCGTAATCGATGAATCAATCGTAGTTCAAAGAAATTCTCGTTTTTAATCTATGCAAGAAGATTTCACCGCGTAACACGAACAATTATGCGCCGCTTCCTGAATCAGCATCTGTAAAAACTATCAGGGAAGAAAGGGTGTTTTTTGTTTTGCGGTTTTGCGATTCGGAAGATGAGGAATCATTGAGCAATATAACAGGGACAATTGTGCATCGCTTCACCGAAATCTGCATCTGTAAAAACGGGCTGTGAACGAAGAGTATTTTTTGTTGTTTCGTGGTTAATCCGGTGACTGGATTTAAGGGCGTGGATGACTGGCGCGAGCCAGTGGAATCGGTTCGCAACGCGTTTGCTTTACGACGTTTGTGGAAAACAAAATATCGTCGAGCGAAACAGCCCCCGCTGGTCTCTCTCTTAAACATCGCGGCTCCGGAGGCCTCTCGTTCTGGTGCGGGCACACGAGAGCTGTCTACCGAGTTATTCCTCTCACCGACATTAAACGCACGAACGAGTCCGGATATATATAACGAACGGGCTCGCTTAGTCGACAAACTCCCCCGCAACTAAAAGAGAGCCCGACGAGCTTAGGACCGGGACAGCAAGCGGGGATGCAAAAATATTGGCGATTCGGTCAGCCGCCGACGATTACGAGGCACTTCGAAATGCGAATCGTCCAGTGACGAACGAACGGCCGCTTTATCGAATTATTATATATTATATATTATATATTATATATTATATATTATATATTATATATTATATATTATATATTATATATTATATATTATATATTATATATTATATATTATATATTATATATTATATATTATATATTATATATTATATATTATATATTATATATTATATATTATATATGAGTTTAGGAAACGCTTTTCGCACGAGGTGAAAATGCACTTCCTCCCTTGTCGCATGCGATATCTTTTTTTACCGACTACGTTAAAGTAACCAGAATTCTTGGGTCGCAAAATCGTCATATTCGCCAATGACCATTACTGACCCGTGAGTAATAGAGCTTCGGGTTGGAGTAATGGAATTGTACTGCGCATGCGCACATGTAAATAATGATCATCGGTGAATAATAGACTATTTTTCGCACGTATTGCACGCAAGGAATGTGGTTATCTTAGCGCAGTCGGGAAAAAAAAAAAAACAAAAAATTATAATATAATACAATCGTATAGTAATGTTTTCCAATGATTTTTCTATGTCCTGTTTTTCCTCGCTGCACCATTTTCCTACGCTCTCACCCGTTTAATTATATTAAATATTTTGTTGTTGTTTTATTGTTATTATAGATAGTATATTCCTCGCTCGGACAGCAGGTGCGTTTACCGAGCTATATATTATTATTATATATATTCAATATGTATTGTAACGGGACGTCCCCTCCACCTCGGGAGATTTCCGCAACTAGCCGCTAGAGGGCGACTGGACACGAGTTTCTCGCAAGCGAAACAGTGCCCCGCCTCCGATGAAGGCGCGACAGATCCCGTTCTCTACTATTCCACTACGAATCTCCCGGTATTGAACCATTCCAATCGTCGCTGTGCGGTTGCAGAGCCAGCGCAATTTTATTTTGACAATGCTTCTTAATTAAATTCACAAGCATTCCTCTGAGCACTAGCTCACGCTTTATTGCGAAGGGAGAGTTAGAGTGCTTCTTCGGTGAGGAGGCGTTTCGTTTGACACGCTGTCGTCTCATTGCGAGTCGATTCTCCTTGCTGGAGAGTGCGTTAGCTGGCGCTATCGTCTTATTGCGAGTCGATCCCCCTTATGGAGAGTGCGTTAGTCAGACGTGGACCTCTCTTCATTCGACCCCTCCGCTCGGAGAAAAGAATGAGGGAGTGAAGCATCAATTTCTGAGACTCCTATCCAGTGAGCAAGGACAGTATTCGGTCTTGAACGTCGGGTCGATCTTACGATCCCCGGATTGCAAGACTGAGGAATTCCACAATCGTTTCCCTCACACACACACATTATCCAGCCGGTCCAGTACACGAACTCTTTCCTTCCGTTTGGAAGAAGACGATCTAAAAAAATCGGCAGTTCGACATTTCGGCTGGCCCGGAATATCGAAACGTTTCAATATATTATATATATATGTATATATTAATATTTAATATAATATAATCATATTAAATGATTTTTTGTTGTTGTTTTATTGTTATTATAGATAGTATATTCCTCGCTCGGGCAGCAGGTGCGTTTGCCGAGCTCAGCGCTTTGCCTTTGACCGCGAAAACTATCCCCGAGACTCTCGAGTATAATTAATGCCAAGCGAGCAATTACGTCTGCCCTAGACTGTACGCGATATCCGCGGCGGGCTAACACACGCGACATACACCGTCAAACCATCCTCGTATGCTCCCGCTTTGAGATCCATCGGTATGAACGAGCGCCAGCGTGCAGTTGCCCCGATGCTTATTCACTCTGCCTATCTCGCAGTCGCGTTCGTTCCCTCGTTCGTCCGCCCCCGAGGGTTCGTTATAACGGACGGACGATACTCGAGAGTGAGACCCACCCACGCGATGTCCCAAATCGCCGAGCTTACGCATCGGAGAGCTGCCCGACGCTGGCTCTCTTCTCGAGTCGTCGAGAAAAGCCAGCGCTGCTCGATCCACAAAGCAGAAGCAAAACTCTAGGGTATTTCGATGTAGAATCATTAAGAAAAAATATAGAATTATGAAGAAGATTAAGAATTATGATGAAAAAAATATATATAACAAATGTGAAACCAAGGGCAATTACTTTTAACGACGTTGGTCCGAGACTTTGACCAGGAAAAAAAAGGTCTAAGATGCATTTTTCTTGCGGAGAACAGGGTCGGAAATTAATCGCTTTTTTTCGAACTCTTTAGCGGTCCTTAAAAAAAAAAAAATTCCTTTTTCAATTTTAATCTATAAATTTTTTTTTTAAATTCTTTTAGTTTGTGTAAAAAGAACATTTTTAATGTATCTTCTCTTCGTTACGCCATTTCCCAAATCGCAGTCGGGAAGAAAAGCCAGCGCTGCTCGTTGCGCACAGAAGAAGTGACACTCAAGGGTATTGAATTTACAATTATGAATAAATAAAGATAAATAAATGTGAAACGAACGCCAAATTATTTTTAACAAACAAAGTTGAGACGAAAGTTTTGGAATGAAAAAGGAATTTCTTCCAATAAATTTTTCTTGCAGAGCAAAATGGGTCGAAGAAATTAATCGCTTCTTTTCTTCTTCTGAACTCTTACATATATCCCCTTAAATTTTAATCTAACATACTTTGAACTTTTTAAAATTCGTGTCGCGATTATTTATTAACTGTATTTTTTTTCGTCAATGAAACTAATCACACATCTCGACACGGCAGTGTGACGGACGGTCGAGAGGTCTTTTTTTTCAGCGTAAATTAAGTTTTATCGTTGAAGGGTTAATTGTACGTCGATGGAGAAAAAAAAAAAAAAAAAAAAATCGGGAATCGATTTATCGAGATGATCGAGGAAACATTATCTATCGGGTTTTTACTTTTTGTTTTAATCGGTTAATGGTTTTTTTTTTCAATGAAATTAGTCACACATCTCGATCAAGAATATTTGTTTTTTTTTCGCCTTAACGAAATGTTCCTATTAAATAATCCATAAAAAAAAAAAAAAAAAAAAAAAAAATCGCGAATAGATCGAGGTGATTTTTTCTATCGGATCTTAAAAAAAAAAAAAAAAAAAAAAAAAAAAAAAAAAAAAAAAAAAAAAAAAATCGCGAATAGATCGAGGTGATTTTTTCTATCGGATCTTAAAAAAAAAAAAAAAAGCAGATCCGGAGACGGGCAGCCCGAATCGTTTGTCCCTGCGTCGATCTAACGACAGAAGAAGATATAGATGATGACGAAGACGACGAAGAAGAAGAATGAGTTAGAGGTACCTGCTGGTCGCCACTACTGGCACACAACACTTTTAGCATTGACGCGCGGTCGCGACACACGCACACGTACACGAAGTCCCGAGCCTCTTTATGTCCCAATGTATGCGTCTTTCTCGTTCGCTCTCGGAGAGTCTGGGGGGGGGGAGCGGAGAGTTATATCGGTGTGCGCCATTGGTCGGGTATCGCTTCGAAAGCTCAGAGCCCCGGTCTCCGAGAGCGAGTAACACGAGTCTGCGTTGTAATTCGAACTCGCGAGCTTCAATGCTGCTCTGAATTCGATGTTTTTTTTTTTTTTTTCTCTTCTTTTTGCCATCGCTCGTACGCAGCCTCTCGTTTTCTCCTCGAACTCCGATCGACGGGACGTTTGCGCTGGATCGAGGATCGCGATCGATGTCGCGCGGAGGAGGGTGCAGAGGACGAACGGGGCAAAATGGACCTGCGTCGCCGATCAAGGATGAGAATCCTATCGAATTGGAATTTATGGAATTTATGGAATTTATAGAATGATATATTTTATAAACTTACGTTATGATTACTTAAAAATTTACTATAATTCACTAAAATAAAAATCACTAATCGATCACTAAAAAAAAACTAATCAAAATTACAAAAATTAATGACCAATAAATTACTAAAAGTTTATACTTTATTTACTTTGAATTTGAATTGCAGAGGACGAACGGGGCAAAATGGACCTGCGTCGCCGATCAAGGATGAGAATCCTATCGAATTGGAATTTATGGAATTTATGGCATTTATAAAATGATATATTTTATAAATTTACGTTATGATTACTTAAAAATTCACTACAATTCACTAAAATAAAAATTACTAATTGATCACTAAAAAAAAAAAACTACGAAATTACAAATATCAAAATTCAATCAAAATTACAAAAATTAATGACCAATAAATTACTAAAAGTTTGTACTTTATTTACGATAAATTTACGTTGAGATCACGAAAAATTTACTATAATTCACTAAAATAAAAATCACTAATCGATCACTAAAAAAACAAAACTAATTAAAATTACAAAAATTAATAACCAATGAATTGATAAAAGTTTATGCTTTATTTACGTTAAATTTACAATAAATTGAATTTAATTTATTCAATTTTATGATTTTTTTTCGCGGACGATTTTCACAAAAATCGGAACAATATTTTGCCTCGCTCTTCCCTTGCATCGTGAGCTGATTGTACGCTGAAAAAAAAAAGTCCACTTCGAGGGATCGAATCATTGATATATCATCATGAACGTTTCGCCATTATTGTCTCATGCTCGTGTGGGATTGAAATTGGAGCAGTCTCAGAACTATATTTTTATTTATTTTATTTTTTTTTTTTTTAATTCGCTGAGCCTTCCGTATGACGTCTTCGATGACGCTGCTGCGACGAGGAGAGAGAAACATAACGGGAAGGCCGCCGCGCGGTACGCGCAACCGCTTGCTAATTTACACGAGGCAGCGGAAGATGAAGAAGACGAAGAAGAAGCTCGACTCTGGAAATAGTATCGGCCAGCGAGCTCGGCGCGAAGAGTCCGCTGAGAAACGGAGCGCCCCTCGTGTGTTTCTCCGATGTATAATACACACGACTCTCGTTCCCCTCCTCATAAACGCTGTTGACGTAGTATTTCGTTTTTTTTTTATTTTTTTTATTTTCCGATATTTTTATCGATTTTTTTTACGACTTCAGCTAGGCAATCAATTTAAGTGAAGCAGCGAGAGCGAAAAGTGGGGCAAGACGGACAACGCTTACCCATTTTTCCCCGGCCCGTCAAGAATAGTCCATATTGCCTCCCTCCCCCCCTCTCGTCGTACATTCAACAAACATTTTCTGTCCCCAATAAAATATTTATTTTTTTTTTGTTAATTAAAAAAAACGGTTTACTTTTCCGGACAAAAATGTTTGTCCAAATGAGCGCAAGTTTCTTTAAACCGTACCGTGTAAAAAAAAGTCCACGCTGCCCCTTTTTTGTCGTAAATTGAACAAACATTTACTGTCCCCAAAAAATTATATTTAAAAAAGAAAAATTCTACTCTTATATATAGAGCTAAGAAAAATTATGTTTTTTCTTTGTCAACAAACTATATTTTTTTGAATTAAAAAAAAATTCGTTTTCCTTTGAGGACAAAAATGTTTGTCCAAATGCGCGAAACCTTTTTTAAACCCTACTGTATGAAAAAAAAAAAGAAAGTCCATATCGCCCCCCTCTCCTCGTACACTGGACGAACATTTGCTCGCCCCAAGAAAATATATATATATATAAAAAAAAAAAAATTCTACAACTATCTTTGTTTGTCAACAAACTATATTTTTTTTGATAAAAAAAAAAAAAATGCTTTCTTTTTCTGGACAAAAATGTTTGTCTAAATGGGAGAAACTTTTTTTTAAACCGTACCTCACGGTCTCTTTCGATCGTTCGACTTAGCCTCGTCTAGCTCATCATCATTGTCGTTCCACAATGTGTCTGTACACACACACACACACACACACACACACACACACACACACACACACACACACACACACACACACACACACACACGCACGCACGCACACACACACACACACACACACACACACACACACACACACACACACACACACACACACACACACACACACACACACACACACACACACACACACACACACACACACACACACACATATATATATATATATATATATATATATATATATATATATATATATATATATATATATATATATATCGCGACCACCGATGTTTTCGGACGAGACGTTATAGGAACAGGCCCGAGCGAATAGTCGGCACTCGTTGTTCCGTGCGGCGGCAGGATAAGTCGAAGGCAGTAGGAGCGCACACAACGCGGGCAACGCGGGACGATCGGGCAACGGTGCCAAAATAACTTGGTACCGTATTCTAAAAGCGGTGCAGCCCACCAAGGGAGCACCGTCGATCGACGGCTACCTCTGGCCGGCCGGCCTTGCGCCGCCACCGATCCGCCCAAGCTACGCGAAACTATTCGGTCTCTTTTCTTCTTTGCTTCTTTACCCTCCAATTTTTTTTTTTTTTTTTTTTTTTTTTTTTCAAATTAATCTCCTTGCTCCCACCTCGGTCCGCCTCCTTCCATCTCGCCCATTCTCTATAAATCATAGTTTCCGATCCGCGAAATGGTTTTTTTTTTTTTTTTTTTTGGGAAACGAAGTTGCCGAGACTCGAAGAAAGGCAACGACGAGCATCGAAAGTAATCCGCGGATTTTATTCGATTGTCCGAATGCTTATGACTCTATAAAAATCAAATTTTCTGATACAATAAGGGTTTTTCTTTTTCTTTTTTTTTTTTTACATTTTTTAGTGTTTTTAGAAACAAAGTCGAAGGCAAATGCGGCCGAATAGCTTCGCGGGGTCATTTTATTCGAACCTCCAACGAGCATCGAAAATAATCGGCAGATATTTCTCGTTTGTGCTTCTCGATTGTCCTCTCGCCGATGCTCCATAAAATCAGATTTTCCGATCCAAGAATTGCATTATTATTATTATTATTATTATTATTATTATTATTATTATTATTATTATTATTATTATTATTATTATTATTATTATTATTATTATTATTATTATTATTATTATTATTATTATTATTATTATTATTATTATTATTATCATCATCATCATCATTATTATTATTTTAATTCATATATACGAAATCGTCGAAGCCCGAAGAAACGCTACCACTTCATCTCAACCTCCGCATCAGCTTCCGGAAATAATCCGCCGATATTTCTCGATCGTCGATGACGGCCTTGCGAGGACCTCGACCTCCCCCCAACGGCCCGCGATCGGCGAATCGCGGACCGGAAACCCGAGCGGAAATCGTATTGCAATGGCTTCAAGAACGCTGTGCACGATGAAGACGATTGAAGATGTCGATGGAATAATTTTTTTTTTTAATCCTCGGATAGCTCAAATATGGCGAGATTCATTGGCGAGGCTTCGCGAATATCGCCGTACAGTCAGGAGACTCGCGGAGCATCGAGCACAGCGGAAGGAAGAAGAAGAAGACTCTGCACGATGAAGACGATTGAAGATGTCGATGGAATAACGAAAAAAAAAAAAATCGTCGGAAAGCTCGAATATGGCGAGATTCATTGGCGAGGCTCCGCGAATATCGCCGTACAGTCAGGAGACTCGCGGAGTCATCGAGCACAGCGGAAGGAAGAAGAAGAAGACTCTGCACGATGAAGACGATTGAAGATGTCGATGGAATAAAGAAAAAAAAAATAAAATCGTCGGAAAGCTCGAATATGGCGAGGCTCCGCGAATATCGCCGTACAGTCAGGAGACTCGCGGAGTCATCGAGCACAGCGGAAGGAAGAAGAAGAAGACTCTGCACGATGAAGACGATTGAAGATGTCGATGGAATAAAGAAAAAAAAAATAAAATCGTCGGAAAGCTCGAATATGGCGAGGCTCCGCGAATATCGCCGGACAGTCAGGAGACTCGCGGAGTCATCGAGCACAGCGGGAGGAAGAAGAAGACTCTGCACGATGAAGACGATTGAAGATGTCGATGGAATAACGAAAAAAAAAAATAAAAATCCTCGGAAAGCTCGAATATGGCGAGATTCATTGGCGAGGCTCCGCGAATATCGCCGTACAGTCAGGAGACTCGCGGAGTCATCGAGCACAGCGGAAGGAAGAAGAAGAAGACTCTGCACGATGAAGACGATTGAAGATGTCGATGGAATAAAGAAAAAAAAAATAAAATCGTCGGAAAGCTCGAATATGGCGAGGCTCCGCGAATATCGCCGTACAGTCAGGAGACTCGCGGAGTCATCGAGCACAGCGGAAGGAAGAAGAAGAAGACTCTGCACGATGAAGACGATTGAAGATGTCGATGGAATAACGAAAAAAAAAAAAAATCGTCGGAAAGCTCGAATATGGCGAGGCTCCGCGAATATCGCCGGACAGTCAGGAGACTCGCGGATTCATCGAGCACAGCGGAAGGAAGAAGAAGACTCTGCACGATGAAGACGATTGAAGATGTCGATGGAATAACGAAAAAAAGAAAAAAAAATCCTCGGAAAGCTCGAATATGGCGAGATTCATTGGCGAGGCTCCGCGAATATCGCCGTACAATCGGGAGACTCGCGGAGCATCGAGCACAGCGGGAGGAGGAAGAAGAAGAAGAAGAGAACAGAAGAAGCTTGCGTACGAGACGTTCGTCGGCCATCGACTCTCGAGGCTCCCGGCGGCCTCGTATGGTGGTGGAACCCTCGCTGGTCCCCGATTATTACGCAATCCCTCGCCCACCCCTCACGTTTTGCCATCACGTGTAATCCAAGCGCATTAACATCGCGCATATCTATATAGATGTTTCGTTATACGTCATCGGCTCACTGTATAGTTTCGGCGCGCATGTAACACATTTCTTCCTCCGCCTCGCCGTTTCTTTCGCTTTAACTTCGAGAAAAAAAAAAAAATAAAAAAAAAAATCAACGACCACGAAAACAAAAATAACCCTCCCGCTTCTGTCGCGGATTATCGACAAATTATCGCCCGAAAAAAAAAAAAAAAAAAAAAAAAAAAAAAAAAAAAAAATTAAAAAAAAAACAAATAATAAAAATCGAAGATATTTCGTTCTCGATCCGTGAGCTCGAGAATAGTCTATTAAGAAGAATTCGAAGAATCTCCCTCGATCGACGTGAGCCAAAGAATAATACAAATCGAAATCGAAGCGTTTCTGACCGAGCAAGAATGGTTGCCATTTTTTTTTTCTCTCTTTTTTTTTTTTGGAGCGTATTTCGAACTTACACCAATAAACGGCGACAAAGTCCTTGTCGTTTAGCAAACGCTCAAGTTGCTTAGCATTAACTTCCTCGATAACCGGCTCGGCTTCCCTTCCATGATGCTGACCGGACGTCGCAGTGTTTTTCGACGGGGCACGTAAAGCACTCGCGTCCTCCGGTCGGGTCCTCGCGGCCGCGTCACCGTAACCACCGTAACACCCGGCCGTTATCAGCACGAGAACGCCGATTGCGACAAAGCTCGAGGCTCTCGGTATCGTCGAACACCTTCCACCTCGGTCCACGGTTCCCGTCCGCCAGCCCCGGCACCGCGTCGAACCGTCGTTCGTCGTCGACATCGCCGCACTAACTGCGCCGGTTTTATTTTTGATTTTCGTCGGACACGAGAGAGCCGCACGGACTGAAGCTCCGGTTAGGCGAGAGCACCGAGCACCGAGACGAGAGACGAAGAGGACGACGACGACGACGACGACGACGACGACGGGAAGATTATAATCCACGGAGCAGCAACATGAAGCGCCGAGCCTAGAGACGAGCCTCTGCGATCGCGTACCCAGAAAAAAAAAAAGTTTATTAAACGTCAATAAAATCGAACATTGGAATATTTTTATTTCAATCAATTAAATTTTGTATTTGACTTGAGGGATATTTTTTTTACTCGATTCAAGTATATGCGATATTTGAGTCCAATGAAATTTATTAGATTTCAATAAAACTCCGTTAAGCACATATTTAAATAAGCAATTTTATTTGCTCTAAATAAATTTTATTTGGTTTGAATATTTTTTTTTGGTGCGTCGGACATCGCTTCGAATTCTGTGACTGCGAAATGTTTTCTTTCTTTTATTTTCATTTTTTTTTTTTTGTTTAGGTAATTTTTTTTTTTCATAATTTTCGCTTGCGGCAATTGAAGGGTTTTTTTTTTTTTTTTTTTGTAGCAATGACTGGGAAGAATTTTCGTGGGGGATTCTCCAATCAAGAGCCGCCTGGGGGATGAAATGCTGCAGCAAGAAAAATCATTTAGTTGACGGGCGATCGGCAAATAAATATCTATTTTAAATCGCATATTTCCATTAAAGGGAAATAATTTTTTTTTGTATTTTTTTTTTTTTTTTTTTTTGCCCGTCAAATACATTGTACTTATGGGTGTGATGCACTTAAGTTAATTTGTTTGTCGATATTTATTGTTACACACATTATATTGTGCAATTTTTGTGTGTATTTAAACAATAATCAAAATCACATGAAATCTCACATCGGGCTTCGGATCATAATGAGGACTGCACTTGATAAATGAACTTGACCGCTTTAATGATACTCGAGATTTTAACCTGCCATAGCTGAAAACACTTGTGAGTGTCGACCTTTACAAGCATAGTCTCCTTCGTGAGAAAGTAAAATTAAAAAAAAAAAAGGTATGTGTATGCTAACACTGCAAATTGGTGTTGAAGATGATGATGACAATAGTAATAATAATAATAATAATAATAATAATAATAATAATAATAATAATAATAATAATAATAATAATAATAATAATAATAATAATAATAATAATAATAATAATAATAATAATAATAATAATAATAAGATTGAGCTTGGGCATTCTCAGTGTCGGAGTCTCGAGTATCGTTTCTGGCATTTGTCCAGCGTTTTCCGTGCGTTGCCGATAGTCAACTTTGAGAGAGAGAGAGGGAGATGGAGGGGAAAAAAATATCATTGGAACGTCGTTTGGCGAAGACTGATAAAAATACTCGAGAGGGTTCGAGCCGATGGGAAGGAGTCGGCGGAATAAGAACAAACGAACGGATATGAGAGATGGCGAAAGGGCGATGTGTCTTCGGTGCGAGAAGATGCCCGGCCGGTTGGCCTAAATTATCCGGCCGAAAAGCTTTTTTTGGTGGGCCAATTTTGTGCTAATGTCTTTCCGAAAACTACCTGTCTCGCGCGGCGGTTGAAAATTTCATTTCAAACAACAAATGCTCGGATTTCCATTCTCCATTTTTTACACCATGCATCAAAAATCGTTTAAGTCACGAGGATTTGGTCCAAAAAAATGGAAGATTTTCAACATTTTTTTTTTTTTTTTTTACCGCGGATATTAGAGAGACAAGGTCGAGTTTTTACACACCGATAGTACAAAGCAGAGCTGGGCAAAGTACTTAAAGTACCAAGTACTTAAAGTACCAAGTACTTGAAGTACCAAGTACTTGAGGTACCAAGTACTTGAAGTACCAAGTACCTGAAGTACCAAGTACTTGAGGTACCAACTACTTGAGGTACCAACTACTTGAGGTACCAACTACTTGAGGTACCAAGTACTTGAGGTACCAAGTACTTGAGGTACCAAGTACTTGAGGTACCAAGTACTTGAGGTACCAAGTACTTGAGGTACCAAGTACTTGAGGTACCAAGTACTTGGGGTACCAAGTGCCTGAGGTACCAAGTACCTGAGGAACCAAGTACCTGAGGTACCAAGTACCTGAGGTACCAAGTACTTGGGGTACCAAGTACCTGAGGTACCAAGTACCTGAGGTACCAAGTACTTGAGGTACCAAGTACTTTAGTCCTATGCAATAAAAATGTATCTTTAATTAAAATGAAAGAAGAGACAAGATATTGTGATAAAATAAAAATGTATCTTTAATTAAAATGAAAGAAGAGACAAGATATCGTGATAAAATAAACATGTATCTTTAATTAAAATGAAAGAGAAGACAAGATATCGTGATAAAATAAAAAAAAATTGTTTACGCCTTCCAAGGACAAGGCCGTTCGCGAATCGACGTCTAAGTTCATCCGCGTCGTTCATAAGTCAGAATCGCGCATACAGCGAAGAAGAAAAAGAGGCGATAACCCTTGGATCATGCGAATCTCGACTGACCGGTCGTCCGGAGTGATCGGTAAGGTAATACGATGTTTGAATGGTGTGCGTGATCCGGATTGCGCGTAACCCGACCGGCGAAAGTCTTTATTCTTCGTTCTTTTTTTTTTTTTCTTTTTTTTTTTGTTACTTCCTTTTTGCTCGCGAAGCCGTAGATAATCCTCACACGAGCTCCGGCAGTTCAGTACTCGTCGAGACACGATGAGCAAAGAACCGAGAGTACTCGACATTGCAATTGTCGGCGGTGGTCTTGTAAGTAGCAACTCGATGGCGACGATGATGTGCCACAATTTCATTGTATATCTTCTTTTTTTTTTTTTTTTTTTTTCACGTGCAAAAAAAATGTTGAATTGTCTTCTATCAGGCCGGCAGCTTGGCTGCGTGCGCCCTCACGAGGCGAGGACATCGCGTTCGCGTCTACGAGTATCGTTCCGGTAAGTGATTCTCTTTTTCTTCGTCGGGAGTTCTCGGCAGAATTTTTTTTTATTTTTTTTTATTTAAATCTTCGTCACTTCACTTTTCGTTTCTTCTTATGTTGTATTCGTGCATATTCCGTGTCATATTTTTATTTTTCATTCCATGTCATACCTTTGGCTTCATATTCTTTTCATACTGTTATTTATAAAAATTTATTTAAAAAAAATGTATAAAAATATTTGTAATTTTCTTTATTTTTTTTCTTCATTGTCATTTGTTGATTTGTGAAGAATTGTTGCGATGGTGGTTTGCAACTAAGTCGCGGTTTGCATCTTGTCGCGCGGCTCAGAACCGCCCGGAGAAACAATTTATTTGACGGCCGACCCGCAAATAAATATTCATTTAGATTTAGATCAAGGAAATATTTTACTTAGGCCAAATAAACATTTATTTGTGGGTGGGCCGTCGAATAAGTTATTTTTTTCTGCCTGCCCCAGAACACGGAATAAACGAATCTATCTATGTAGATCTCAAAGAGTGCAACGAAAAGAAAAACACAAATATAATAATAATAATAATAATAATAATAATAATAATAATAATAATAATAATAATAATAATAATAATAATAATAATAATAATAATAATAATAATAATAATAAATACATATCTTATAGCGCGGTAGATAATTGTTTGCGTGCATCGATGATTGGATTTGTAATTAGAGGTCGAATATGCCGAATGTGATTTTTTTTTTTTTTTTTTCAGACATTCGGGTGGAGGAGTCGCGTGGACAGAGCATTGACCTCGCCCTGTCCATTCGGGGTCGCGAAGCCCTTCGTCACGTCGAACTCGAAGACACCCTCGTGAACCATCATGGTATCGCCATGCGCGGTAGAATGTTGCACGGACGGGATGGAAAATTGAACGAGATGATTTACGACAGTGTCGGAAACAATGTAAGATTAATGTGTGCACAGTAGTTTCACAAAAAAAAAAAAAAAAAAAAAAAAAAAAAAAAATGAAGTTCTCAACGACGGTACACCACCGGGTCTCTTGATGAATACTCCGAGCTGACTCTGTGAACAGCCCGAGCAAAAAAAGTGTCGATGCTGGAATCAATAGAAATAAATAAATCAATGATCGTTTTATTTTATTTTATTTTATTTTATTTTATTTTATTTTATTTTATTTTATTTTATTTTATTTTATTTTATTTTATTTTATTTTATTTTATTTTATTTTATTTTATTGCATTATTTGTTTCGCAGTGCATCTATTCGGTCAGTAGAAAATACATGAACCAAGTTTTACTCAATGGTAAGTGTGAACAAGTAATTTCGAAAGAATTTCGACAAATTTCAATAAACTCCTGCGCGGACATTGAAAGGTTTCTTACGTTAAATAAACATTTAACGCTCAAAGAGACATCTGTGCCTCTCAAAACGCTCAAAGAGACATCTGTGCCTCTCGCTTAAAGAGAATTCTGTGCCTCGGCAGTTTTTCACTTTTTTTTTTTTCCCCGCTAACTTAACTTTTACTTTTTTTGTTTTTTTTTTGTTATTATTCAAACAATAATCTGCGAACTTTGGGAGCGATAAATGTTCGTTTAATGTACGAATCTTTGTTTTTTCTTTTCTTTTCACTGTGCATTTTATTGTCTATCTACTGTGTATATTTACTGTCTTTTGGACAATTATTTAAGCATGAAATTAGTTGAAATTCATTGTACGTGAGTTCAATCGAAGTGAGCTAAGATAATTCGAACGTGAAATTAGTTGAAAAAAGTTGAAATTATTTACACCGTGAAACTTTGATCGATCGTGTGTGCCCGATAAGCCGCCGACGAGTATCCGTGCGTGGATCTTCACTTCAACAAAAAGTTACTCGACGCCGATCTCGACAACGGGAAGCTTAAGTTTCTCGAGTAAGTAGGCGCGTCAATTTAATGTTCAAAGTTCGAACAATAAGAAAGAAATCTCAATTTAAAAAAAAAAATAAAATAAAATAAATAAATAAAATAAATAAATAAATAAATAAACAAAAAAAATTATGATTTTTTTTCTTTTCATCAGCACAAACACCCGCGAGATAATCGACGTCGAGGCCGAGCTCATAATCGGCGCTGATGGTGCTTACTCGACCGTCCGAAAGACTATGATGAAGAGAGCCCGCTTTGATTTTTCCCAATCTTACATCGAGCATGGATACGTCGAGCTCGCGATACCAGCAAAACTCATCGACGAAACACATTCCGAGGGCCGCGAGGTCAGCGCGATGCCGATAAGTCATTTGTTTTTTTTATCCGCAATTATTGTGTCTTGTGACGATTAAAAAAAAAAAAAAAAAATGATTACTCCAAAAAAAAAAAATGCCTAGCGTAACTAAGAAAACGGCACTCTTGAAATTTACTTGCAGTTCGCAATGAGCAACGATCATCTGCATATATGGCCGAGGGGAAATTTTATGATGATCGCACTGCCGAACGACGACTTCAGCTTCACCGGAAATCTCTTCGCCCCCCTCGACATCCTTAACGGCCTCGACACGCCCGCGAAGCTCCTCAAATTTTTCAACGACGAATTTCCCGACGCCCTGACTCTCGTCGGCGGCGAGCAGAAACTCATCGACAATTTTTTCGCCACCAAGCCCAAGACGCTGATATCGATCAAGGTAGAAGTGCGCATCTTCGGGCTGTGACGAAAATCAATGGATGGAAAAGTCGATACACTGAAAAAAAAAAAAAAAAAAACATTCCATTGACAAGTAAAATACACTTGCGGACTGCTAAAGATAAAAGTTGTTATTGCGATTCTGCTTTGAATTCTTACAATTTCATGCGGTAATGAAACGATAACGTGTCACCTCGACAGTCTTTCCGTCGTTGTTTCAATATCGTATGGAAAATATCATAACAATTGAAATTAGAATAAAAATTTTTATACATTTCTTTGGCTGCAAGCGAATTTTTTTTCAGTCTTAGGATAGACAGGAATGCTGAGAGAGAATTCTTCCGCAAAGCCGATCTCTGGTAGTCGAAATAATTGTTCGTGGAAAATACAAAGATTAAATGTTAATTTGTTGTTTTTTTTTATCTTCAGTGCAAGCCCTATCACGCCGGTAGCAAAGCCCTCATATTGGGCGATGCTGCGCACGCAATGGTACCTTTCTACGCCCAAGGCATGAACGCTGTGAGTTTTTGATTTTTTTTTAATTTATTTATTTTTTTAATGTGAAAATATAGTTTTGCATCTTTGCACTTTCTTTTAAACTGCGACGTAAATTTCTATTTTACTGTATTTTGTAACAACAGGCGTTTGAAGACGTTTTGTTGCTCGACGGACTGATGGAAAAGTACGACTCAGATCCGAGCAAAGTTCTTCCAGCCTTTTCGGAACTCCGCTGCGAGGACGCCCACGCTATCTGCGATCTAGCGATGTACAACTACGTCGAGGTAAAACGATCCTGCATAAAGTTAAATACTGTAGTAACGATCGGGCGCTTCTTGATCTATCGGAAGTAATCACTTCCGGTCGAAAACTGAGATCTTCAAACTGGAAGTGACGTCCCTTCCGGCCGAAAACTGAGATTTCTCAAACCGGGAATTACCTTTTCCCCTATGAGGTCACTTCCGGTTGAAAACTGAGATTTTTCAAACCAGAAGTGATGTTTTGTAGCATATTGGATGGAATTATATATTATTTCAACGCACGTCTCTAGTTTAAAAAATGCAATAATTTCCTAATGGCAATCGCACTTCTTATCGAAGCTACTGCTTATCCAATTCCAATTCCATTGCGTATGCTATGAGAACCAATTTGCCGAAATTATAGAGCATGGAATGGAATTATATCACATCCACTCATGTTTCCAGTTGAAACAAAATTTTATTCGCAATTCTTGAAAGATTTATTTTTAAAAAGTCGATGTACTCAAATTCTCGAGTTCGTTTGGCGCGTCGATGTTATTTTCGTTGCTCTCCGCAGATGCGAGATCTCGTCACGAGAAAGACGTTCATGCTCAGACGAGGACTGGACACGGTTCTTCACGCGATCTGGCCCAAAGGGTGGGTGCCTCTGTACAACACGATCCACTTCTCGCGGATGGGATTTCGCGACTGCATCGCGAACAAAGCTTGGCAGGACAAGGTCAGAGAAAATTTCTAAACTAACAGTAACAATGATAATTCCAATGATTTTTCAATCTTGCATAATTTTGTCCTCAAGGTAATACGTCGAACTTTATGGTGTCTCGGAACCGTCGCTTTCCTCGCCGCCGTACTCGTGACCAAGATTTCCATCGACGTCGACGGTTCGTCCGGCAACAATTGATGCACAAGTTTATCTCTCAATATGTCAATCTCCCACTATAATCACAACAATAGAAGAGCGGCGCGAAGCGAAATCAATATCAAACAGTGTATTTGCAAAATATTCGAGCTTCGAAGATATTATTTATAAAAAGTATTTGGGCACGCGTAGTTTTTGGTATTGTACATTTACAATTTTTTTTTTCGTACATCTGTTCGTCTTGTTTGGAAAAAAAAAAAAAGCTTTACACTATTTACAACGAACTCGTCGAGTTGAAAGAAAACGAAAAATGCCTCGACACTATTTGCTCGTAATCGGTGGAACAAATGGTAAAACTAATATTTCACATTTGTCGTCGAGGTCGTTTGTGTAGTTCTCGCTCGTTACATTACGTTATAGTGAGCGAAATTCCACTCGGGCACCGAAGATACTTGTATTTCTCTGTCTCGAAGAAATTAATCAAGTTCTCTTTGAACTTTGCGTGATACTCGTCTATCTGTTCGGCGGTCGGATTCGGTATTTTGGGGAGTTCCATCGGTGAGCCCACTGGAAAAAATAAACGATAAATTAATTAATTAATCAATTAATTGATACAAGGGTCGTCATCGATTCTCATGATAATTCATTTAAGTTTTACATCAAAGTTACTCACCCACTACCGTTACCGGTTTTCTCTTCGGCACCATTCCAAAGGTGTATTGAAAGAATCCTCGTCCCACCGGCAAAACTGGAGCTATACCGGTGATTTTCAGAACCAATTCTTGAAGTTTGTTCAGTAACGATCCTTCGGAGCTCACTATTTGATCGTAGAGATCGGTTTCGCCAAATGAAATTACTGGCACCAGAGGAGTTCTGCAAACAGGTCAATTTTTTTTTTTTTTTTTTTTAATTACACGATTGATGTAAATAATAAATTAAATGATTAAACGAATAAACCAAACGATAAATAAACATGTATAAAAACAATTATGAAATGTAACTTTACAGTTTGAGGGGCTGCTGGACCTGCCTGTTTTTACCGGCGGAACGAAGTGCTTTCGTAGAATCGACTTTAATTAATATGCCACGTATATGCATAAAATTTTCCGTTAGTACAATACTGGCGATAAACGCTTAGGCGTGCACTTGAACTTTTGTCGAAAACGCCACAGAAATTAAGAAAATCGAATATCGAACAACATCTATTTTGTAGGATATAAAGTATTCTGCAGCTCACATACGCAAAGCGAAAGTCCACGCCGATTGTCACAAATTCCTTGAATATTACAAAATCGTCGCAAAGTCTCTTGCACAAAAGAAAATCCATGTAAAGTGTATTCAACGTTTACGTGTACTGTTCACCTGTGACAAGTGATCGGAGCCGATAAAAAGCGCCCTGATGATGTGGAGCACCGGTCGATCAATCGTAACACCTTCATGCTTTTTCGCAAACTGCAATATTCGATTTTCTTAATACATTATTAATCAGTAACGTAATTTCTTTTGCGTTATTAATGCAAATTCGACTGCACGCCGAAGCGTTTACGCGTCAATATTATAGCCCAGCACGATTTGAGACATATCAATAATTCTAAATGGTATTTAAGAAATCGCTTAGTTTCGTCGGTAAAAAAAAGGTAAGCGACGTTTAGTAAAAGGTAAGTAAAGGTAATCCTTTGAGTCACAGTAGAACATAAAATTTCTCAACTTCTTTCGATCATTTTTCAATTTCTCAAACTAATTCCTTGACATGAAATACCAAAGTTTTGTTTTCACAGTGTCGAAATGTATGGCTCAAAAGATTAAGAGTGAGTTCAGCGTCCCGTTAAGTTGAGCTCAGCTTTTCAGACAAATTTAACATTCTCGACGCAAGCACTGCGGAATAATCGGTGATTAAGAGGTACGACGAACCCGTGTTGTAGGGCAATTCTCACGAATCCTTTTCTTCTTCTCAGTACTATCTCGTAGCGTCCCGGTTTGCACCTGAGAGACTCGGCGGCGCCGCCGATAATGAGAACGACGGCTTTGCCGCCGGTTTTGTCCTCGACTTCTTCGGTGGATTCGTTGACATCGGTCAGGGATGTTTTACGATCGGATAGAAGATAATGCAGGCTCTCGGCGCTCGCGCTACAAGCTCCTGAAACATCAACGAACAAAATAAATATCCGCTAACCGGTGGTTCGGTTTATCCCTCCACAGTGGCTGTGATTATTGATAAAGTAAATACGTACCGAAGCTGTAAGAAAACTCGCGAAAGAGCGGTATGTGAAAGTGCATATCCAGGGTGAGCATCCGAGATTCCAATCCCGGAAAGAGTTTCTCGAAGCCGAGATAATTGGTGGCGAAAGCGCCGAAAGCTCCGGACGACAATATACCGTGCGGAAACGAGCAGAACAGGTAACTTCGGGTTGGATCGAGGTCCGTCGTCTTTACCAATTTTATCGGGAAGTAATTGCAGTAGTAACGCCACCAGGAACAATTTCTCATCCAGCTCGTCCACGCTTTTCTAAAACGAAGCAAACGCATTAATATTTAAAAAACGATATAAAATAATCATAATAAAGAACTTTTAAAATGAACAATTAACGCATTTAATTAATGTAATTCATTAAATTTAATTTACTTTATTAAATTTAGTTTACTTTATTGAATTTAATTTATTTTATTACATTTAATTTATTTTATTAAATTTAGTTTACTTTATTGAATTTAATTTATTTTATTACATCTAAGTTATTTTATTAAATTTAATTTACTTTATTAAATTTAGTGTCCTTCACTCGATGCGAAAACGGCAATTTAACGCACGCCGCGCCTGAGTAAAAAGCCCCATTTTCAAACCTTGCGAAGTAAAATTTGATGTGATACTCGTGCGAAAAAACTTTTTCTTAACACGTGTGATTGCAACACCTTCGGCTCGTGCTGCATGGCTGTAATATTGTGTGATTTATGCATGAACAGTGGCACTTTTCGTGTCTGCCGAGAATGGCGTAAGTGGCGCTCTACAGACAAGTGTACTATAAATATGCGGCGCATGCGCACATCGGGTTAAAATTGTACTTTATGCACGCGTTTCGAACTTTACGAACACTTCTCGTACTTTACACACGCTTCTCGCTCTTTACGCACGCTTCTCGCGCTTTGCGCACGTTTCTCGCGCTTTGCGCACGCTTCTCGCGCTTTGCGCACGCTTCTCGCGCTTTGCGCACGCTTCTCGCGCTTTGCGCACGCTTCTCGCACTTTACGCACGCTTCTCGAACAATAAGTTCAATTTACTTTGATACATTTAATTATTTTTTTAGACTGTCATAAAGTGGTGAAATTTAATGAAATCATTGGATTTATTAAATGTATAGATTATAGTAATATTAGATTTTTATTAGAGGACTTCTAGTTCGGACGATAAAAAAAAAATAAATAAATAAATAAATAAGACACACACTTACCCTCTTCCGCCCCGTCGGCAAGTGTCCCGATCATAGTAAACCCAAACGAAGTAAATAATTATAAGGTAACGCAACCATTCGGTAAAGAGTAGCAAGTAAACGGTGACGAAACAGCTTATAGGGCCTCCGAATCCGAGTGTGAATATCCACGCAGCTGCCGCGAGTGTTTGTAATCTTCTTTCGATCGGTATTCGAAACGGTGCGAATTTAACTCCGAGAAATTCCATCTCGGAGCGCGTATCATCGAAGACTAGATATTGTTAACGCTTTCCCGCATTTACTGTGTATATATATATATATATATATACGTCTACAATGAAATATGTATATCTATACTGGAGGCCCGCCCCGCAGCCAATCGTTCGTTCCTCGCGTCGAAAGATTAAAATAGCGTAAAGCTATCGAACTCGTAGAACCCACGTGTCTCGTACAACCGCGAATTGTATACCGTTTCCGTCCCCTTTTTTTATAACTCAAAAAGTCAACCTCCGCAAGTCTTTATATAAAAAAAAAAATGTCATTTAATTTTTTTTTTTTTTCATAAATTTTATTCCCACACTTTTGGTTGAAAAACAAAAATTCTAATCCAACACTTTTAGTGAAAAGAAGAAATTTTAATTCACCACTTTTTATGAATATATGGATAATATATATATATATATATATATATATATATATATATATATATATATATATATATATATATATATATATATATATATATATTATCCAACACTATCGGTGAAGAAGAAAGTTCTGATGGCACACTTTTGGTGAAACAAAAAAAAAAAATTTTAATCCAACGCTTTTGGTCGAAGAAAAGAATTATAATCCCACATGTTTTGTCAGAAAAGTTAATTACAATCCTTCACTCTTTGTTAAAAAAAAAAAAAAAAAAAAAAAAAATACATCTAATCCAACACTTTAGTTGAAAAAGAAAAATGACTGTAACACTCCGCTAACACTCGACTCTATCATCGTCGCAGCGATGAAGCTGATGTGAAGACCGTTTTTTTTTTTTTTTTTATTTCATGTCGTTCGCGGTGCTGGCCCACGTTCGGAAATGACTTGTTATCGCTTCGGAGCTGTTAAACTACTGCCATCAGTGTTGGAAGCTTCGTGCAGGCGATGATGCGTACACGTGACCAACACAACAGACGGGCTTCTCTATCTTCCGCGACAGTAAAATTTCCCGTCCGAGCGGCTCGTCGACTTTACTCTTGTGTACTTTATCGTCACGGATTTGCATAAATAAATATTTCCCACCGCTCGCAATTCCTTCGCCCGGTCGTTTCGCACGTGTCTTGCACGGCTGTAAGTAATTTTATTAAAGAAAGAAAAAAAATATTAGATGAATAATTCGCTTCCTCAAGGAAAACGAGAGTTTGCCGAACGCTCCTAAAGAGCGTTCCCGCTTTTATGATAAATAAGGCCGATAATGCGGAATACGAAGCCTCGAGGAAAACGATAGGTGAACGTCGACGAAGAGACGTGAGATCATCAAACTTCGACGTCAGCAATGCTCGCCTTTGCGCAAATACCCCATCCATAACATTATATATTATATATGTGTCCATATATATATATATATATATATATATATATATATATATATATATATATATATATATATATATATATGGGGCATTCCATACCGATTCGACCTTCGGTCGGAACCTCGACTTCTTCTTCAATTCGGTTGGCAATTCTTTGTAACATTGTTCTAACTCTAAAAATCACTCAACCATTTTTTTTCAATTTATTTATTTATTTATTTATTTTTTTTTAAATTGCATTAACTACAATTTTTCAAAGTGAACATATTTTTTGACATAATAAAAAATTCTGAAATAATTGTGAAAAATCTTGTATTTGATATGAAAATTTTTAAGCCTGAATCCAGAATATTCAAACGCTTGCTTCTAGATGTTTTTTGAGCTTTTTCTTTCTTTTTTTTTTTTAAGTGAGCATATCGTTAGACCAAATGAAAAAAAAAATCTGAAAAGATTCTCAACAATCCTGCATCAGATATGAAAATTTTCAAGCCTAGAGCGAAAGTGGCATCGCATTAGCTTCTATTTGTTTTATTTTATTTTTTTTAATATAATTTTAAATCATTGTGAATAATTAAAAAAAAACAAAAAAAAAGAAAAAAACAATAGAAGCTAATGCGATGCCACTTACGCTCTAGGCTTGAAAATTTTCATATCCGATACAGGGTTTTTGAGAATTTTTTCAGATTTTTTCATTCGGGCTAACAATATGTTCACTTAAAAAAAAAAAGAAAGAAAAAGCTCAAAAACATCTTAGAAACAAACGCTTGGACATTCTGGATTTAGGCTTAAAAAATTTCATATCAGATACAGGATTTTTCAGAATTTTTTCAGAATTTTTAATTACGACCAAGGGTATGTTCACTTTGAAAAGTTGTAATTAATGCAAATAAAAAAAAAAAATGAAAATAAACAAAAAAAATGTTGAGTGATTTTTAGAGTTAGAGCAATATTATAAAAAAAAAAAATTATCAACCTAATTGAAGAGCTCGAGGGTCCGACGTAGGTCGAAGCGGTATGGAATGCCCCATATGTAAGTCTTCATGGATATTGTGTGTGTGTGTGTGTGTGTGTGTGTGTATAGAAACTTGTACTGTAATTGCTTGCACGACTCGACTGTCCCGAAGCGGCAAAAGATGTTATTCAAATAAGTAACAATGTAAGATTCGAACAATAATTTTCGAGTCACCTTCGCATAATTGACTTTTTTCAAGGAACGCGTGAAACGAACGAACTTTGTAACGCGACGATGTCTTCGGTGACGATAAGCTGACGAAAAGATTAGAAAGATTAAAAGATAAGATTAGCCCGCTGCGGTATCGGGTCTGGCGTGCGACGGAAATAAACGCACGGCTAATATATAAACGCGCGCAGGTATTTCGTCACGGAGAAACAAAATTATTTTGTATCGCAATTTACGGTGTTAAAATATATATTTATTTTTTATTTTTTTTTATCGCTATCACCGGATGGGTGAGAAGGAGGAATTGAGGAGCCGGATCAGCAGGTTGTGCCAGGAGAATGCTTGGCTCAGAGACGAACTCGCCGGTACACAGCAAATGCTTCAACTCAGAGAGCAAGAGGTGCGAAAGAAACTCTCGATTAATTGCCCAAGGAGCTGGCTTGAATTTTTCATTGGGGATAAGACAGGGCAGAGAAACGCGTTCGCGATTCGCTCGAATTGCGGAAAATTCGTCTAAAACAATTAGTTCAGTAAGAACTTGTCACACAAGAAGTCGTCCAAAAAAATTCACAAATTCTTTAAATCTTTTGTTCCCTGCGAATCAATGTTTTTCGAGTTAACCCGCTGTTGCTCTCATTCATAGCTTCTCAATTATAGCGGAAAATATTCATAGTTATTCAACTATAGCGATATCTATAGTTTTTTTTTTTTTTTTTTTTAAACTACAGTGGGAAATATCTACGGTGAATTGCTGTCAGGCAAGCTGTTGTAGAAGAATTGTCTTAAACGAATTGTTTTAGATTAGGATGAGAGAATGAAAAAGAGGGCGATGAATATAAAAGTATTAAAAATGTTTTTGTGCGATTTATTTATAATACAACGAACTAGTGTACGATTGAAGCACCTCACAAAAAGACGATATTTTTTTTTTTTTTTTTTTTTTCTAATAAAGCGCACGAATTTTTTTGTTTACTGAAACCATCGTTCGTGTATCATCTTGTTAGGTTGCCGAGGAGCGGCAAGAAAGCGTGGTGACTGCGCATCACGCCGATTAACGCGTAAATCAATGAAACGTGGACCGATCGATATTCCCCACTTTTACCCCCAACTGTTTTAGCCGAATATTCCGCAGACGATCGTCTCACGAAGTTAGAAAGTAAACGATAAAAACAACGAATAATAGCTCATAAACTTTCGTTTCTATCGATCTCAACGAGGCTGCAATGAAACAATGTTATTTATTTACGAAGATTGCACATCTAGACGCGGAGAAGAGGTTTCTCGAATTCACGCATAGAAACAAACGACACGACCAAGATCCCCCAGACAATGAGAATGCTAGAGAGGGACCGAAGGTCGACCCTGTGGCAGAGCCCTCTCCCGACGGCGTGGCGAAACAGCGAAGCGACAGCTGTACGTGAAAACTTTGTGTCTCGAAGAATCACTCTTATAATCGTCGTCAACTCGATCTCGATCTAAAACTGCCCGACGGACAGTATCGATTTGATTGATTGTTTGTTTATTTGTTTGTTTCTATCTTTCGTTGCAGCGACGTCGCAGACTCCGCCGTCCCAAGCAGCGCAGCAACCGAGCGGCGATCGCGAGATACCGGGGCGTCTGCTAAAGCTTTACCATCTGGTGTTGCAGTACGCGCGAGAGGGACGTTACGAGATTGCCGTGCCTCTTTGCAAGAAGGTCCTCGTGGAGCTCGAAAAAACAGTGGGTCACGATCATCCCAACGTGGCGACGATGTTGAACATTGTAGCTATCGTCCATCGTGATCGGAACGAGTACAGCGAGGCGATGGATTTTATGAAGGACGCTCTGTCGATACGCGAGAAGACACTGGGCGAGAACGATCCGGCTGTTGCGGCGACGCTCAACAATATCGCTGTTCTCTACGGCAAACGCGGTATGCACGAGGAAGCCGAGCCTCCGTGCAAACGGGCTTTGGAAATTCGCGAGAATATACTCGGCCACGATCATCCTGACGTAGCGAGACAGTTGCACAATCTCGCTCTGCTGTGTCAGAGGCAAAACAAGCACGAGGAGGCACAGAGATACCATCAGCGAGCCCTCGCGATCTACGAGGCTAAGCTGGGTGCGGACGATCCGAGCGTCGCGAAAACAAAGAACAATCTCGCCTCGTGCTATCTCAAACAGGGCAAATACAAGGAGGCCGAAGTGATCTACAAGCAGATAGTGGCGCGAGCTCGCGAGAAGAAATTTAGCGCTATCGACGGTGAGATGCCGAACCCGCAGGTCAGATTTACATGGAACAATCGTACGCCGTTCAATCGTCGAAGTCATAAAACTTTCACCGTTCGTTATAACGAAAGTAAATCGTACACCGCAAGTGATCTTACAAACGCGCACAACTTCGTTCAAGTGTGCAGCAAAAATTTATGACACTCGCTCAATTGTCGGATCAAAAATGAAAATAAGAATTAAAAATGTTTTTGTGCGATTTATTTATATTATAACGAACGAGTGTACGATTGAAGCACCTCGCAAAAAGACGATTTTTTTTTTATTATATAAATGCGCACGAATTTCTTTTTACTGAAACCATCGTTCGTGTCATCTTGTCAGGTTGCCGAGGAGCGGGAAGAAAACAGAAGTGGAAACAACAACGCACCGTACGGGGTATTCGGCGGTTGGCACAAGGGCATCAAGTTCGATTCGCCAACTGTAACTATTGCACTTGAAAATCTCGGGACTCTTAATCAGCGACAAGTAAAGTACGAGGTCGTTGAGACTCTCGAAGAATGCGTATTGTGATCGAAAAAGGATGTGAGCCATACATCGCCGAGCCAATCGCCAAGGCCGTTAAGACTCTCAAGAGAATTATAAAATTAGCAGAAATGAAATTGTAAGGGATGAAGGACTTGGGTCGATGGCCCGTTGGCAATAGCAATAGGAATATTTCATGCATACAATCTTTTAAATGCATTAGCGTCCGCACCATGCAAAAGTATTGTCGATAACTACATTTGCTGCTACTAACATTGTAAAATTAGCATAATTAAATTCGCAAATCAGCAGAAATAAAATTCTGAAATTACAAGAAATAAAATTCCGAAGTTACGAGAAATAAAATGCTGGAATACGCAGGAAATTTGTTTGAAACGACAACAAAGAATTGTTCACAAAAGATGGTTTGTTAACCTTTTTTTTTACCACGGAGCCCGAGTTTTGCAACGAGTCTCACGATGACGATTTTCCACGAATTCATCATTCCGGTCCGTAATTGAAAGTGGAATGTCGACAGACCTTAGGAGCGTCGAATGTTCCTCGTAGCGAAAGAGCGCTTAGCGATCTGTTCTTATCTTATCAGCGAGTGCGAACTCGATGATTTTAGTTTATTGACAACTCACGAAAGCAATGATCTCGATCGTGCGCTCCACATAACTGGGTTTACACACCGTCCTTGACGCGAATATTTTAAGGCGATGTGCTATTAATATACGCAAAGTCGTGACGTAAAACCATCGCGTAGGATTTTTTTTTTTACATGAAATAATATCGCGATATCTTATATAGGGTAATGGTGTCTTTAATAACCATATCAATCAATAACCGCTCTCTATGTAATATACATATGTATAATAGAATAACAACAATACGAGAGAGTGAACAATATCTCTCTTATACTCTCTGGTACTCTTCCACTCTCTCCCTCTCTCGCTCTCTTTCACCCCCCCTCCGATAACGTCAAATGGATTGCTATACATAAAATAAATGTGGAACGTTCCGCGATGATAAATGATTCCTAAATAATTTTTTTTTTAATTAAAAATTGGCTATAACGTGAAGTACGCGCGAATGACAATAATGACTCCAGCGTGATCTTCCGTCCTCATTCTTTTTTTTTTCTTTTGCTCGCTGAGTAAAAAATTATAATTAAAAAAAACCGAGTGTACTAACAGCTCGGTCCGAGTGTAAATTATGATTTTTATTAATATTACTTTATTATTATTTTCTGTTTTTTTTTTTTTGTTTGTTTTTCAATAGATTTGACACACGACGAATGGGATGTGGTAAGTATTTTTTTCTTTTTTTAGTGAAGCGGCGAGACAAATGTATCTTTCGTAAATGTACAATCTACGTTAATTAATTCGATCTTAATAATCGGAGAATTAGGTCGGCGTAGGTTCTTCCCTTTTTTTACGTTTATTACAACAACAAAAAGTAACGAAAGTTGGTTTTTTTTATTAAAATTATTATTCTTTTTTTAACGAAAAATATGCGATACCTCTTAAGGGGAATATCGCGTCATGGATAAAAAAAAAACGCGAGACTCGAGAGGTTTCTATATGAAATCGTTAACGATGTTATTGACTACGAAGTCGATCGATTACGGACAGCGCGTTCGTTGAGCCATTTTCTTATTAAATCGATGGATCGACGCGCGGGCGCGCGAGTTCTAGCGCTTCTACGAATAACGTAGGGGAATGGCGGGACTTTGGGCATACGCGCTACAACTGCGTTTACAAGTATCATCGATCGACTAATTTTCTTTTTTTCTTTTTTTTCACGGCAGAATCTCACGGTCCGCCTATATATTATAAATTACACATAGCGTCGCGAAGCGCCAACGCCTTAAATATTTTTTTTTCGGCACGATTAATAATCTCGTTCTCGTCGGTCGGTCGGCGTGATAAAATATAACAATAATCATTAAATTACAATTAAAAATAGCACCGCGATATTGATTGCGTCGGGGACCGTAAATTCTCGCAAGTTCTCGATTATCGGCTCTGCGACTTCTACGAGCGCTGTAAACGCTTATTTTCTTTTTTTTTTCTTTCTCTTAATCGTTAACAACGGCGCGGCCCTCTAAGAATAAGTGGTGGCGCGAAGCTCTTCAAATCTTATTGCTTCACCTAGCCTATGGATTTTTTTTTTCTTGTTGTTTTAAGCCTATTGGGTGATGATTGACGAGGGTCTCGGATAGACGTGTCTCGATTCTTGGGTCTTAAATTGCGAATAAAAAACATTAATCACCGAATATCAAAGCCAAATGAGAACAAAAAAACCTTGCTTTTTTCGAGTGATCGGAAGAGAATTTTGAAATTTTCGTTGGACCGTGAAAAACCCAGTCTATCCGAGAGACTCGTTGGCGCGAGCATCCGATGTCTCGTCTCACACACGGCCGTTAACCGGTCGCGTCCCTAGGTCGCGCGCCATGACTCCACACGACCGGCCATAATCGCTCTCTATCTTAGCAAAGTCAAATATTAAAATATCGATAATGTACAGGTAATCGTATAGACGCTCTCTGCAGTAACAAGGATCAATCGGCAAATACAGAGGTCCGCTTGCGGGACTTCATGGGGTTCATTTTTGTTCTGTTAAATATATATATATATATATATAATATGTATATAATATACTCAAGATTTTTTGTTCATTAATCTACTCCGAACGCTGCGTCACACCATTCGCAGACTCGCTCGTGTCCCGCTTGTCAACATATTCAAATTTTTATCATTCCACACGAATTTTCGATCTACGATCTAAAAAACTTATCAACGCGCGCGAAGGCTTCGTTCACCGGGAATATTGCATGCGGTTTTGGGGATCGAGCTTAGTGCTCGTTGGTGAAACGCGGCTTGTAGCTTTTTTTCTCCTTTTTCCCGATTTTCTTCGGCGCGAATCGCGAAATACTGATTACAATTACCGATGTTCCGGCTGGCAGTCATTCTCGTCGACACACGTCCAGCATAAATTTCGCGCTAACATCGCGGTGACGTCGTCCCCGTTTGAACGCCCGGGGAGAAACAACACTCGGCACAACGATCGTTATCGCGTCTACATTCAGCACGAAAATTCTCTCTCGTCCGTTTGACGGCACGATACGCGATTATTAACTCTCGTCACATGCATCCATCCGTACACATCTCGTGATCCCATTACGTACTGTCGTACGCCCGACCGTCCGGGGGTGTCCCGCACTGGACTTCCACCTGCCGACATAACGCCAATTACAACGACGACTATTATTTTATGCTACTGTTAACGATCAACCGGGATGGTGATGGTGTTTATGTTTTTTTTTCGACAGGCTTTTTTTGTCTCTTGGCTCTCTCGAAGCACCCGAGGTTAACGCGGCGACTCTTCATCCTCGTATTCGACGAAGGATATACTCGCGTTACACTCGTGCGAATCGTTCGTTAAAACGATTCCGGGACTTGGCGTGCGAAGGCGAAATAAGGACGAGAGCATTGATGCGACGACCAACAGTATAGTCGGGGATCGCTTTTCCAGCAAGCCCACCTCTACGTCGGCTAGTCTCGCCAGTTACGTCAATGACTGGGGAGACTGATCGGGCTGGTAATACCTCATGCCGTTTATCTGCAACATACGAATTTAATTCAGTTTGTGGATCAATCACGCGAAAGGATTTTTGCAATCTCAATCGGCATTGGCCGTACAATAAACACTCAATAAAGTATAGATGCAATTATCGTTATACTCCGGAGATGCCGTACTTGAACTTCTTTGGTACTTCAGGTAGAAAAGTACTTTTAAGTGCTTCGAGTACCAAAGCACTTTTTAATAATTCAAGTAAAAAAGTACATTTTAGTACTTCAAATACAAAAGTACTTTTTAGTATTTCAAGTACGTACGTACTTTTTAGTGCTTCAAGTATCAAGTATCAAGTACAAGTACTTGAATACACGCTCGCATTAAGATACTCGACGAGTAACATGATATCCTGTTTCTATTAATATATGACTATCTGTCCAAACTTTTCAATAAGTATAATTTCACGAGGATTAATTTTTGTTTTATTATTTTTTAAAAATTCCATTAAAAACGGAGAAGTGGACCCCCGTTTCATTGTCATTTAATGAAAAAATTAACGAAAAGGAACGAGAAGTTAACCTTGTTGTTTTTATTCATGATATATTTCAATGGATTTTTTTCATGAAAAAGCAAGTAAAGAATCGTTGAAAAGTAGGCTCAAAACGAAGAATTACGAAAAATTCGGTTAGCGATTTTTTACAATGAGAGAGCCGCGTGGAAATTAGTTTGCACCTTTTTTAAAGTCTGGATAACCCTTGACGCTACGAAACTAATTGCGAAAGGTACTTGAGAAATACTTCAATTACAAAAAGTACTTGATATATCGAGTACTGTACTTGTACTTGTGATACTTGCGAAGTATTTTTAAGGTACTTTGCCCAGTACTGTTATATTTAAGTGCAAATACATGGTGCTTGTTACAAAAAAAATGCAATTTTTAATCTTCACATTTTCGACGAAAAAAGCTTCACCCCGCATTGGTTTTCTTACCGTCATGTCGTATTCCGTGATGTAAGCCGGAATCTCTAATTGATCCGGTGACATGATCTCATAGAGGTACTCGATTCCCGGTAAGTTATGAACCTTTTGCTTGATCGCAGGTGCCATGAAAGTGGTGAACCACCATGTCATCATCTGCAACAGAGTCACGCGATAACATTTAGCGTCAACAATTACGAGCGCTGATGTCAGTTATTTTTTTTATTAATTTTTTTATCTAAAGAAAATACGAAAGTGAATCAGCCGGATAAGGAGATCTTTAATCGGACCGTGAAAATATTGACTCTATGACTCGTCATCGTTTGCGGCTCGGCACACGCCGCATGGCTCGTCTTGTGCGACACCCGAAGGTCAGATGCGTCGAGATAAGGGTACGATATTATGCGCAAGATAGCCCGCGTAACGTGTATCCCCCTTATCGCTGTTCAATCGTGTGAAATCTTGAAAGCGTGCGCGCGTGCACTTGGAAAGAGTGACAATGAAAATCGTCGGCGATAATAATAAAAACAATAACGACGATTATGACACAGCGCGAGCTTGTAATGACTCGGTAAATGAGAGATGGCATCGTGCCGTACTTCCTCCTCACAACAATGTTTCGCACATTCGAATTAATAATTCAGAGCATAATTTTTTTCATTGTTCAAACTGCGAAGTTGGATGGAAATAATTTTTTCATCACTCGCTGCGGAAATAGCCACTTTTCCGCCCACTTCGCGTGCCTAAAACCGCCATTTTCGCAGCTTGCGATGAAAAATTTCGTACATCCCTCGTGCGAAACACTTTTTCTAACTCGTGTGATTACAGCAGTTGCCTTCGGCTCGTGCTGTAAACTCACACTCGTTAGAAAAACGTTTTTCGCCCTCGTGGAGTAATGTACTTTTTTTTTTAATGACTGAGAAACGTCGAAATACTTTGCGGTCCGAGCTCGAACGAAGTGCCGAATCAGAATTAACTCGCCGAATCATACCAACCTTGGTCTATAAAGTGGAATGAATAATCTTTCGGACATATGAATAAAAAATTTGGAGCGTAATTTGTTCACTCTTTAAACTAAGATGACAGATGGAAAATAAAAATAAAAGAAAATAACTGAGAAACGTCGCGACACTTTGCGGTGCGAACCCGAGTGAAGGAATTGCCGAATCAAAATTAACTCGTCGAGTCATACGAACCTTGGTCCAAAAAGTGGGATGAATAATGTAGAAATGCTTGAGGTGCTTCTTATATCTGAAAGCAAATAGCGAATGGTCAGCGATATTGCAGCTTGGTCGTCGTAAACTACCGGCTCATCGTTAATGTTCTCGCTGTTGAGATATGAATAAAAATGTACCGAGGTTTATGAATATCCACGTGCCGCTTAGGGCGTACATATTTTCTACGGCTCTTCATTTTTCATTTTTTTTTCTTTCCTTTTCCTAACCAGGCAACGAACTAGTTTTTCAAGTAACAATTTAACATTGTCGTTACGAGTCCATCGTCTCCGTAAATTACAATGACGAACGACCTGTCGACTATAATAATCGAATACTCACTTGTAAGGAAGCACGTTGTAAACTTCGCGCAACCAATGAAGGCTTGGGTAATTGTTGCTGGTCGTCAGGGTGTGAAAGTAGGCGATAACGTAGTCACCTTTGACGATTGGATCCAGTAGCTGTATCAAGTATAGTAAGGCCTGTAAACAAAAATAAAGAAAAAGATAAAATAAGCGCGAGCCTCGATTAAAGTTGCGCGCGGGGGAATTGTGTCTGGCAAAGAAACGTGCGCCGTTCAGACCTTATCGCATTCCTCTTTGACTCGCGATATTTTTTAAAAACTAAACGGTAAACAATTCCGAAGTATTTTCTTTAGCGTATTCGCCGTGCGCTCTTGTAAGAGAAATGAAAATTTCTCGTCTCGTGGAGGGTAAATCGCAATTGAATAGCTCTCATTTTTGAATTTGATATATTGATATTAAGAGAAATATTTTTGAGTACGAGATTTTTGTGATTTTTACAGATTTTTTTTAGCGCATCAATTTGTTATTCGAATCGTTCAAAGGTTGCGTCTTGGCAAATTCTAGGTCCTCGCTGAACAAGGATCCCGTACTTGAAGGATTAATAAATTATCAATATCATCAATATCAATATTTGATACATTCGATATGATATATATTACATATATATCATACATATTGATATATATTTGGTATGTTCGATATACCAAATAATGTGTGCGGCAAGGTTCGACAAATTTTTGATTAAAAAAATTCCATTCCGCGACATCCTTAATGAGTTCTCCGTCTGCGATATATATATATTTTTTCTGTCGATGAGTCAACGGAACGAAAGGGAACGGGGTCGTCGCCGTCGTCACTGGCGTGCACGTTCAGTAGGAGCGATCGATACTCGGAAGGACGAAAGGGTCGGAGTTTCCGCACGCTCGAGCCATCGTCAGGATATATAGAAAGAGCGACGAACGGAGCCAGACTTCGTACTTCGAATTACGCGATAACCCACTTTCGCTTTTCCCCCCGCGCGACCCGAAAATAGAACATCGACGTTTCGCAATATCCGCGCTCTCGTCATATTTTTCATCATTGAGATTCTCCATTCAGCGAATCGAGGTAACGCAATTTATGTAGAAAAAAAAACAACAAATTGTTGGCACACGAGAAAAACATTAGCGCGGGAAATTCGATCCGCTTATCCGATTTCCCCGGTAGAGTGTCCTTGGTCTCGGATTATCGCGGTGTACCACGCCGTACAGTTTAATTATAGTCCTCGTCATTAAAGCGTAACGCGAACGGAGCACGAACGAGAGAAGGAAATGCTCTTCTGGAACGACGTGGGAGTATCGAAAAACGCTACGGACGACCCAAGGTGGTTAATTCCTCGTATTCCGCATAATCGATTATTCACCCGTGCAGTTTAAGGACATTTCACACGTACATTCCCAGTCAAAAGTGAGATTCAGTGAGAATTTGAACACTTCCTATTGGTATTAAAATCTGAAAAAATCGACTGTATTAAAAATGCCAAGAACATTGACTTTGCATAATAACAGTGTCAAAAAGTTATTAACAAATTGCAAAAAAAACAAATTGTTCAACAAAAACCACTGTCACGTCCCAGCGGTCAATCGAATATTGCGAAACTTGTGCTCAACGATTAAAGGGCGTGCGACTAACTTGTCCGCCCGTAAACCTTTTTTTTCTCTTTTCAAATAAATTCAGTGATTTCCTAGAAAACGCATGACTTTTTTCAGAATTTTCTTACACTTTTGAATTGTCCGCCGTTGAAAATTTTTAAGGCTATAACTACGAAAACATTGGCACAATCGCCTCGAAACCTTTCGTGTGCACTGCAAAATTGTCATACGGAAGCATCTCCGATGTTCGTGCCTATACATCGATTTTTTAAATATCCGAAAAATGTTGAAATGTAAAGAAAGTATGAAAAAATTCATATGAATTCTAAAAAAAAAATCTAGTAATTCATTTTCCGATATTTTTTAACAATTATTTTTAAAAATAATTTGTTGACAACTTTTGACATTATTATTATGCAAAATCTTGCCATAATTAATAGGGCTGATTCTTTTTCTTCGAATTTTTGGAATATCGCGGAGTAGCGAAATTTGTATGGAATTAAACTTTTGACTGGGAACGTAAGTGTGATGCATCCTTAAATTCTCGTCTTCGCTAGGGATCACGCGACGACCTTTCACGTGCATAAATCGTCGAATGAGCGGCCATACATGAGCGACGTCGTCGCGACTTTGACGTCTGCAGATAAGAATAAGCATAACGATAAGGGAGAGTCATCGCAGCGCGAGGAATATAGCTCTGCGCTTCTATAGTAGACACGGGGCTCGTTTTCTTCTCTATTTCTGTACCACGGTGAATATCGATCTTCCCTCGCGCAACTGCGGATTCCGTCGCGCGCTCGTCGTGTCCACGGCTCCGAACGAGCTCAACACGAGCCTCTACGTCATCGGCGTTCTCTCTGCTCTCTTGGCACCGATGCGCGCATACACCAAACCTCCTCGATGCACAGCCTCGAGAGTGTCTGTCCGTCAGTCGGGACAATAAATTGTCCATGCGAAAAATCCGCTGCATCCCGAAGCTTTTTTTCCTTGGCGTGTTTACCTTGTCCAGGTTGATTTTGGTGGCCGGAAACCACTTGCCGACGAACACGACTATCGGGCGACCCTGCCGATCCACGCCGCTCTGGTACAGACAACCGATACCCGACACCTCCGTCAGATCCTCCGTCTTCGCTCTTCTGAGCAATCTCTCGTACCTGAAAATAAATTATAAAAATACAATTAAAATTTAAATAAATTGAGAAATGTTCGAACGATAAATCACATGTGAGTCATGTGAAATACTTAACGCGAAGACATTTTTTTTCCTTGTTTTTTTTTCCTCTCGGAATACGAACGGTTAAATTACGAGAAAAGATCAATCATGCGGCACAAAAAAAAAAATGAAAATGTTGAAAAAGGACTTAACGGTAACCGCGTGTTGCTTAATTAATCTGTTTCCGCCGCTGACTACGTTCGAAATGAATTCCAAATATATTTGTGACGTATCTCGTATGTTATTTTACACACTTCCCTGTGTTCATTGATCCACGTGTTTAAGTACATTTGAGAACATTTGATTGGAAAATGAAAAATTTTGTCTGTAATGCAACTTCCGGTTTGAAGATCTCGCTTCTCATTTTTCGACCGGAAGTGACGTCACGCCTGAAAGTATGTAATTTCCGATAAACAATCCACATTTAGAAACTGGAAGTGACGTATTTCCGGTCTGATGTTATTTCCGATCGAAAAATGAGATCTTCAAACAGAAAGTGAGGTACTTCAGATCTGACGTCAGTTCCAATCGAAAAATTAGATTTTCAAACCGGAAGTGACGTCACAGGGAAATTTTTCAAATTTTTCTGTTATCTCACTCCGTATTCAAGTCAAATTTTCAAAGCGAAAGTCGCGTTGCAGAATTTTATTTACATTTTTATATGGAATTATCTGAAATGCAGCTTGTAGAACAAGCGTGTGGTTTAAGTCAAACAGGGCAATAGATAGAGCGCTTACCTAACTCTGAAGAATACCGTCTTCTTTCTCTCGAATAACGACGAGAGATCCGAGACGGTAACAATTGAGATAAAATGACAAAAGCCTCAAAACGTGTGCCAAAATTCTTCGACCAAATTCGTTTATCGAACCGGTCGCGATAAATTACGACAAATCGACGATAAACTTCCTACCGGCGATTCGCGTCTTAAATCCTCGATTCACAAAATCACCCAATAAATCTTCCCCGCCAATGTCCCCACGCGGTTCTAAATATGCTTCTTTACAGGCCATTCTAATCTAAGCACCGTTCGAGATACTGCTATTTTTTTTTTTTTTTACTTATCTACAACTGTTTGTACGACACAGTGTAAATTGTCAGTAAAATTTCGCAGAGGTTTTTAAAACTATTGATAATGGAGGAGGTTTACACCGACCGCTTTCAACCAGTCGATTACGTCTGCATAAATAAACGCCGGCATGTACGAGGAAATGTGACGAATAGTTCTGCATAGTCGTCACACCTAGGCCCAACTTAATATAGTAGGAACGACTGTCAACGACATGTCGCGTCGACAAACGGCATGACCTTGGCCGCAAGAAGGCCGACCACCCGACAGTTCTTTCTCGCAGACACTCTATTTTTTTTTCTCTCTTCTCTTAAGAATGTTCGAGCGATCGGCCTTGGCCGGTATCGTGCAGTTTCGTCGGGCTACAAACAGTCTCGCCCAATCTCTCGTTTGCGAAAACAATCTCACGACGGATCGATCGGGCGACCGGCGTGCGAGCGTCCCTGTCCTCATAATCGTCGGTCGATGTATATATATCGATGAATTTCTCGTTACTGAAAAAAAATAATAATAATAATAAATTGATCGTCATGTAATACGGAAGTGTGCAATAATCGATCTAAAATACCCGATGGGATAATTCTGAGCTGATTACATTAAAAATATGGGATTTAGAAAAAATAATACTTTTTTTTTTAATGGGAAAATTGAATTTTCATTTATCCTCATAAGCATCAATCGACATAATATCAATTAATTTTTCCTTATTGATAAACGAAACAAAAAATCGTTGTGTAATACGAAACTGTACGATAATTGAGCTACAAATACCCAGTCGGATAATTCTGAGCCGATTACATTAAAAATATTGGATTAAAAAAAAATGTAATTTTGTCTCTTATTGAGAAAAGTGGATTTTCATGTATCCTCATAATTGTCGATTAATTTCTTCATACTGATAAAAAAAGAAAAAGAAAAAATGATCATCGTACAATACGAAACTGTGCTATAATCGTACAACAAAACCTACAATATCCGGTCCGATAATTCCAAGCTTTAAATTCAAAATATTGGATAACAAAAAATAAGATTACAAATTTTTTTTTTTTTTTTTTTAATAAGAAAATTGAATATTCATTTATCGGCAAATGAGAGAAAATTAGATTGAGCCGTCGCGGTCGGGAGCGTGCCTCGGTCCTGAAGTAGCCAGCGTGCAATAATCAAGATCCAATAATCAGAAGCGGCCGGAGGGGGAGGGGGGGGGGGGGGGGGGCTAAGAAGGGAGCGTCTGCGCGCTTCTTCTTAAACATTTCTTCTTCTCTTTTCCACAGACTCGAAGGCGCAAATCCGTAACCTCGATTCACGTAGCTTTCGATAAGTAAATCGATCGTTAGTCTCGAGCGACGAGACCGCCGGAGGGGGGGGGGGGGGATGAGGGGGGGCTTCTCGCACACGCGGTGCAATCGTACCGTGAGAAAAGCCGCGAGGTTTATGGACACTAACTAGAGGCTCGAGTTTCTCGAGTTTATTTTTTTATTTTTTTTTATTTTTTTTTTTTGGGTCAAGTACGCGAATCGCGAAGAGCACACGTAGGCACTCCGAATAATAACGCGACTGTTGCATAGAGGCTAAATAAAATCTCGCTGCTCTCGGCTTTTCCCAATGAAAAAGAAAGAAAAACACTTTTTTTTTTTTTGGTCCTTACGAAAGCTTCCGCGAATTAGCGAGAAAAACGCCAGTCCGTCGACCTTGTTCAAACGCGTGCGACCCGAGCGTCAATTTTCGCTAATTCAACTCGAGTAGGCCCATCGACGCCCGGACTCGCGTCTCGGACTTGGCATTTAATAAAGAAAAACGGCTTTCAAATATTCACGGAACAGTAAGCAATAATTAAAAGAAGAAGAATCATCGATATCGTTTGAATTATTACGTTTTTTTTTTTTTTTTTTTTTTTTTTTTTTTTTTTTTTTTTTTTTCTGAAAAACACATTAGCCTGAGGCCCGACGTGTATCGATTAGAATTTCTCTACGCAGTTTCTATGTTACTCCTCAGCCGAGCCGAGCGTTCTTTCATCCCCACCTCGAACCGGTGCGAGGGTATTTTCACCGATGTCAGAAAGCTTCATAAAATATTTTGCACATTAACCCGTCGGCGTGCATCGGGAATTATTTTGATCCTAAAATTTCTCGTCTTCAACTTTGGGCACATTTTAGGACGTTTAAAAAAGGTTTTTTTTTGTTTAATTCTGACTGCGCGAGCTTAAAGCTTGATCAATTTGCTGCAAAGTGAATGAACCTTTTTTTTAATGTTGGCCCACAATTTTTTGCCTAACTTCAAATTTCGACACGTTTTTGGTTGACTAAAAAGTTTTTTTTTGCTAAATCTAAAAGCGCGAGCTTAAAGCTTGATCAATTCATTACAAAAAATGTCTTCACCCTTAAAAAAAAAAAAAAAAAGATTTACCCGAACATTTTTTGCATAACACTAACTTTAGGTACGTTTTTATAAGGGTGAAAAAGGTTTTTTAAAATCTGAGTGCGTGAGCTGAAAGCTTGATCAATTAACAGAAAAAAAGGTGTCTTGACCTTTTTTTCAACAAAATTTCGATCCCAAAATGTTTCGCCTAACTTCACCTTTAGGCACGTTTTTGGACGTGTAAAAAAGCTTTTTTAGAAATCGGAATGCGCAGTCTTAAAGCTTCAATTTACTGCAAACAGTGTCTTAACCTTTTTCCCCAAAAAGATGACCTCAACATTTTTCGCATAACGTCAATTTTAGGCACATTTTTTGACGAGCAAAAAAAGGTTTTATTAGGGAATCTGACTGCGCGAGCTTAAAGTTCCATCAATTCACTGCACAAAGTCTCTCAACCTTTTTTCCAAAGAGTGCATAGTTACTGAGATATTTGAGACCGAAAATCATTCGCTACGAAGGTCTGCACGCCAAGGATAAAAAAAAGCTCCCTGAGCGCACCGGAAAGCAGTAAATATCCAAGTGTCTCATTAAAAAGCAAAGCTTTAAAAAAAACTATTGATCGGCACTGTTAATCCACTCCTCCGTGCAATCCCAACGGACGGTCTACAGCTACGTGCGTATATAAAAAAAAAAAAAATAAAAACAGCGTAAAACTTTTGTCCGATTCCACCCACCGGTCTTCGTCGTCGTCCTCGTCAATGCGCACGTCCGTCATGTCGATCATCACCATTTCCTCCCTGAACAACTCTTTGTCACGATTTCAATCGACAGCGGGATTTCTCTATTAACCCGCTTATGCGACGCCGAACTGCAACGGGCGAGTTCCAGCGACGATAAAAAGTATCTCACTGCGTTTACCGAACAAATCGAAGCGACCGCACTTTAAGCCCCCCTCTCGCAGCGACGCTCTGCGATGACACCAACGGTCTATTTTTTTTTTTTTTTTTCCTTTAGGGAGCGGTCACCTCTTCGTGCCGGATAGTCCTTCAACCGTGGCGAGACGATTATCGTTTGTTTTTTTTTTTTTTAATACAATCCCGGCACTTCGACTGGAAGGCGAACGACGAAAAAGAATTGCGTATCAAAGAGTCTGCGCGTCTCGTTTCTCGGCTTTCTCCCCTCGGTGTAACGCCGCAAAAATACGGAAGGCGTGAGCGATCGAGGATAAATAAAGTGAAATCTTCCTCGGCAGATCGAAAGACTTCGTGGAAGCTCGACGAGCCCGAACGACGCTTATGTACGCCGGGTGAACGCGTCAGCGTAACGAGTGAACGAATAATACTGCGACGTTCCGTGTCGCGGACAGAGTACACGAGCTTCGAAGCCGCACAGCGTGATCCCGTCGAGAATCGCGACTCGGTCGTTCGGTTGCGGCAGCGGCGAGCATTGTCTCTCGTTCGTTGTACGCGTCGGGGGAAAGGGCGCGCACGGGCGCGAAGAGCGCTTGCGTCGCGCGGGGTTCGTCCAATCGACGCCTCGACGTCGAGAGCGTGTCGGGGACGTGCGTCGAGATGATGCGTCATCCGAACACACACCGCCGTCGCTCCGCTCGTCGGCACGCGCTTGCTTCTCTCCCCTGGGCTTTGGTGCCGGATGCGCGGAGGAGGAAATTCCATTTGCAGGAAACTTGTGCGAAATACATTCGTTCATCTCCCTTCCGGAGATTTGGGACGTAATTTAATTTAGTAACGGTGGGCGGTTTGCGGAGAGCGAACCATAAATAGTCGGGATGCTTTTGCTGGGTAGTATTAATGCAAAAAGGTAGCGGTGACGTTCGCTGCGGCGTATACATAGTACGGAGGAGGATGTTTACTCGGAGAGAACGTTGCGCTTCCGTGACTAATCTACTTCCAAGAGAGCATCCGCATTATATTTTAGTCCCGTTGCATCGGTGCTTTCGATCTGGCTTTTCGCGTTATTGTAACATGACTGCGCATGCGCACGGTCGTTTTTTTTTTTTTTTTTTTTTTTTTTTTTAGTGAGAATTCATACGATATGTTTACTCGGAGAGAAAATTGCGCTTCCGCGACTAATCTAGTTCCAAAAGAGCTTCCTCATTTATACTTTGCTTGCATATTAAAAAAGATTCGTTGATGATTCGCGATTCTAAGTCCGAAATTAAGCAGAACATAGGAGCTTTCGATCGGGCGTTTTTTTGTTATTATAACATGAATGCGCATGCGCACGGTCGTTTTTTTTTGTAAGAATGCGTACCAGATGTTTATTCGGAGAGAAAATTGCGCTTTCATGACTAATCTATTTCCAAGATAGCTTCTTCGTTGTATTTTGGTCCAGTTGTATGGTAAAAGAGATTCGTTTCGAATTCACGATTTTAAAGTGTAAAATGAAACAGGTACTCATAGGAATTTCGATTCGGCATTTTTCGTTATTACGTCTACGCATGCGCACGGTCGGTTTTTGATGAGAGTTCACACCAGAGAACGAGCGTGCGCATGCGCGTTACAATAACGAAAACGCTAAATCAAAATCACCAGCGTGTTTGGACTGAGAAAACACGCCCGGTGGGATGAACTTGTCATCGGCCAGATTTTCTGTCCCGGAACCCTATTCCAAATTACCCAATTCCCCATGATCGAAAAATTCCATTAGCTCGCTGTATTTACCCTCGGAGGCGAAGCGTAACGATTTACATTAGAATTGTGATGCATTAATCTTCGGGACCTAAATCACTCGGATGATCGTTCGTTTGGTCTTTCGAAGAGCTCCGAAATTTCGAAGAGCTCCAAATTACCCAATTCCCCATGATCGAAAAATTCCATTAGCTCGCTGTATTTACCCTCGGAGGCGAAGCATAACGATTTACATTAGAATTGTGATGCATTCATCTTCGGGACCTAAATCACTCGGATGATCGTTCGTTTGGTCTTTCGAAGAGCTCCGAAATTTTTTGTTTGACTTGCAGATAGGTCTAAGCCTTGCGCAGACAATCTACGCCTCTTAAAATATAAGAAAAAATAATTCGCTCCCGTTCTAGTATGAAGCTCGAAGGTATATCTTCTTTCATACAGCAGTTCTCAGCTTGACTGACGTATTTGCGGAAGATTAAACTCGATAAGCTCTATCGTGTACAGTAGCCAGCAATCTTTGTTTTATTTGATTCTTCTTCCCAAGCTCTCTGTGATTTTAGTACGTAAACTCGATCCTGCCTGGGCTATAATAACTGTTATTATCATAGAGAGCAAACTACGCGAGTGTAACTCTGTGGGTAAATTCAATACTGCCCGGGCACTGTTGTTATTATGGAGAGCAAAATATGCCAGTATAACTCTGTGAGAAGCAGCTGCAGCAACCCGATAAAATTGTGCGAAGAAATGACCTGTACCTTTGGGGAAAACTCTTTCAAGATCCTGAGTATTATACGTTTTCCAGGAACTCCCTCCCAGACTCCGACTCACCGAGATCTTCCCCTCAGACCCCGTTCATTTTTCAGGCCTTTTGATTATTTTACGTCCCCTAAGGACGCTTTCCCAGGCACTGGGATGGAATATCTGACCCACGAAAAAACCCTTTCCGAGCGCTGGGGTGGGGTAGATCAAACCCACGAAGAAACCGAAGACTCTGATTATTCTGCCTCACTGAGATTTTCCCCTCAGACCCCGATTTTTCAAAGTCCTTTTGATTATTTTACGTCCTTTAAGGACTCCCTCTCCGGCGCTGGGATGGAATTTCTGACCCAGGAAAAAACCCTTTCTACGTCCGGATTATTCTGTCTCGTTGAGACCTTGCCGTCAGGCTTTGATTTTTCAAAGTCCTATGGAAACGTAAACGCTACTACAAGGATGTTTTCACATAAAAACAAATGAAAACTCTGTTATCACTATAGCATAGCTCTTGATAAAGTGTCTATAACGTTACGAATTTTTTTGCCCGATACAGCTGTTCTGAAAAGTTGCTTACAAAGTAAACGCGTCTTTAACCGGGGTAATGATCTTCCCGGTGCAGAGCAACTTGTTGCTCTTAAAGTGCCATGGTGAATGACGAGCTCCGAGAAAAGTCGTTAAAGTCCGTTGCTAATTTCGATAACGAGACGAGACTCGTAAAAAGATTGAAAATCCATCGACGAAGTACTGCGCAACGTTTTACACGTGTTTCGCGTAAATAAACAGAAATTAGCATGTTATCTTGACACAGTTGACGAGGCAATTATCTTCATTGCCGATCCGTGAAGAAGTCTCGGAGCTTCGAGTTTGCCGAGCTTGCCATCGGCGCCGCTCGCGGCGCCACCGGTCGGCCGAAACGTTGCGACGGTAGAAATCTGCTATAATATTAATCACTCTATTCGTCGGACAAGCTCATAACATCCAATGAACGAGATGCAACGTTGGGGGACTTCGTGTAAATTATCTTGGAATAATCGACGATTCGAGAACTGAAAGATCGATAATAATCACGATTATTCTAACTCTATAATAACCATGCTAAATTAGTCATTAATACATATCGCTACGATTCACTATAAGAGTTTCGACTGCCTTTTATTTTGATCGTTTTAAATTCGCGAACGGTACGAGCCCAACGCTTTTGCTTGTTCCGGAACGTGACCCCATTTTCCGTGTTTCGAGTTACCAAATTCTGACTACCGTGTCGATCAATATCTCACGTACCCGCTGTACGTAAGTACGCGGCCCTACTAAACTACCATTGTGTAGTGGAGTCGACTATGCATTCGAGCTCACTGAGCTTGATGTCCCATTAATCGACGATGCGTGAAAAAAATGTATTTTTTTTTTTTAGAACTTTGTGTCGAGACCGCGTCTCTTGACACTGAATGAATAATTTATTATTTTTTCGCGATAAATTGTGGGCTAAATTAGCTCGATATCTCGTATCTGTGACTGTGTAGACAAACCGATTTTTACGTATTAACTGGAACTCGTCACGCCGAGAATACCTTACTATCGGCAATTTAAAGCGGATGGGCGGAGCTCATTGGACGATTAAATTTCAACGTGGCGTTCCGCGAGTAGTGGAAATTATCGACGACGCGGTATAGATCAATTTGTATACATATTTTGGCTATTTTGTATATTTTAGTCGAGTTAGTTCTTAAAATATCTTTGGATTTTATAAGACGTCTTTTATTGTTTTTTGTCGTCTCTTTATGGTATGAGCGAATAATATTTACTTGTTTCTGCGACGTATTCTCTCGATATGCTATTCTCGGATGCTTGTCTGTTTGCCGATACGTTTAAGGATGCTTCACACATACATTCCCAATCAAAAGTTTAATTCGATCAAAATTTCAGTACTTCGCGATTTACGAAAAATCTGAAAAAATCAGTCTTATTAATTATGTCAAGGAATACGTTTAAACTGAGAAAATAAAAGTTTTTCTGATTTTTTAAAAACAATTTCTTTTTAAAATAATTTGTCCATAACTTTTGAGCATTGTTATTATGAAAAATAAATGTTGTTTGCACCTTTGATACGCTTGATTTTTTCAGATTTTTGATACCATTAGCAAATGTTCAAATTCCCACTGAATCTCCCTTTTCGCTCCGACGAAATCCCAGTCCACGAATATACCAATAAATAAATAAATAAATACATTCGAACATTTTTCTTAAATCGGTACATATAATAAATATACTCACCGTTCTTTCTGCTGCATCTGTTTGAGCATAATATCCGCGAGAGGATCGGAAAGGGGTCTCTCGCCGAGGAGTCTCTGTCGATCCAAGTCACCTTGCATCTGAGTGAAGGCATGCTCGCCGAGATTGATCGCGGTGTCGAGCTGATTCGAAAGATCCACGGTTTCGTCTCCTGAGAGTCGCAGGAAGATTGATAAATTAAAACAGCCGCAAAAATATTGATTAATGCTTGAAACTGTACATAATTTCCGCATTATATTTGTTAAATCATAGAGACTATATTTTATCTTTTTGTAAAAAGGTTTATCCCGATGATAAATGAATAAATGAAATAAATGAATAATCGATTCGATCATAACGATAGAATTTTTTTCGAGTGATTTCGTACAAGCATGAGCAGTGCTTACCGTGAAGCGCGTGCTGAGGATTGTCAATTATTCTAATTTGCCTGTCGGGCAGCAACGGCTCTCCGTCCATACCGCCGACGTCGCTCGGCAGCTGCCAACAGGCGTTCTCCTGCTCCTCCATTGTCCGTGGAAAGTAAAGCGGCAAGAGAACTTGATATATACCGAGATCGCAGGGCTCGAGGACGAATACAACGCAACTGATCGAGTCGCTGTACTGCTCCAAAAATCTTCGAACCGTTCCTGATCGAGGGACAAAAAAAAAGAAATCGTTAATACGACGCGTTCGAGATTGCTATTTCTCGCACGTACTCGTTTGCAAATGCAAAAGTCATGGTGCTAATTTTTAACAAAAATAATCGATCGCATTTTTCGAGTAACTTACGTAGAGCTATGTGAGCTCCCGCGTCCGGTGGGTAGTTTCGGCGAACCGAATTGATCACAGGCAAAGCAATACTGCGAAGTCCGAGCTCTCGGGCCTTTTGAAGCACGTTTCTGCGGATGAGAATTGGAAGGATAAAAAAAAAAAAAAAAATTACATCGATGAATACAGCGTCGACGATAACGTCGGCCGACGTTGGGAAACGAGAGACTTCGTCAGATACGATAAATAACGCTTTCGCACACCTGTAGCAACAATGTAAAGTATTTTGAGCGGCCGTCTGATATTTTATATTGTAAATTGGCCCGACGGTGTGGATGATGTAACGCGCGGGCAGATTGTGGCCCTGAGTAATCCTCACCTCGCCGGTTCTGCATTCTGCAAACGACAATTCAACGAGTTAATTTATGGGAGTGGCCAAAACTCAGCGTACAAAAAAAATAAAAATAAAGCGTTGCATTGATCGCTTCGCACAGCCGATGAAATTACCTTTAATCTCATTGTCAATTTCCAAATTGAGAGCCGAGCCCGCACGCGAAAATATTCTTTGGCACGTTGGACTATTGTCATCCATTGTTTCGTTGGTAGGATTGACCACCGAGTCTACTTGCAGAACCGATATGTCGCCAGTCCTGCAATCAAAATATATATATTTTTCTTATAGCGTGACAACGCGCAATCCCATCATGGATAAATTTTGCAACTGCAATGCAAAAGAAACATAGAAACTAATTAATTTACCATAACGCAATCTTGTGATTTATCGCCGATCGTAGGGGAAAAGGGCAGTCTGCGTGAGGAGTAAATTCTCCCAGCGAAGTCGAGTAGTCTGTGTATCGGTGCTGGACCGGGACATCCGCCCATCTCGTCAGTGTCCTTAGCTCGACCACTTCCGGGGCGATACCCAAGGGTTCCATCAGCCTCATTCAGCTGAAAAAGAATTAAGAAATTAATAACGAGCCTTTGGAAAAAATTACTGTAAATTGCAGTTTTTCTGATTCTTGGAGCCGCTCTGTCCCCACCAATTATGAATTTTACTACACGGATTATTAATTTTGCTATATCGAGTGTCAATTTTGCTATCTTGAGTATTGTTTTGGTTGCTGGTCACTGGTTTCATTTCTTTCCCTGTACAGTTGCCAATTATCACCAATCGCTTCATTACTAACTTTGTTACATCGATTATTAACTTTGCTGTCTCGATTATTGATTCGGTTGTTGGTTACAAGTTTAATTTCTTTCTCCGTACAGCAGCGTTATCATTGATCGCTTGGCTATTAACTTTGCTACATCAATTATCAACTTTGTCCTGTCAATTATTAACCTACCGATCATTAATCGCACGATTATTAATTTCGCTATATCAATTATTAATCTACCAACCATTGATCTCTTGATTATTAACTTCGCTATATCTACATTAACTTACCAATAACCTACAATTAAACCAATCAATTAACCTTGCTCCGGTTACTTCTTGGGCTCAACTTTTTTTTTACTGTACCACAGCCAGTAACAATAGTTCCGAAGGTTTCGTCTTTTATCCCCTCTCGTCGATTTCCGTGCAAAAATGATTAAAAAGAAACTCTCCACTGTCCTCAATATTTTGTAATTTTTATTTTATTTTAATATAATTTTTCTTTCCTTTTGCCGAAAAAAACGCAAAATGTTTCGCTCGCCAAAGCGACGATTGACCTTGATATCGAGATCGGTGAGATGAGGGGGAGGGGGGGGGGAGTGAAACTCGCGAGTGCGTTCGATAAATTCCTGATACAGCGAGCGTGTCTCTCGGTTCGATGATTAGAAAAACGTTCGACCGGGAACTCTCCGTCGTTGGTGAGAAATAAAAAAGAATTGAGCGTCTCGCCTAACCTCACCGAGACGAGCTGTCACGCGCCATATCTAAAATCAGCTGTTCGCGGATGGTTGCGTGGATTAGTCGTCGCCTCGAACGGAAAACGTTGCAAACTCGTTGCGCGACCCCGCAGCGAGAACTCTGTTCTCTCTCTCGTCTCTCTACGGCAATTCAGCGACGAGTGTCGTCGATCGAGTTTCGTCGAAATTCGTCGTTCGACCGGGAGACATTAGGAAGATTTATCTTAGAAGCGTACCGCGCAATTGGCTGCTCCAGCGTCGGTGAAAAATACGCGGCGACGGAGCTCTCCGGGCAGCGAAAACCCCTCCGTCCCGCAGCGAGCCAAAAGCACTCCAGTCTGCGCTCCGTCCCCCCCCCCCCTTTCCCCTTTGTTTACGCCACGTCGCTTCGCCTATCGGCAACGTTTTAAACGGATTTTTTAAAATTTTTTTAAATAAGAGCGGACGAGATTCTTTGTCACGATCGTGAGCGAACGAGCGGCCGCACGAGACTCCCGATCAACGTTACGCTCGACTTCTCACTGACGCCAGATCGCCGAACGGTTACCACGTTATATACGTATATAAGAATGCCGGAGGAGAGAGCGCGCGCGCGCGGCCGCGCTTCCTTTCTTGCGCTTGCTCGGAGGCGACGTTTTTTTTTCCTTCCGGGAATTTTAAATTCGATCGAGCGCCGACGAAAATTGCACGGTGTCATTGTCTCCGCTCGAGTTAAACGGTTTACAAATTCAACGGGGAAAAACAAAGAAACTGCAGGAAATTTTTACTTTGAAATTTTATCGAGGAAAACAAAAGAATCCACTGGAAATGTTTACTTCGAAATTTCATCTAGAAAAAAAAAAAAAAAAAGAAACTGCAGGAAATTTTTATTTCGACATTTTATCGAGGAAAACAAAAGTATCTGCAGGAAATTTTTATTTCAGAGAGTGTTCACCGTACAGCGAGTAATATTGCGTTTGGTTGAGGCGCGTGGCTCCATCTCTTCGTTCCGATAGACTCGCAGCTTCGGATGCACGCTCGTTTTGTATTGATAAAACTTGGGGATTAAAACAAAACAAAAGCGTAAAATAAAAATGCACGGACACAGACACGCGCTCGATAAATAGAACCGGGTCGCGAACGACTTCGATCTTCTACGCGATCCGGCGTCCTCTCTCGGAATCTATAATATGTTGCGCATTAAGCCGGAAGCCCCTCTTCTTGGAACGAGCGATATACCGAGGGCACGATTACTTCGTGGGGCTTCGCAAACGAATCCATTTGAGGTGACCGACAGTTTCTACGCCGGGCATATATATATATATATATATATATATACACACACACAACTGATCTTTGCACTCCTCGCGTGCCAACTCTCGAAGAAAGCTTGTACAAGCATTCTACGCGTATTACATTTGTAGGGTGCTTTAGTGGCCGGTCATGCGCTCTTCTCCCGACGTACACGTCGTTCAGCTATTTTAACTCGTGCCCTCCGGCGAGCTTCGTTTTTATAATGTACATTTAGTATAATTAAGCTCAGTCTCAGAGCTACGACGAGACTGTACTTTAGCATTAAAATCACGTGGGTAAATTTTATTACGAACTACTGAAGGATTGAACTTTTAGATTAAAGCCTTTGAGTTCGCAACGCTGTAGCGAAGGTTAAAGTGCACTCAGGGTCAAACTGACTTCGAGCGTTTCCGCGCACACTTTTTATTTCATGAAAAAAATTATTTAAAAAATTGGAAAAAAATATGTGGAACATTTGTTCGATTTTAAGGCAGATATATTTTTTTCTTAAAGTTGTAGTTATCGAAATACCGGGGTTTCAGTTCAAGTCCCGCGATATTTCGATTTAAGCTTTTGCGGTCGATATTGGATGCTCGGTGGAGTTAAAAAAAAAATCGTATTTCCCTAGCGCTGAGGCAACGACAAAATAACCTTCGGGAGTCCAAGGACTTCAACTACGAACGCAAAGCGTTCCGTGTTTATTTATCTTTTCGTCGTCTCTCGCGTATATATGAATAAAAACAAAACAAAAAAAACTTGACGTCACCATGCACTCGGGGTCAAAGTGACTTCGAGCGGTTATACGGGCGCACTTTTTAATTAAAAAAAAAATTATTCAAAATTGAAAAAAATGTGTAGAATATTTTTTTTTAATGAGTAGAAAATCTATTCAATTTTAAAGGCCGGAGTTAAATTTAAAAAAAAAAAAAAAGTTGTAGTTATCGAAGTAACGCGGTTCAGGTCGAAGCTGCGCGGTATATAACATAGGGAAATATGATTTTTTTTAAACTCCACCAAGCATTCTATCTCGACAGCAAAATTGTAAAGCGAAAGCTTTACGATTTTGCGCTCGAGATAGGATGCTCGGTGGAGTTTTAAAAAAATCATATTTCCCTATGTTGAGGGGCGACGAAATAACTTTCTGAAGTCCAAGGACTCTTCCAACCGCGAACGCAAAGTGTTCCGCGTTTATTTATCTTTTCCTGGTCTCACGCTTATGTATGATAATCCCAAAAACACTATAAATAAAACCAATAAAACTTGAAAAGCACAAAAACATTACGAATGGTCCCAAAAAAAACTTGAAAAGCCCAAAAACACGATAAATGGTCGAAAAAAAACTTGATTTATCTTTTCCTCGTCTCTCGTCTGTGTGTGAATAAAAGAAAATCCGACGTCACCATGCGGGATCCTGAAACGCGTGGGATTTCCAATCGCAGCGACGAAAATTGCGCCCATCCTATTATCGCGAACGATCCATGCTGGTGGGTGTTTTAAATACGAGGAAAAAAAAAAACATTCCTTCGCACAATCCGCACCTCCGACGTTGCGTCAATACGCGAAATCTAAAGTGTTTCTCGGTAGAACAAAAAAAAATAAAAATAAAATAATAAAAAAAAATACCTGACTTCCGCAACTACCTTGCGTTCATAGCTTGGACTCCAGACGTCGTAGATCACTCGCCGAGCCAAATAACAAGACCGTACGTGCAAACGGGTAGATACTAGTGAGTAAGAATCGAATCTCATGCGTGACTCTCGAGCGCCGTGTCTAAAACCGTGAGTCACACTCGAAGAGAGACTGAATGAAGGGGAAAGGTGTGCGCGCGTTCGACGATGATTCTATTCGCCTCTACGACGCAGCGAGGACACCGAGAAAATCTGCTGACGCTCGGTTTCTGTTGTTCGTCGAGTGAGACACGCAGAATATACAGAAGCCCCTCGGGCGCGCATCTCTCGTTTCCACTAATAAAGAGCCTACGCTGTGCGCTCTTGGATAATAATGATAATAATGGTATTATTGATGATAATAATAACAATAATAAAAACAATAAAGTTTCCGATTGACGACTTGTAGATTTCTGCGCTGCAAAAATAAATTGTAAATTTAATGTACTGGAACTTGAAATTTTACTTACTGAGTACTGAATGTTCAATTACCGAGAGTAAATGACTCTCGGTAATTGAACTTTTTAATGTACTTTTTAGAAAAATTAAAATACCAGATATTAAAATTACAAAACTTTTGTCCGAAGTACAGAAAAACTGTAATTGAAAAGAAAAATTTTACTGTATAATTGCAACGCACATGTGTTTGAAATTTCAAAATCAGTTTATGTACAAAAGCTCCCAATACCGTTCATTAATTTTCAAACTATTTTTTTTTTACACGGTGTAAAGGCGTTGTTCCGTTAAAAAATTACAATAATAATAATAATAATAATAATAATAATAATAATAATAATAATAATAATAATAATAATAATAATAATAATAATAATAATAATAATAATAATAATACACGATAATATTCCGACAGCGGTTTTTCCATAGAGGGTGGGGGGGAGCAGATGGATGTGGCAGACGTAATCCTGCACGCTCGGAGGACAAAGAAAAACAACAAAACTAAAAAATACAAGTTCGACTTTGGCACAAGTATATGCGTGCAAAAGTTTTTGTTTTTTTTTCGCGAGTTCCCGAAGGCGATTTTTTCTTTTCTACCTGCTCGGTTCGTCTCTCGCAGCGCTGAATAATTCCCGAGTTGTAAAGCGGATTATCCGTATCTCTTTTTCAGCGTAGAAACGTATCCCGATGGGCGATATCGCGATGAAGATAACGCGCCGTGTAAAGCGACTCGCGGGATATATCTATACGTCGCGCATACACACTCGACGAGATTGTCGTACCGGACGCATATGTGTCCCATCCGTGCAGAAAAGTTGTAGAGTAAAAAAAAAAAAAAATATCGTGCCTGAAGATTATTCGAGAGACGTAGATGTCTTTCTGCGTATTAAATTTAGATTGTTTAGCGCACGTTGCGAGTCGGGCATACGCAAAGGCTTTGTTGTTGCCATATACGCTTCTTCGAGCTTGTGCGACACTCGAGACTCTGCAGGGATTGTGCGCTCGAGTATAATGAGCGCGAGATTCTGCATATAAAATTTTTTTGTTAAAATGGTTATGCCCATCTGGAAAGACCTTCGTTTGCAACGTATTCTCCCCTACGTCGTCACTTCCTGTCGAAAAATGAAATTTCGAAGCCGGAAGTGACGCACCTCCGATATGACGTTGCTAGAAATGAGATTTTCAAACCGGAAGTGACGTATTTCCGGTATGACGTCATTTCCGGTCGGACAAATAGATTTTTAAGACGCGAGTGACGTACTTCCGGTATGACGTCATTTCCGGTCGAAAAGATAGATTTTTAAACCGCGAGTGACGTACTTCCGGTATGACGTCACTTCCGGTCGAAAAGATAGATTTTTAAACCGCGAGTGACGTACTTCCGGTATGACGTCATTTCCGGTCGAAAAGATAGATTTTTAAACCGCAAGTGACGTACTTCCGGTATGACGTCACATCCGGTCGGAAAAACTAGATTTTTAAACCGCAAGTGAGGTACTTCCGGTATGAAGTGATTTCCGGTGAACAAAATTAGATTTTCAAAATGGCAAGTGACCGATTTTTCGATATGACGTCACTTGCCGTCAAAGAATTAAATTTTTCAAACCGAAAGCAACGTATTTCCGGTATGACGTCACTTCCGATCGAAAACTTGAAGCTTCAAAACCGCAAGTGAGGTATTTCCGGTATGACGTCACTTGCCGTCGAAAAAATTACATTTCAAAAGCGTAAAAGTTTCCAGTATCGAAAAATGTCATTTTTTTTGCGACCGGAAGTGACGTTACAAGGAAAGATACGTCACTCACGGTTTTTCGATCGGAAGTGAAGTCACCCCGCAAAAACGTCACATCAAGTTTTCGAAAGTCTTATTTTTCGGCATACCGTTAATACGTCACTACAGGTTTAGGAACTTCTGTTTTTTTGTTAACGGCATTGACGTCATAGAAGAAACACGTCATCTCCGTTTCGAAAATCACAGTATATCACCGTTAACAACTTTACGCCTCGCTGTCGTGTATAAATTTCGATATTTCCATCGACGCTCATTGGTTGAGTGTAGAGCAGTCTCTCTCCGGAGTGTATTGGCCGGCGAGGCCGGAGCGTTTCTGAAATAAGGGCAGCATTGCGCGGGGCAGTTGCGAGAACTGCGCCTTGTATGGACAGAGAGAGAGAGAGACACGCGAGCCGAGCCGGCCTCGGGTCGATAATATTATCAATTATTAGCGAAGCGACCGTTTGTCGCTCGTATGGACGCGGAGGCAGTTACATGCAGCCGTACGTGCTCCTAGGAGAGACACACACGTGCTCGCCTTGCCGCGACGGAAAGAGAACGATCGCCGTTGTTACCGAGCGAACATTCAAGCAATCCGGGGTAAACAGACTATTGAGCTCGCCGTGTAACGTCACCGTATACGCGTGTGTGGAAACGCCTTTTTACAAGAGCCCTTAAGGTAAATGTCCCCATCGTCGACCATTTCGGCCTATAACTTCATTTACGAGGCTGCGAATGCATAAAAACGTTTATTACTGGTCGAGAAATATTCAGAAATTTCTATAGCGTAAAAGGATTGTAAAGTGCAGGGTAGATGTAATAATTGGTACACAGTATTATCGTTTTTCATATCGAACGTCACGATCCGAGCGGTTTCTTAGGAGTGACGTTAAGGAATGTCGATAGTGTAAATAGTAAATATTTCGGTAAAAATCCGTCGTTAATTAATAGCTCGAGCGTTAAATGGTTCGTTACAGTTCGATTTATATATTCCGAAAAAAAAAAAAAAAACACTCGGGTAACCTTTTTTTTTTATTTTTTATTCACTGGTCGGGATTGGGCCCAGTGAAACTCTTACCTGTTCCCATTATCGTACATGTAAACGTCAGTTCAGCTTCACATAACCAATAAAAATCTAATGAATTTTATTTTGCTGAAACGTTTAGACTGAGTATGTACACAATGCTGTAGATTTCAAGTTCAAAGTCTGAATTTATATTTATTTTTTTCTTTGCAACCTCCGTCATTCATGCTGTAAAAAAATATGATCGGTAATGCCTGGCGTGCCTGGTCGGAATTGGACACAGCCGATCGGTAGATGACACATGCACTTAGTTCGTCTTTATTACTCTTTGTCGTGGAGAATACTTGACAAAGTGGTTTAAGTCTACGATTTTTCAAAAGTGTATGATCAAAGCTATCGATTGATGTGAAAATCATCCTCGAATTTTCCTCTGTCACGTTTAAAACAACGCCATTCTTTTGCCTTGTCGGCCTTATAGGGGTCGCTGATAGGGACATTTACCTTGACTATTACTTATTTCCTATAATTCCTGTTTCCCCAACCATTCGTCCGCAGCCGACTTCAACCCTCTGCGGAAAAGCCACGCCGATACAGCCGGTCTCCGATTCGGTTTCTCGCCTCGGAGCTTCGTCGCGTTTAACCGAGAAATGTAAACATTGGGTACAGCTATATAAATCCGACACTCAACACTCAGGCGCCGTTGCGCGCTAGTGACCGATGTACATATATCCGGAGCTTTGTCCCGACCATATTTTTATTCTCGGCGAAACTACGAAACCGGCAATCGAACCGTCGACCTCCCGATGCTTTGGTCTAGAGGCGTGCGCGCTTAACAACCAGACCACCGCACCGGTTGTATGCAAACGCTAAACTATACGAAAGCGGACAACCCGTTCGGAATCGTTGCGAGCGGTTGACCCGAAACACACAAACTTACATTATTCATCCACTCAGGAATTCCGCGCTCGCCTCGAACTGCATCGTAATGGCGAACAAAAAAAGAAAGAAAAAGAAAGAAAAAAAAAAGATCATTCCCCGTCGCTACAGTTCGTAGCGCGCCGTAAATTTTCCTCCTCATTTGATGAACGACAAAGGTAGCGGAAAAAAAAAAAAAAAAAAAAAAAAAAATGATGGAAGGCAAACACGCCGCCGGGAGAGACAAAGCGACAAAGAGCGTACACTCGGGAGAGATAGCGAGCGCGGTGACGTTGACGATAAGGGACGATGAAACGCGAGAGAGTTTCAACGTCCTATCGGCCAGTGTACGGCCCAGCCCGCAGAGGTACACGCGCTAATTGTCTCGCCCGCCGGAATATAGAGGAGACACGGAGGGAACCCCACGTAGAGAGTCCGAAGCGCCGCAAAGAACGTGCGGCGATGTTGTACAGTGAAACCCCTCAATAAACCCCTCCCCGCCCCCCCAGCCCCTCTTTCTGTTGTCCCTCCGACGCCTTTCCAATGTCAGGTTAGCTCCCGATTGGTGTTTCGTCCGTATTACCAAACCGGCGCTTCAAATCTGTGCACTGAGCCATCCCCTCCTCACTGAACCTCGAAGGTCGGACTGTTGGACCTTGAAAATTTATCACGGAGGAAGAAAAAAAAACACTACACTGTTACGATGTAGTACAGCGGAAGAGCTCAATAGTCCTTCCTCCTCCTCATCCGTTCCAATGACAGTTTAGCTCTTGATAACTATTTTCTGCGTATAAGAAACTGCCACTTGAAATCCGTCCACGAAGCCACGTTTTTTTGTCGTTTATTTTATTTTTGTTTAGTTTTTGTATTTCGCTCGATTTCACTCGTGAAATAAAATTTTGTACGACACACTCGTGAGACAAACGTTTCGTCGACTCGTGTGACTGCAACACTCGCCTTACGGCTCGTGCGAAAAAACTGAGAACTGTTAGAAGATGTTTTTATGGCACGAAGTGTGAGAATTGATGTTTTATGCACGCTCCGCGTGAACGAGACTTCCATTTTAACACCTTGTGTAGTCAAATTTCGTACGATACACGTTCGATGAAGTTCTTCTGACGAGTGCTGCAATGTGACACGCGTCAGAACAAGTATATTAGCACATGTATCGTAAACTACTATTTTCGCACTAGTATCGTAATGTACCGTTGTGTTTGCTTTTATTTAACGGCGCATCAACGGCTGTGGTTATCAACGACGGCAAGCTTCCTTCACACTCTACATCGAAGTGGGACTGGTGGACTTCGAGCCCGTTCGGAACTATCGAGGGATTTCATCGTACGCGAATATTTTTCATCCGGTAATGCTTTCCGCTGTTCTTACGCGGGACAATTTATTACGGAAGAAGAAAAAAAAACACCGCATTGTTACGTTGTAGTATAGTGAAGCTCCTCACTAACCCCCCCCCCACGATGTTCCTCACCAGGATAGGGAGGGGGAGTGTGAGCTTCACTCAAATCTGACTAAATCGATAAGCTATCTATTATTATTCTAAGGCTATTGTGTCTCTGTCTGCAAACACGACAAAAATGTAACTTATTCTAATTTCAGCATCGCTGTATTTAGTTATCTATCACATCTGCCATTTCTCCATATAATATTTTCTATCGCAATGCATACCTTTGTATTTACTTGTACTCTCGATTTTATTTTATTACATCCCATTTTATTTTATTTTATTATAAAGAACGGATATTCATCCGTTCTACATAAACGATTTCGGGAATTAATGTCCTAAAGGCCGTTGTGAAAATTGCAAATCCGCCCGACCGATTTATCAACCGATCGGGTTGGTTAAAAATCGCGTCGCACTCAAGATGGCTGCGAGAACAAACATAATTTTCGTACGGTATGCAGTGGGTAGGCGTTCGTATGTAGTGAGTGCGATGCTTCATCGGGACGTTTATATTAATCACAAAAATCATTGTACCGTTAAACTGTTTGACTAGAGCATGCAAACCTATTCGGGGATTATATACGGAAATTGCATTCGACCGTGGATACCTTCGATGTTTGGTTTAAAGATTTCGGATTTAAAGTACGCTAGTGACTTTCGATATGATGAGGTCGGTCAAGATACGAGTTTCGCATTCGGTGAACTTTATGTCGCCCACATTGACTAGGCACGATACTCTTAGGGGACTTCGGCCCAGAGTACGAAATAAGCATCTCTTTCTTTTTCTCCCCCTCCCTTCCAATGTCAGTTTACCTCTCGACAGGTATTTCCGCGGTATTGCCAAAGTGGCCCTTGAAATTTGTGCACGAACCTCCCTTCTCACTGGACCTTCAAATCAGCCTGATGGATCGAGCTCGGTCCGGGACTATCGAGGGCTTTCAATATCGCGGAGGATTACCGTACGGTGAACCTTACGTGAACAGTGTTCATCTGGCAACGCTCCCCGACTATCCTTCCGCCGGAAAATTTATTACCAAAGAAGAAGAAAAAAAAACGCTTCATAGGAATACAAGATTTTTATATTCGATGTTCTCATCGACGAACGAAAGATTAATTTCCGTCGCAAAAATAATCGTAATAATCGTAAGAGAAATAAACAAACAAACAAACAAAAAATGATGGAAATCTACGGGCAAGAAACGTGTTGAACGTGCGAGCAATTATTTTTATTACCGTGCGCTATGCGGTCACGTTGGGCAGCGTCACTTCGAAACACTTGTTTTTTTTTCCCCCCCGATCGATAAATAATCCCTCGAGTAAACAAACAAATATCTTATTTATTACGAGCCAAGAATAAATCGTCGAGAGAGGAATCGCGTGGGCGGTGTGAAGTTCGTGTGTAAGGTGTTACAGGCCGAAATAGCTTTTCCTTTCTATAGAGCGTTAAGTGTAATGTATATAACCTACGTGTACACCCGACGCTCTGCGAGCCGAGCCCGTCCGAGCGCCAATTGGCGTAGAGAAGTGGAACATCATAAAAGTTTACTCGGTGACAATGACACGTACTTCACAGGTTCGATATACGAGAAGCCACAATGCTGTAGGGACTGCCGCGGCGAATGCATCACAGCACTCACTCATACACACATAAACAAACGGTAAGGCGTTCGACGCCACGAGAAGCACGCTCGCCGATCGTTCGACCCAGCGGACAAGTATACAAACACAAGTCTCTGCGGTCTAACGCGTCGCTTCTCCTTTTTCTCGCTCGCTACCGCTTACTGTTGTTTCTTTTTTTTTTTTTATCGCTCTAGAATCATCGTCGCTCTAACGACATCCCGTATTTTTCGATAAGGCTGCCGATCGTCGTATCGCGCCTTACCAATCTTCTTATACCGCCCGCGATCGTCATCTTGCGTCACAAATCATTTTACGTAATACTCTCGTTCGTACGAGCGCTTCGCAGTACGCTGGCGTGTTTTTGAGCTTAGAACAAAAAAAGTACGAGCATTGATTCAGTGAGAAACAAAAAAACGCCACCTTTTTTTAAAATTTAATCTCATAGGCGAAAAAATTGAAGAATGCAGCGCTATATTTTATTTAACTCACGAAAAGGCACGGCGGCAATAATATTGAAGTCCCGAATGAAAGTTTCTTCAATGCATCCGAAATTAGATACATCGTTCGTATAAAACACAATGCGAATATGAACGTGACGGTGCAGATTTGTTTTATTTCCAAACAACGATCGATATTAAAAAAAAATAAAACTGATTAACTGTTAAGGAGAAGTGAAATATTGCGGTCGGTAATAAAAAAAAAACTGTAATGAACTTTTCTCAAGGGTGCTAATTTTTTTTCAAGGACAAGCAAATTCGATCCTGATGCACACGGTTATTTCGCATCCGGCCCGAATTCATTTTTGTCGCAAAAAAATTAACAACACTGAATAAAGTTAATTTGAAAATTGCAACTATCTCCCTCAAACTCATGGCCCCGTCGCGTGACTTTCACTTGACCTTAAGGAGCCGAAATTACTATACGACCGAAGTGGAATCGAAGAGCAGCAGCTTCGGACTCGTGCGGCGGCCAATCGCAGCGCTTATAAAACGATCACCGATACCTTGCGATATTTTTCGAGATTTTCATTGTTAGCATGGACTTTTGTGTACGGTAAAAAATAAATTTCATTGTTAACACGAACTTTTGTAAATGGTAAAAAAAAATTAACTTTCTAGTTAACATGGATTTCTTTGAACGAAAAAATAATAATGCATCGACTTCGAGCGAGCGGTGTTCTCGCGAGGCTCTTGCGTTACGGCGAACGCCTCGACTCGTGCGCCACCTCTCCTAGTGTCCAACGACTTCCGGTCATCGTTGCGTGCCTATGATTGTGTCAACTCGACGCCGAGGCTTGGCTTCCCGCGCAAATATCACGTCTTCGCGAACGTTAATAACCGGGTGTTCGAAAGGGGAGAGACTCGTCCAAGATGGTTTCGTTAATGTTCGTACTACGAGGACACTACCGGTGCGTGTTACGGACGTGCGGCTCGACCGCGCAACGCCGATGAACGATGACGCGAGCATATGACGTAGCATCGGTGCTGTGTGCGGACGAAAATATCGTCGAGCGCTATTCGAGCTTTCGAGCACTCGAGCGATTGGCTTTCCGTGAAAATATTACCGATTCGGCGCGAGCTTCGACTTTTTTATTTTTAAATTCGTGACCAGAGTACTATATATCGGGAAAAAATTGGCGTGCACTCATCGATCGTAATCATCGACGAATTCGTGCGATCAAAAACATTTTTATTCTTCGCCGGAACACTGCACTGTAAAAATGTTTTGTTTGAAAATTACCGAGGGCTATTGGAATCTTTTTTTTTTTTTTTTACATAAACTGTTTTTGAAATTGCAAACACATGTGCGCGCTGCAATTTTACACTAAAATTGTTTATTGTCAATGAAATTTTGTTGTAAATTTCAGACAAGATTTATGATTTTTATATCTGGTATTTTTGTTTTACATGATAAAAGTGCATGAACGTTCGATTGTTGCGAGCAACGTAAGCAAATTTCAAGGTCCGTTACATTAAATGTACAATTTACTTTTACAGTGCCTAAGGAAAGCGAGCGTCAGCTCGAATTTTCACATTTACAGTTAATCTTCCCCCTTGTGCGCTCTGCGTACGATGAATCAAGTATATTTCTATACTTTTTCCTCTCGCATTTTCATCGAGACCGCTTTCAGGCCGCGATCGCTCGTCCCTCCCTTTGTAGCAATAAATTTCTCTCACGAGGCAACGACATGCAAACTCTAAGCGTCTAACGACCAGCGTGTGACGCTTTTTTCGTAAACGGCGAGAGCAGCCAGAGCGCGGCAAAAATTCATTGGAAACGAGACACAATTACATTTTTTTTCCCTCGTACCTGCTTGAACTTCGGTTGTTATTGCGGACTCGACGAAGGTCACGAATATCCCATGGACCGACGATGTGTGCGCGTCAACGTCGAGACTGTCGGCTGCACAGTGTGCTGCGGTCTTCCGACGAGAGCCTAGCGAGAGAGCGGCCCGGGTTCTCTGCGCTGACCCGACGTGACCAGCACCTACGGTGTTGTACCTGGCACTAGCTCTATACAGCGCTCGGCCGAGCCACTGGTCGTCTATAATACGTGCACACAAACGTATATCTATAGTGGACGGTGGTTATACCGCGTGCGTACAACAGTTAACATTCGACCCGCGAACTCGCCAGTGGACCTGCGTGCTGCTGCCACCTTCGATCACGCAATCTCTTCGCACACGTTTTGTATTTTTTTTGTTTTGTTTATTTTTTGTTTATATATATATATATATATATATATATGTATATATATATTTTATTTATTTTTTTTATTCCGTATTGAGAGAAGACCTCTTTCGTTCTTGCGTGCAACGGCGGGTTCGTTGTCTCTGCGGCGCGCGCTGCGGCTGCACTGTCACTCGTTGGTACGTGTGTTCGGTACGGCGAGCAGAGAGCACGGCTCTCGATGAGTTTCCGGAAGCGCGCGAGGCTCACGACTCCCGCCTCTCCGTCCGTGATCGGAATGTTCATTCGCTCGAGGCGACGCGCGCTCTACGCGACGCAAGTAGGAAACACACGGCGAGGCAGCGGCGCGGCGGACGGCGGAGGGAAGACCGCAGGTGGAAAACTGCGTTCGCGCGCGCGACCTATATTACCTCATCGGCGGTACGACACACTTTCGATATCGCGGGTACCTCGCGAGTCTGATAATTCGATGAGGATTGAGCGACGACAATGGAGTTCTTATCGTTGAGAAACGAGGCGGGCCAGTTAGGCGTGCTCGATCGCGCTACTTATCTTTTATACGGTGCTCGGTACCTGCGGATGGTAAAAAATACTACCGTTCGAGGTGAGGTGAGCGAGATCGAAGAAAAAAGAGGGGAAGTATAAACGTCGATTTTTTTTTCTTTTGCTGTAGATATTACCTGTGTTTTGAGGATGAAGAAATTATACAATCGTTATAGATCGGATGGTAAAAAATATTACCGTTCAAGATACGATAAGCAAGATTGAAAAGGGGGAATTGTAATCGACGCAGGTTAATTTTCTGTTTTTTTTTAAGGCGAAACCATTACTTTTATTATGCATGTATATTGTATTTAACACGATTCGATAAGTAAATGGGGCCGCAATCGATAAATGCGAGATCCGGTAATTCATAAAAATATACATAATAATTGTAATAATAATATTACATTATACATCTGGTTCTTTGGTATGGAATGTTTTGCATGGACTAGCATGGGAGGATATAGCTGTGATATCTGGAATACTCTTTGAAAAAATATACATATGTATATACTTATTTTGTTTTCTAGTCATTCGAGTGTCACGAGCAATGGATTCTGTATTCGTAGCGCGAAAAATATTCTCGTGTTTACCGTGCATTTTTTTTGGCTAATTGAGGATGATTAAACTATAAAAAATCATTTTAGATCAGCGAGGTCGGCCATCAGGAGAGGAGCGTCGTTCGTATCGAGAAGCAGTATGTCCTCGGTCGTGTTGGGTTTTTCGTCGCTGTAGTAGTCGGCCTCCTCGCCGTTGTCCTCCGGCAGCGGAAGTCCCGGCGATTTGTACTGAAAGGCCGACTGCGAGAGATCCACCTCGACCGGAAAGAGGCTCGCCTCCGCGAGCAGATCTCTAGTCGTGGCGTAATACTTCGCCAGACCGTCGGCGAATTTTTGCAACTGCCAGACAACGTCCTGAACGTGTTTGTTGTCGAGCAGTTCGAGTTTGACGAGAACGTCCGATCGCAGCTTGGCGAATTTCGTTCTGGCGTCCTGACGGCATCGCAGAACCAGACGATACTCGTAGTTTCCGGTCTCGACGCGATAAAGCGGCTCCTGAAGAGTAGCGTAACTCTGCTCCTCGTCGTCGAGCTCTTTGACTTTAAGACAGTACGAGAGATACTCGAACTTTGCGTCGGCGTACTTGCTTATGGTGAGACGAGTGTCGGGTATGGCTTTGTGAAGGTAGGTACCGAGATCGCTCAGTATCGGCTTCAGTGCCTTCAACATGACGACACCAAACTTCTCCATCTGTCGGTGCTGCTCGCCGAACTGGCGGAAAGCCTCGCTCGCCCGGGGCTGCGGCTCTCGCACTCCTATGGCAGCGAACGCGTCTCCGAACACTGAGGAGACATAATCGTTGTGGGATTTCATATAAATATTTATCGACGGACGGTCTTCGTTAAGTTGACGATTTTACCTTTGTAAATTTGCGTCAGATCGAAGAAAGCGTGCAGGGTCGATTTCGCGTGGGCGACGAGACCTCTGTACAAATTTTCCGTGCGCTGCAGCGCCATCAGCCGTTGAACGAGGGCATCGTTGCAGAGAATCGCGCGTGATAGGCCGAGAGCGTCGGCAGTCGCGCTTCCCATTCCCTCCACCAATCGATGTTTCACCTTCGAAGAGAACAACGCTTTAAAAAAAATTCTGCGAATATAACTTTCGGTTCCGGGACTTTATTACATGATATGAGTCGACGATGAAATGGTGATAGAGTCTTAACGAGCTTTTTACTATAGCCGTAGCGCTTATACCTATTACTGTATCATCGCCAGCTCACATCTTGTATAAGAAGGCCCCTGGCACTTAAAGCATCTGGTCACTGGCTTAAAGCTATAAGGAAAGGAAAAGGAGAGGAAGTAACTTTAGGAAGAATGCGAGTGGCTCACGATAAATCGGGTACTCGCCTTTTTCAGTGCGATGTCTAGAGTCTTTCCTTGACGGGGATCTGCGTGAAGCTTGTTGTAATTTATGCTCACTTGGGAGTCGCAGGCCTGTATCATCTTTGCCACCTCAACCTTCGTCTTTCCTCTCACCGACGCCCCGTTCACAGCCACTAGCTCATCGCCAGACTGCAGGGTACCCTCGACGGCCGCCGGTGTGTTGTCGAAGACTTGAACTATGTAGAGGCAAGGACAATAGGGCGCACCACCTCCGATGCTGATGCCGATTAAGTTACTACTGTCTTTCTTTATCACGACGTTGCCGGAAGTGATGGTCATACCCCTGAGCAGTTCAATGTTTGCTTCATACAAATTAACTCTAGAGCTTCCTAATCACCTCGAGGATACGACACGAAGCAAAAAATCGGCAAATCCGAAGTACTGTGTTTATAAAAAAAACATCTCTTTTTTTTTCTTTTTTCATAGCAACAAAGTTTCCTCTATGAGGAAGCAAAAAGAAAAAGCTTATAACAACATACATAAATAAATAAATAATATGAGGAAATAAAATCTAGGATAAAGGGAGCGAAAAAAAAAAACAGAAAAAGCGTCGTAAGACTGCAAAAGTGCACTTTATATAACATAAAAACCAATTGTGGATACAAGCTTAATAAAAATAGTTTTGCGAGCTCTCGCAAGCTCGCACCGCCTTCGATGCTGAAGCCAATTAAGTTACGGTCTTTCTGCATCACTACGGAGCCGGAAGTATTGGTCATGCCCATGAGCAGCCCAATATTTATTTCATACCAATCAACTCTCGAGCAACTCCAAATACCATGGAGATACAAGTGTTTAAAAAAAAAACAAAAAAATACTGTTTTTTTTCCAGGAAAGCAAAGTTTCCTCTATAAGGAAGCAAAAAAAAAGATAACTATAATAATATAAATAAATAAATAAATATAATGAGGGATAAGGCCAACAAAAAAAAAACATAAAATATCGTTGTAACACTTCGGAAGTGCACTTTATATAACATAAAAATCAACTGCAAATATAAGCTTAATAAAAAAAGATTTACAAGCGTTCGCAAGCCTACGGCTGAAACACCAATCTTAATATTATTTGCAAACTCCTATCTGTGCGTATACATAATATCACTGAAAAAAAAAAGCAATTACTGCGAACGCAGCTGTGAATCCAATGCGCCGTGAATAAACTTACATTTGTCGAATGTATTGCTTTGCGACAGAGCCATTCTGTTCCTGCGCAACCAGCGTCACATCTGGTCTGTGTTCCGGCATGGCGCAAGGCACAACAGCAAAAAATAGTGCACAGCGAAGAGGCACGTAGAGACGAAATAGAAGTGCGAAGAAAAAGTTGTAAAAGAAAAAGAAAAAAAAAGAAAAGAAATTAAATCATGCGTACATGCGATCCTCCATCATGGCCAGCTGATGCAGTTCGACGCTAGCCGAAGAAGCCTCGACGGGAGTGCGAGAAATTTCGTCGACTGACGATCCTAACAGATTCATAGACGACTCTTTGTCCGTCAGCAGGTCGGCGCTCTCCGTCAAGCTGTCGCGACGCGTCGCGTCAGGAAAGCATGCACGGTACAACAACAAAAATGAAGCACATTGAAACTGTAAGAAACATCGAACGACGTAAATTAATGTGCGACAACACTTAAGATATGCGAATAACAAACATTTTGTCTTCCTCGAAGAAGAAATCCTCGTCGAATTCCATACTTTGGCTGTTTTTTTTTGTTCCCACGTTTCACCGCGATTATCTCTGCAACATTATCGAGGGTTTTCTCGTCACTGAGGTTAGTCGCGTTTCGACGACTCGCTGTGTCGGGATCTTAGTCGGGTTAATCAGTTACGCACCGGCAACATTAATCGTGACAACGGTCGATCCTGTTTGTTTGATTCATCGATCGGTGAGTGTGACAGGAATAAACAATATTTGACGGCACATCTGTCGGTATCCACGAAACTCTGACAGATGCAGAATTCTCTTTCGTTCCCTATTTCTTTGTACACCGCTCGGCCGATTGCCAGTTTCCAATTAACTTTTTCAGCGGGGCGTTCGTTGCCGTGCAGTTGGCGGCATCCTTGGTCGTCGTGATTCTGCCGTGTGACGTAGGATTTTTCCACCGTTCTATTATTTCCTCGCACGAGATGGCGCGAGACACCGTTTCGTCCGTGGAAGACGGAAAGCACGGTCTCATAGATAGGTCGCAGCACTCGCCGGTCAACACGGGCCTTACAATCTTGTAACAAGTATCATCGTCGACTCATGTCTATGAGTCAGCGATGATACGGTGATACAGTAGGTTTGTTCGTTTTCAGAGTAAGCTGGAGCAGGGTGCTCGATTTTACGCGAACGTGAAAAGTTCGTTGGTAAAAAGAGCGAAACCGATCTCATATGAGAAGTGACAGATCGAAACTGGCAGAATCTAAAGAAATACACAGAAAAAGTTTTCGCAATTGTACTCTTGAATGATGCTCGAATGAAACGCGTTTCTCACATACTGTTCATAGATTATATTACTGAAAATTTATACTACTCCTATTACGTCTGTCCGATGGTGTGAAATATTGTTTGCGGCATCGATAAGAAAATTGTTACCAAATTTCGTTCTTTTTTAAACTGGATTTTAAATTTGTTGATCGACTAAAATGAAGAACTTGAGTATCGTCCTTCTACTAGATTTTTAAAATTTTAATTGAAAATGTCGTCACGCCTAAAAACTTGAAAACATTCGTTGTGACGTCATTCTGGTTTCGAATTCTCAGTTATTAGCCGGAAGTGATGTACAGGAAAACGTCACTTCCGGTCTCAAAATCTTAATGCAGAGATCTCAATCTACGCGTTGCAAGGCAACGGAAAATAATGGCATATAATGTCCACACAATGCCTTGAGGACAATTCTTCGACAGTCCTAAATGAGATTTGTTTTATATCCAAAGGGAAATAGTTATGAAATAGTTTGTGAGTTTCATTCAGTCGGTTAACGATCCACGAATAATCAAGAGTAACATTTTATTATGTGTTCCAATATACACGGCAGACTAAAGGCTTAACGGGAAAAAAATGTCGCCAACTTCCGCCAGATGACGTCTCGAACGGCAAACGTTTGACCAGCTCAGTTTGTCGCGTGCCGCGTCTGCTAGTTCCAACACAATCCACGGGCTTTCACTGCCTGTTCCACGTTGTCGATTTGACGACTACTGCGGTACCGTCCTTCCACGTAGCGAGTAGCATGTAACGCCAGTTCGCCACGGTATGCCAGTGAGCATCTTGTTGTATCGTTCGTGCGGCACTGTTCGCCCGTGTACCATCGACTCTCAGTCACGTCGCGATATTTCCACCTCGGCACACCGAACGAGAACGTATTTGTTGATCAATTAAAATGAAGAACTTGAGTATCTTCCTTCTACTCGCTGTGCCGGCGTTACTTTCCATCGCTAATCACGGTAAAGTATCCGATATCCAACTGTACGAATATCGAAGCTATATTAAACTGTGAAATATGCGCGTGTACGACAGTCGCGCTCGTCACACCGCTAGCGGGCTGCCAGACGGTCTTAAAAAAAAAAACCTCTATAAGTGAATGAATTTCGGCATAAACGATGTATTACGAAGTTGCCATAGCATCGCTCCAACGTTTCGCCCTCGTTCTATATGTTCGACGCGACTCGCTCGTTTCCATTCACGCGGAAAATACGACCAGATTTTCGCCACTCCGGCATCGTAACGGGGAGGCCCGTGCTGACCCGTGCTTACGACTTTAGGATGCATCACACGCAGATTTCTAATGAAAAGTTTAAGTCGATAAAAATATCGGTACCTCGCGATATGCCAAAAATCTGAAAAAAAAATTAGCCGTATCAATGATGTCGAGACCTTTGATTTTGCACGATAATAATGCCAAAAAGTTATTAACGAGTTATTTAAAAAATTAATTGTTTTAAAAAATCTGAAAATCTTTTATCTTCTCATTTCATAAATGAATTCCTTAATTTTTTATAATTCATATGAATTTTTTCGGAATTATCTTCAAAAATGCCTGTTTTTTTTATAAATTTAAAAAATCGATGCAGACAAATTTTGGATATGTTTCCGTATTACGATTCCACAGTACACACGAGAAGTTTCGAGGCGATTTCACTAAAAGTTCAAAAACGGAAACCATATCAAAAACGGAAGTTTCAAAAATGTAAAAAAATTCTGAAAAAAATTCATGTGGCTTCTAGAAAATTTACAAATTCATTTGAAAAAAGAAAAAAGATTTTCCTGATTACTTGTTGAACAATTTTTTTGAGCAATTTGTCAATAACATTTTGACATTATTATTGTGCGAAATTAATGTTCTTGGTTCGCTTAATACGGTGGATTTTTTTCAGATTTTTATGTCATTAGGTAGAGTTCAAATTCTCACTGAAAGGAACGAAAATAAATTCCGACGATTGTCGCGACGCCGAAAATGAAAATGATTAATGAAGTTCGATTATTATTTTTTTTACAGGTATCGCGTTCGCGCAAGAAGATGACGCCGCAGATGACATCGTCGACGTCGAGGGAGACGATGCGAGCGTGTTGACGGAAGACGAGGTCGAGGAAGAGACCGCGACTGCGTCAGCGGATGCTGAAACGACGATTCTCTTCACCAAACCCGTCTATGCCTCTCTCTCCACCCTCGGTAATTTTCAAAATTCGTCTTGAATTTTTCTTCGTTTTGAATTTTATTTTTTACGTCTAATTTTTCTTCCGTTTTTTCTTCTGCAGAATTGCCCGCTGGTAACTGGGTCGAGTTTTTGGTCGGCTTCACCAACAAGGGAAAGACTGATTTCATACTGGAAACTCTCGACGCTTCCTTCCGTTATCCGATGGACTTCAATTTCTACATACAAAATTTCACCCATCTCGCCGTCAACAAAGTCGTCAAGCCCAATCACGAAGCCACTCTGGCGTACTCCTTCGTGCCATCGGAAACCTTCGCCGGACGCCCGTTCGGACTGAATGTCAATCTCAATTACAGGGACGCTGTGCGTAGAAAAAAAAATCGATTTTTCGCCAATTCGCGACGAACTTGATGTACGAATGTTGATTTACGATGTATTTTTGCGTGATTTTAGAACGGCGTTACGTTCAGCGAAGCTGTTTACAACGAGACCATCCAAGTCGTCGAGCTTGACGAGGGTCTCGACGGCGAGACCGTGTTCTTGTACGTTTTCCTCGCGGCTTGCGTGATTCTGGCTCTCGTAGCTGGACAGCAACTTCTGGCGATGCAGGGACGAAAATTCCGATCGTCGTCGTCCAGAAAAACACCGGTCGAGATGGGCACATCGAACCCGAACAATGTCGATTTCGATTGGCTGCCGAAGGATACGCTAAACAGACTTAGTGAGTTCGATGAAAGCAGATATTTATTTATTTATTTATTTACTTATTTATTTATTTATTTATTTATTTATTTATTTATAAATAAATAAACTCTTTTTACACAATCAAAAAAAACAAATTACATGCTCGCGTGTATAATAGTTCTGTGCCCAGAACTATAAACAAGAAATCTGAAATGTTACTAACAAATCTGACAAAAACCTTAAGTGCTACAGTCGTGGAAGTAGAAATAGCGCGATTCTAAATGTGAAACCTGGGGTGTCAAACAATTCTTCAATGTTATCAGATTCATATTAACTATCTGTTATCACAATTTGCAAAAAATTTACGGATATTCGGTGGTACTCGATAGTTGTTTTTTTTTTACTTTTTTTTTAAATTTGTTTTTCTTCATCTTTACAGACAAATCTCCGAGAACGCCGAAACAGAGTCCGAGACAGAGGAAAGCCAAGAGATCGGCAGGTTCCGACGACTGATTTGTGTTCATACGATTATTTATAAGATTTATTTAATAATGAAGCGAATGTTGAGTGATGTATCAGTCGTGAGCGAACGTAGATTACGCCAATCACCCGCCCCATTTTTTTTTTTTAATACTCCATGAGGTCTTGAACATTTGTATCCAAAAATCCATGATATGATGAATTAAATGTTTTTTGACAACAAGAATTCCACGCGTTTGTCTATCGTTTCTCGTCCATCGTTCGTTGCACGCTAGTCGAGGCTATCGTTAATTTATGGTTACAAATTTAGAAGTTTGATTTTTTTATATTGTCTCTTACCAAAAAAGAATACAACTTACAATTTTTTGTACTCGGATCCAGGGATATTTTTACACATCCGCAACATTGTTACCGACAGTCGATAGAATGGAAATTTTTATACAAAGCTTTTTTTAAAAATAAAAACAATAAAACACGGTTTTTCATATGAAACTGTCAAACTCCCTTACAACACAGTGCAGCATCATAAGATGAATACATTACTTCGGCTTGCCACGATCGGTAACCGAATCCGACAAATCGAATTGTCGGAGAAAATAAAATGGAAAAAGCCGAACGTTCCTTTGTCGATCACAATTGGACTACAAAGTCGGACCAACTCGACGTGCCGGAGAAAATGATAGGAGAAGAAATGAGCGACAGATTTTTCGATCATCATCGAAGCACAAAGCGGCAGTAAGTTTGTGACGTAGGCGAAGGAGGCTCGAGCGGAGTGGGGGGAAACGTCGTCAGTACGGGTGATCGAGCGTCAGTGCTCGCCAGTTCTCCGTGGGCAAGTGCGTCAATGTCTGTTGTCGACGGCTCGCTGTCACGTTCGTAGCATTCGTTAAAACAAAAAAAATGTTTCGGAACGTTAATTACTCGTTCATTATTGTGATATTGTTGACGACGTGTCGCGCATCGCAACGAACGGTAAGGCTTCCTTGTCGAATGAACTCTTCCACGATCACGGAAGTCCTCGAAAGATCGAACCGCGAGATCCAACCTTATGCGTGCCGCACGCACATTCGTCGCTTTGTCCGATCAAAATAACGACCACGTGAACCTATTAATTTTTCGGTAACGATCGATTTAGATACTTTTTTTTATCGCATTGTGAGGTGCGTCACAAAGGTACGCCTATGTAATCGGATCCGATGTTATTCCAATGCCATAACGTCAGCATTCGCGAACATTTTTTTTTTTTCCCGAACGCTTCGATCTCACTATCACGCGACTGGCGTTCCATTGTCGCGGCTGGACCATGCATTGTGTAACTTTTATACTATTCAATAATGCTTTTTTATTATCGACGATCTTCGTCCGCAAGCCATAACCTTAATTCCCTCGTCTCCATGACTACCAAGAGCGTGCTAAGGCGTTCCCTTCTCGCGTCTAAACGACTCGTTCTGTAACTTTTACCATATTAAAAAAAAATGACAAAAAAAATGTTATTTTCGAATTACCGACGCTTCGTCTGCAAGTCATAACCTTCGTTCCCTCGTCTTTTCCATGACGCCCAAAGCCGTTCCATCGACAAGTCTAAACTATGCATTCTGTAACTTTTCTTATATTCACTTATTTATATACGAAACACCTCCTTTTACAAAAAAAAAATGCATATTTAAGGAGAAAATTACGATGTGAAACAAAAAATGTTAACGTAATTTTTTAATTATCGACGGTCTTCGTCCGTAAATCATAACCTTGTTTCGTTCGGCGTTTCCATGACGACCGAGACCGCGCTAAGGTTATTCCATCTTTAACAAACGCTTTGTTCGAAACAAATCTAGATCAAGCCGGTCGCGAGGCTGAAGTCCGATCGAAGACTCTCGGACGCAAGATAGTACGACGATTCGAGAAGCCGACGATGTAATTCCGTCCGTGCGATTTATCTAATGTATTTATTTTTTCATTTTTTTTTAACACTACTTTTGCAGCTACAATTCTTCTTGAACCCCGGATGCGACGAAATCTGCAAAGTGCAAAATGTCACTACTGTTTATCTCCGAGCGGACGGGACGCGCGACACTTTGCACTATGTCTGGGACTTCGTCGGTAATCCTTCGTTGCTCCTCGCGGTAACTTCTCCGTCCGCTGAGCTGCGCGTCGACTGGGACGGCTATCTCGGAAATTTGCCTCAGTCCATAAAATTCACTGAAACGCCCAAGTACACGTTCGGAATTGTTATACAAAAGGTTGTTTTTTTAAACTGTTATTCATATTTATATTTTCCAAATATTGTGCAAATTTTTGATGAACCCTCGATTTGTCTGCAGATTTACGAATTCAATGACGTCAACGACACGGGACTGTTGGACACGCTCCGTACAGCGAATATAAATGTACTAAACACAAAGATGTTTAAATGGCTCCGGAGGAACATCGTGAACGACACGAGATTCGTCGAACTGCAGATGGACAGCGACGTTTACAGCGATCCAAAATCGAATATAACGAGATTAGGAAATTTACAAATAATAGTAAATTATTTAATTATTAAACGATTTGGAGGTGGAGGACATTTGAATTACCACGGTCGGTAAAAAAAAAAACGGATTTCCTAATGTCTTTCCGAAATTCTTGACATTTCGGACAAAAGCAAAAATTGGATTTTCACGAGTCTATGTGATGTCCACGAAAACCTATTTTGCTTTTCTCGAACATAGTAAGAGTGTCGGAGAAAGTAGTCAAAGCGATTTGTTATCGACAGAGCGCGGGTTCGGTGGTGTTCGGGCGCAGAAATCCTTCACATCGCCTTAAGAGGAAGTGAAATATCGCGGTCGGCAATAAAAACTGTAATGAACTTTTCTCGAGGGTGCTAATTTTTTGGATGTAAAAGCAAATTCGAGCCGGATGCACACGGTAATTTCGCAACCGGTCCGAATTCATTTTTGTTGCAAAAAAATTAACACCATTAAATTAAGTTAATTTTAAAATTGCAACTATCTCTCTCACACTTCACCTTAACGTATTTATTTTTAATTTTATCTTTTACTTTTAGCTAAATGGTTTCAATACCCTCGACCACTCGGACGTTATGCCGCACATGTTGCATTCCGAAAATTCGACGCAAATCGATATCGTGTTCAACAAATTGGAGACAAATTCGACGTTCAAGAGCAGCAGATTCGGCATGGAGCTGCTTCTCGTCAGCGAACAGAGCCCTTATGAACCGATGTCCGTCGACGCTATGAAGAGCTTAGACGATGAGCACGCACCGGGAATATTCGAGGTAATGAAAAAAAACCTAATAATTCGAGATTTTTTATGAAAACTTGTTCGAAAACATCGAACAATCACATTAGAAAAAAAAATCCGGACGTATGTTTGCTGCGTTGTGTGTGACTCAGCGCGAAAAATTCCAACAGCTATAACTCGAGAATGCCTCGAGCGATCAAGCTGAAATTCCGCGCACAGCCGGTGTCGTTAATAGTCAATGTTTCTTCAAAATTTCATTTAAAAAATGTTGCCTTATTTTCTGTGTACGCAATTTTTTTCAAAATTGGAAACGCTTTCTTAAAAATAATGTCCGTAGGTCGTCGAGTTGAAAACGCCGTACGTGAAGATCAAAGACGGCGCGGCCAATGCAGCGTATCTGCAATGGAGGCCCGTTTCCTACACGGAGTCGTCTCGCAGTATGACCGACACGACGAAGAGCGTTTATTATCCGTTGGTGAACGTTACCGGTCAGTCGAACGTCGCCATGGATTCTCTGCTCTACGCCTACTACGGTCGACGAATGGACGGATTGCTTGCGGAAAAGCTCAACATCACTCTGGGAACGAAGGGTGACGGTTTTTACAAGAAGAGCAATTACACTACATGGTACGCGAGCGCATTTTTGTGGTTTTTTTTCCAACCATTACTGGGATGTCGGTAACGTAGATAAGTGAGAATTTAATAAAAAAAAATTATTTTCTCTTCAGGACGTTTATCGTCGGTTACGGTGTCCCACCGGCGGAACGGTTCTCCTACCTGGTCATAATGATAATCTCGATCGGCGTGGGTCTGCCGGCTATGATTATGCTCGTCGTCGGTATCTACATGTGCGCCCGCAGGATACCACAAAGAAATCGTAATTTATTAGTAAATTCGTAGGACAGATAAGAATCTCCGTTGCGCACGTTCTGACTTAATCAACGAACTTTGTACTCTATTATTTTATACGAAAATTGAGGCTGATGACTATTTTTCATATTTTGTGTAAGCATATTTGTAAAGACGCATAGATTTTTTTTAAGGTAAAAAAAAAAAGTGATCGCGAGGAAACGATTATGTATACAAAGTTAGACGATAAGTGGCAATAAAATAAGACATCACCAAGCAAAGTTTAAATATCCTTGCGTAATTTTTACTAACACGAGGAACGTCAAAGTGTAACATTACCGGCAATAATGGAGCTGCTCCGATGGTAAAGAATCGCCACTCCGCGCGAGCAGCCGCAAATACGCTCTCACTTTTGCGGGGAGGGTAAACACGGTAAAAGTTGACATTACGGCTCTCAGATGAACATTGAAGTCCACCGTGGAAATTAATGACTCGTCATTGATAAACTGCTTCGCAGGGGATTTGCAGACGGAGCAAAAGCGAATCCGCTCATCAGCTGTATGGCACAGTTTCGAGGAAGAATCCGCCGAACTAACAGATGGCGCTGCGAGCGACACAATTCACTACGTATTTTTAATCTCAGCCGATGTCCAGCCAAAGGGAAGAAGGATAAAATTGCAACGAGTAAACATGAATTGTGCGAAGTTTTTAACGGGTCTCCTGCGACTCAGTGTCAAATCTCTGTTCGCTAGGTCCAACGCATTGTTGGCTCAACATACGCGGGTAGGATCGAATTTTTCATTCAACGAAAACAAAACAAGCAAAATGAAAATAAAATATTTCCGTCGAGACTTTAAAGCCGATCGTTTGCGTACACTCACGTTGTTTCATACACATTTTTCCTTTCGCTTTCAGAATACTTTCATTCTCCGCCACAAGATGCACAGCAAACCGCGCAAGTTGCTTCCCAAGCATTATGTTTTACGGACTGGTAAACAACATCGAAAGCAGGAAACACATACCGATTGACATTATTCTGACGATGTTCCCGGCCAAAAGCAAAATATCCAGCACGCGCCCTATCACGGCGCACAGCAGGTAAGTTTCGCCGGGATTGGCTGTCTACGCTCACAATCCCGACCGATGGCGCTGCGAGCAAATTCTCGAGCAGAAGACTCCGCAACAATTCACGATGGATTCTTAACCTGAGCCGGTGTACACCGAAATTGTAAAGAAAAATAGAAAACTCCAACGAGTCAACATGAATTGTGCGAGTGTTTTAAAGGGTCTCGTGCGATTAAGTGTCAAACCACTGTTCGCAACGTCTAACGGATTGTTGGCCCAGCACACGCGAGTAAGTCGAATTTTTCGTCGCACAAAAAAAAATCAAGCGACATTAAATTATAAAAAATATCTCCATCCAGCCCTTAAGGTGATGTGAATTAACGCCGTCCTTGTTGAATGCCATCGAGGAAAAAGAATGTTGATTTTCCCTGTGTCTGTCGATTCCGCAGGCAAAGACAATTCTCTTTTTCCTCCGCAGTCTGCGACCTCAAAACGGCAGTTCTGTACAGTTCTTGTTAGGACCTTAATCTTGATCATTTTCGTACACTCGCGTTTTTGTATACACGTTTTTCCGTTTGCTTTCAGAACACCTTCATTCTACGTCGGAGGAATCAGCCGCAGCTGCACAAGTTGCACGCACGACCGCACAGACTGCGTCCCAAGCATATGATTTACGAACTGGTGGAGAACACCGAGACCAAGAAGCAAAAACCCATTGACATTATCTTGACGCAGTATGTCCCCGGCATGGGCGGAAAAGGCGAAATAATGAGCATATCGCCTATATGGGCGTACAACGGGTACCTTTTTTTTTACACATGCTTATCCTGTTCAGCGAGTGCAGTTACTTTTTGAAATTGGATACACAGACAAGTAGTAAAATACCAAATGAATATTGAGAGTAGATATATAGATAGACAGTGCAGGGGAGAGCCGGGCAAAATGGGACAGTGGGGCAAAACGCAGATTTTCAACAATTTTTGGATGGAAGATTGAGGCAAAAAGGAGCCGAAAATTAGGATGTATCAATGGGGTAAAATGGGGTAACCAACAATTATTGGAAAATTGCGTTTTTCCTCATTGTCCCGTTTTGTCCCACTGTCCCATTTTGCCCTGCTCTCCCCTAGTTCATTTGTGTATTAGGACAAGTCCACTAAGGTCACCCTGCTCCAAAAGATACAATGACAAGTGCAAACAAAACTCAACTAAAAGATTTATGCAATGAAAATAACTGTTATTATTATTTATTTATTTATTTATAGAAAATAAATTTTCACTTTTTACATCTGCTTCTATATATTGCTCTTCAAGTAAAATATATAAAAATCAATCTTATTTTTTAATATATTAGTGGACTCCGTTTTGATTGCATCTGCCGGTAAGGCACTCCACACTATCGCATTAATGACGCTTAATGTTTTTCGTCTATGAGTTAAATAATTAGCTCCGTTGGGAGCTTGCAAAAAATGGGCTTCCGTGTGAAGCGTTTTGAACGGTGAAAAAAAAAATCGCGTTTCCGCCAAAAGAAAAAAACCCCTTTAGCAGTATCTTATGTGCAACAGGTTCCTCCTGCCGGGTTTGGGAGTCTACGCCAGTCCCGATAATCTGATAAAGTACAAGGACATGATAGAGAGAGCGAAGAACGAAGCGCCGGAGTTCAGTTCTCGGTGGGTGCATCGGACAATCGCCGAACTGTCGGCTATCGTGCTGGGCGTCCGCGTCAACCAGAACAAACCCTGGACTCTCCAGAAGTTCCACGTCAGGGCGGCTTTCAGAATGGCTAATATTTACGTTCCCGATCACGCGATAACGCTGCCTGAGCGAGAGATTCGCGGACCCGATCTGGCGAACGAAAACAAAGAGTTCTACGTAACGGTGACGATTAACAAGAGGGAGCAGGTCAAGGTCAGATGCAGGCTGATTCACCACACGAACAAGGAGAGCGAAAAATTACCTGAAATAGAATTCTGGAAGAAACCGGCCGAGGCTCTGTTTCCAGAGGACCAGCCTATCCTCGATTCGCTCCCGAGACCCGCGGTGTGGGACGAGGAAAACGAGATATAAATCAATCGTGTACCAATTATCAATAAATCATGAATTTTAGAATTTACAAAATAGCTTCGGGAATTATTCGAAACGGCCCGTCAGCGGGCCCGTTCGAAATCGTAATTATCATGCGAATATATCAAGTGACACGGTAGTGACTCGACTCCAAGTTAAAGAAAAGATAACGAGACTACCGTGTATACTTCCGCCAATGTGGTATTTTTAACTACAGGACAAAAAAAAATTCATTGGGATCGTTCGATAATTCGTTAAGTACTTTGCGTACTCGTAGCTATTTCCATCATACCGGTACGGCCTGAATCCGTGTACAATTGTCAATAAATCGTGCATCTTAGAATTTACAAAACAAGCGGGCTTTTTCGATATCGTAATTATACTTAATTACACGAATAAAAAAATCCATTTGAGTCGTTCGATAATTGGCTTGAACACTTCGCGATGCTCGTATATGCTTCCGTCGTACCGGTACGGCCTGGTACAATCAATAATCCATGGACTCGGCTGCAACTTCAGGTATCACAAGAAACGCTCGGATGCACGGCGAAATAAGGTTCAGTTTTTTTCTCCATTTTTTTTTTTTTTTTTGAGAATTCTTTTCTTTGGAGAATTCGTAGCTTCATTTTGCCGCCGTATGTTAAATTTGCGAAATTAGTTGTGGGATGAAATGTCGAGATGCCCGACAATTCTGGAGTCGCGCCGGCGAAGCAATACGTATGGGACGACGTTGCCGAGGATCTGACGGTATCGGGGTAAATGTCAAAAGGCCATGGTCACACAAAATTACAGTCTCAGTGCAGCTAGGCCGGTATTTCTTCATTACCATCTTCGTTGCTCTCAGAGGAGCCAAGGAAGAGGATGAAGAGATCGAAGGTTCGAAGAGCAGATCGAAAATCGCTCGCGCTTCGAAGATATATTGTCCTCACGGTTATCTCGTGCTAAACTTTCTGGAAACATTGAATATGAGTCAGAAGGTATGAGAAAAAAAAAATATATATATATATAGCGTTAGGATTAAAACATTAATTAATGTTTTTTTTTACTTTGCAGATAAACTTTCGCAAGCGTTATCTGAGAAAGGTATCGCTGAGCGAACCCAACGTTGTCATACTTCAGGATGTGAAGGATCTCGTGATGTATCTTGTCACGAATCCCACAACGCTGCAGTTCATTAATTTCTTCCACCTGCCGGTGATAGACCGTTTTCTTCGGGCTCTAATTATTTACTTCCAATACTACGTCGATATATGGGAAGAGATAGCGCAGAAGCGTGCTGCTACAGTGAAGAAAGCGCCTAATCCCATGGCGGGCGGTGGAAGACTCAGAAGAGCTGAAGAAATGAGAATCCTTCGTTGCGTTTTGGGACGCGAGTATTCGGAGCTCGTGGTCGGAAGTGAAGAAACCGCCAGGTATCATCACATGATGGCCGGAAGAAAATCCGGCGCTACGGTGACTCAGTCGCAGGGCGAGAAGGACCTGAGAATATTCGAAGTTCTTATCGGTATGGCGCACAGGGTCGTGTGGATAGCTCTGCAACGGAAGTACTACAACTTGATTGGTAAATTGGCGTTAAGGACGCATCACACATCCATTCCCAACCAAAGGTTCAATTCGATCAAAATTTCACAGTACACTCGAAAAATTGCATAGCGATTACGCCAACAGTTCCGCAGTTATGACGTTAAAAAAAATGCAAAAATGTGAGAAAATTCAGAAGAAATTCATGTGGCTTCAGGAAAATCAAGGAATTCATTTGAAAAGAGAAAAAGGTTTACTGATTATTTGTTCAACATTTTTTTAGAACTTTTTAAATAACTTTTTGACATTATTATTATGTAAAATGAATGTTCTTGGCACCGTTAATACAGTTGATTTTTTCAGATTTTTATACCATTAGGAACTGTTCAAATTCTCATTGAATCTCACTTTTGGCTGCGAATGTTCGTTTGATGCATACTTAATTCATGAAGAAAAGAAAAAAAAATTGCACTGTATAAACCGATATCTTACCTTCACTAAAAGCCGCTATTGCTTTTCTTCATTTCTTCTGCAGAAGTGGAGATGCACAGATTATTTCGCTCCGACGCTTACAACACGGCGGACAGAAAAACCGACGGTGCGGTCAACGAAGCGATGCTCGAAAACGAATTGCGAATATTGCACGGACCGAAAATGCCAGTGAAAAGGAAGCTTCTCAGAAACTCGCCTCTGCCGTATCAGATAATATATGGCGATTGCGACTACCGAGTTCTCGCGCTAGGTCGGATCAATCGAAATCTGCTGTCACCCTGAAGATATCTGTATGAGACTAAATTTCATGAAGTGCTAACGGCTGTGAATTACAGCGCACAAACTTCGCTCGGAGAAGTTCATTTATTTAGAAAATAAAATTCTAAGAGCAAACCATTTTTTTCCTCCCAAATGAGTGCGTTCGCAGAGACTTGCCAAAGAGGAATTTTAACGTCGTGCAGATATCTTCAGGGTCACAATCTGCTCCAGTTTTGATACATTTCTTCTTCGTCACTTCGTCGTCACTTCGTTAAGCAGGGAGCTTTTATCGATTACCGATCGACGGACGTTGCAGGCATGCTCGGCGCGGAGCCCAAAGATCAGCGTATTAAGTACTTGGAGAACGCTCTGTTAGCGGCGGAAGAAAAATTACCCGAATTAGGAATAAAAGTTGGCATCCTCGGGCAGCCTCGTACCGACTACGACGTTATGCTGATGCCGTCGGAGAGCGAGGAGTCAATAGAGGAGCCGGACGACGAGAAAGAAAAATGGGAAAAGCGCAAAAGTTCCGTTGTAGAAAAGATACTCAAAAGCTTGGTGAGTTAATCAATGATTTAATGGAAATTGAAGCTATCGCGAACGAGATAACTTTTTTTTCCCCTCTTGAAGCAACCCGACCGTTCCGGGACGAGAATGCCCGGCCAGACTTCGAAACACGTAAGGCCGGAAGCTTTTCCGGTGCGAGTTACCGATATGCGATGCAGAGGACACGACAGAGATCGCGAGAACGCGAGGAAGAAATGGATAGCGAGAGAAGTGCGACGGCAAATCGACAAATTTGGCGATACATCGTCCATTGGCACAACTCTGGACAACTAACGAAATTACCTTAAACTCGACGTAGAGTTGGACTCATCGTGTGCAACGTTAGCCCTCCCGTACGGAATCCTCGCTGAGCGAGGACCTCGATTCCCGACGATTGGGCCGGGATTCTCGCCTAGCGAGCACTTCATTGCGCGGTATGAAAATCGCTATATCTCAAAAAATATCGATAATATCGAAATTCGAAAAAATAACTCTTTGAAGAGTAATTTTTACGATTTTATATTCGTGTAAAAGAATATTTTTATCGTCTATATACAGTCTGCTATTGTTATTCGAAATTTATATTTACAGCTCCGGTCTGACTAGGTCGCGGAGCTGTAAAAAAAACTCGGTTTGCGGATCCCGTAAAAAATACCCATCCCGGGGTATTTTTTCCGGGAGTATTTTTTCGCCTACCACGGCCTGTTAATATTATGCATTCTTAATTCGCGTTCAGCTTCGTGATGAAAAAAAAATGTACATATGTGTACGAACGAATATACGTATGAAAAAAAGCTGTGCCCACGGTTTGTTTACTGAGGATAATTAAACTGAAATTGAAGCTATGGCGGATGATAATCATCTTCCCACTCGAAGCAACCGGATCGTTCCGGAAACGAAGATGCCCGGCGAGACTTCGAAACCAGAGACGCCGGAGGTTTTTCCATTGCGAGTTACCGATATGCGATGCACGGGACATTACAGAGATCGCGATAACGCGAGAAAGAAATGGATAGCCGGTGAAGTGCGACGGCAAATAGAAAACTGCTGATACATCATCCATCGGCGCTACTTTGCACAACTAACGAAATTTGCGTAAACTGTACGTAGCTTCACTTCCGGTGTGCAAAGTTAATAATGCGTCGTTAATCTATGCTCAGCTTTTTGACGAAGAAAATATTTAACTTACAGTAGAACCGCATTATCCGAACCTACATTTTTTTTAAATTGTAAATTTATTGTACTGGACTGCAAGTTTTCATGCTAAAACTGGTAGATTAAATTTCATTTACAATTGTGATAAAAAATTAATGTTCAGTGTATGAAAAAAAATTGAAAATACTTTACTTTTAATAATTTACTTTAATTTCAATGAAAAAGTATATTAATTTTTCATCATAATTGTACATTGTACATTAAATGTAATGTATCAGTTTTTGCATAGAAACTTCCAGTCCGGTACACTAAATTTACAATTTTTTTTACCGTTTACTTTACACGGTTCGCACGTTAATTTTTAGTTCAGTTTCCATTAGTTCTCGGCGACGCGTAGAGATATTAATTTGCATGCATGTAAAAAATTATTTGTTATTAAATAATAGTTTTGAAGTCGATTGCATCGTGGCTCCGATGAAGAACGCTTACACCTCGAAGCGGGAAGCATATGATGTTCTTACAGTGAAAAAATAATTGGAATTTTTTGTCGAAGCGTGACGGGCACATCGTTATCTTCTTTTTTGATGTTCGCGTATGTTATTTTTCGTCTTTAATTGTCCATTATCCGAATAATCGCCCATATAGCACGAAATATTTCTAAAATATGTTAATATAATATTTTGAAATATTTTTTATTTCATGCTTCACCGAAACATTTCCGAAGCATACAAGATTTATGAGCAGACAAAAAAATATTTTAAAAAAATGTTTTCAAAACATTTCACAAATACTTTTTGATATTAACAAAATATTTTGAATATGTAAAAAAAAAAGATTGAAACCTTTCAAAAATATTGCCGTGCTATGTGGGCGTTGATCCGAACCCGGCTCGACCCTCGGATAATCGAGGTTGCGGATAATCGAGGTTTTACTGTACACGAACAAACGACGAACGAACATTACGTATGAAAAAAAGCTGTGCGTACGTTTTGTTGTTTTTTACGGAGGATATTGTGAATATAAGGGGACAAATACAACAGAGAGCACTACGAGGCGAATGTAAAAAATATGCTTATTGTAATTGTTACTGCCTAATCGAGAATAGTAATGATAATATGTTACAAGGGCATACACAGATAGGTACATGAGGAGCAGCGGACAATGCGTTCCTTTCTTCCGTTTCATTTTTTTTTCTTCCTTAATAATTCGTCATCTAAAACGTCGTAAATCGCGTTATTCCTTCGTGTATAATCGTAAACCGACTAACTATATACCATTAAGAAGTATACTAATAACAATTAAAGTGACGACATTAGCACGAATAGAAAGATATTTCTAATCCCCCTTCCGCCCCCCAATATGGGGTGTGCTGCAATTCAGTAGTATCGGTTTGTGTTTTAATCTTCTTTTTTTTTATCGTGATGATTTTTCACGACGAAAATTCGTTTGCGTTTAACAAATTGGATACGCTTCAGTCAATATTTGGCTAATACAAACGCTTCTCGATAACGATTACCTAACCGTGGGATATAAATTACCTCTGCCGCGCAAAGTGGTACGATAAGTTTCAGCCACGACTATAATCGAGTGTCACGTTTTTTTCTTCATTTCCGTTTTAGTGTTTCCTTGTTTCCTATTACAACGACAGTGGCACAGAGATTACTGACGAATCAAATTCGAACTCCCAATAAAAATCCTTCGACCCGTGTATTCATTTTGTTTCGTTTATTCTACCTTTACCGATCCACTTGTATTTTTTTTTTTTTTTCCTTTTTCATTGTAACGTGTTGCTTCATAATTCGATAATGAACTGATGTATGAATCGTGAAATCATTTACAGAAATGGATTATTACTCCGTAATAAAACTCGGAGGCGAACTCCGAATTGGATACTAACGGATTTGTGGTTTTTCCTTTTTTTTTTGCGAATGTCAATGAAACTTTTATACAGATGCGAGAGAATAATTCGAGAGTCTTCGTCGCGACGAACGGTTGCGACTCTCGGCGCGACACTCGAGAACCGGTCAAAACTGGATGCAAACAGCGTGTGCGTCACAGTCGTATCGGTGTCCGTACCATTATACCGTTACAATTTACAAATATCAACCGTTATAGCGATATGTACAAAGCACATTCAAACAATAAGAGTTGAATTAATTAATTTAAAAAAGGAAAGAAAAAAAAAACGTTCGTAGTGTGCAAACGGCGTTCGTTCGAACGTATCCTTTTTTTTCTTTCTTTCTTCTTTCTACAATCGTTATTAAAAATAATTGAAATAGGAAAGGTCCTCGGTGCGAACACACGAGACGCGCGCGCGGTACTCGATGTGACTCTCGTGTAAACGGAGATTCGTGATCGGTGCGTTATTAACCAGGTGGGCCGGACGTTTCAGCGCGCCTAATTACCGACTAACGATCGGTCGAACGAATCCGAAAAAAAAAAAAATTACGACGTACCTAAATGCCGATACCGCACTATTACAATTAATGCTTCGCATCGCCAACTTTAATAGTCTCTGAGTGATGGACATTTTATCGCCCAGTTACTTTTTTTTCCGCCGAGTTTCAAATTCTCGGTGAACTCTGCGCGCGCGCTTTTTTTTTATATCTAATCCTACCATCTCACAATGCGTCTCACTGTATGTACGTTTTTCCGTGTGTTCGTGTATGTTCTTTTTGTGTTTGTGTGTGTGTATGTGTCTCTCGCGTGTACTTACAAAAAGTATACATAGCCACGTGCACCGCGTTCTTACAGATTAGAACGGACGAGAGCGCGGATCGCGCGAGCGACGAACGGCCTCGCGGCATCGCTTTGCCTTTTCTTTCCGTTTTTTTTTGTCTTCCGCCTTTGCGTGAAAGGATTAAAACTAGCAGTTACAAGCAAACAAACTCCCTGACATACACATAGCCAAAATATGGCGATTTATATGACATCAATCCGTTTTTCTTTTCTTTTCTTTCTATATACTAGTCACTTCACTACACGTGCTTTTTTTGCATTATTTTTTTTTAGTTTTTTTTTTTTTGGCTTTCACATCCACCGCGTACTTTTGTCTACAAAATCGTCGATCCCTGCACATTTGTCGCGAACTCTCATTCTCTCACGGCCTCTCGCTCGCTCTCTCTCTCTCTCTAACTCTCGCTCTCGCTCGCGAATTGCTATACAACGATACAGTTAGTAATACAGTGTTACATTGACCAGCGCACATACACAAACAGTATTTCTTCATCTACGTTTTTTGTGTTTTTTTTTCTTCTTCTTTTCTTCTTTAAACAAAGGAACACGCGCGAACTGTGTGAATCATCGTTATCCGGGTTTATTGGGCCGGTGGGGGCTACGAAGCAATGTCCGACATGAGCTGGGCAAGCAGAGCCGGCTCCAGTAACCCGTGGGTCTGTCCCATCCGTTCCAAATTTCGCACGTCCTTGTCGACCGCTTCCAATGCACGCTCCAGCTCTTCCTCCTCTTCGCGCGATGGTTCGTACTCCCCGTTTCGGCTCTCTGTCGGGATCGAACGTAATCATGATGAATCGATATCAAGGTAAGCGAACAAAATCCTATCGAACTACCGCTCGATCGGAGTGTCCGGAGAAAATCTTTAACGTGCAAGTTGAATAGAGTCGACTGAATTCGACAATCGAAAGGCGATGTCCAAATTTTTGTGGATGTCCAAAAAAAATGTATGTCCGAAAATCATGTATCCGAAAACACTTCTTCTGAATAGGGAAACTTGCGAGGCTTTATTTTTTCGAATCATCGAAATACCGAAACTTTATTTTACCGCATTGTCAAATTTGCAAAACTTAATTTTTCCGAAATATTAAATTTGCAAAACTTTATTTTTCCGAACTGTCAAAGTTCCTAAACTTTATTTATCAATATCAAATTTTCAAAACTTTATTTCTCCGTATTGTCAAATTTCCATAGCTTTATTTAACCGAATTGTTAAATTACCAAAACTTCCTTTTTCCGAATTGTCAGATTTTCAAAACTGTATTTATCCAAATCTTCATTTTAGCAAACGTTGCTCTTCGGAAGTAGTAGTTGACCGAACGTTATTCCTCCACATCGCTATTTAATCGAACGTCGTTTTTCCGAATAATGATTTCACCGAACTTCATTTCTCCGAATCGTTTAATCTTCGAACATCAAGTCGCCGACTCGTCACTCCTTCGAATCGCCAATCAGCCGAATCGCGAAACTAAATAATAAGCATGAATCATCTGACCACCTGCTATTATATCTGTTCGTAAAAAAATCTTGCGCTCAGTACGAATCGATTTGGATGAATCATTTGTCGAAAAAAAATACTATTCATAACAACGATAATTCTTTTGAATAGTATGAAGTAGAATGTAATTCGATGAAATTATTATTCGGCACAATAACGTTCGATTAAATGACGATTCGAAGGAATAACGTTCGGCCAATTACCATTTCCAAAGAGAGCTTAACTCGTTCGCGTAAATTAAGTTTCAGAATAAATAAACTTTTGGAAATTCGACGATTCGGAAAAAATTAAGATTCAGCAGTTTGACGATTCGGATAAAGTTTCGGAAGTTTTACGATACGGAAGAAGTGCGTTCGAATCCACGATCTTCGCCCGTCCCACGATTCAGCCGATTGAAGTTTCACCGAAAATAATGCGCCTTCATCGAACGCATTTCTATCGCTACGATTTAACGTTCCTGAAGATATCCGCCCAATACTAAATTTCATCAAGCCAAAACGGCAGTGTATTTGCATCGCACAAACTTCGCTCCTCCCAGTTCACTCGAAGAACGAAATTCTACAAGCTAACAATTTTTTTCTTCCTGAAGCAGTGCATTGACAGAGATTTGCCAAAGATGACTTTTAATGCGATGCAGATATCTTCAAGGTCACGACAATTCGCCTCAGCTTCGCCGCAACGTTTCCCCACTATTTTCCCCAGAGACTCAGCGTATCCTTACCGATGAATATATCATTGAAAGCGTCGGCCGGTAGCGCGTTGAGAACATTGCCGAAGTCGTGCTCGGCAGGATCGAGCGACGCGAATACTTCGTGATCGCCGAGTTCGACCTTGAGTCCACCGCCAAGGCCGAGGGGTCCCAGCGAGCCAAGTCCGAGTCCCAGGTTCAAGTTCGCGGTGTTCGACGTGCCCTGAGGTACGTTGAGGTTGTTAAGCGTCTTCGTGTGATTCTCGTTCGTCGATATAACTTGGCTCGGATAATTGTTCTCCTCGTTTATCAATCCGGCGATTTTGTTGTCGAGTTTTGTCGACGGTGGCCTCTTGCGTTTCTTGGGTCTCGATTTACTGCTCTTAGGCCTCGGAATAACCGGCGACACGGGTTTCTTCCGTGACTTCTTTGGTTTGGATTCCTGAGCCTTGCGGTGATAGTTGTCGCGCTTTCTCGCGTGCTCCGGACATAGAGGTAGCTCGTGAGCGACGTCGAAGACGGGCACGCAGCACTGTGTATTGTCGCTGAACTTGGCAGTGCAGTGCTCGAAGAGGAGCTGATCGGCGTTGAGCATAATGTGTCTGGAGCAGTGACGAGTGCACGGCAGGGAGGTCTGCCGGCAGCCGTCGGCGCCGCACGGCCCGCCGACGAGGAGGGGACCGCTCGTGACTTTGCTCGTGCCCGGCGGCGACTCGCACAGTGCCCTCGTGCTCGCCCGGGGCTTTTTGCACGCCGCCTCCAGGAGACATCGCGTCCTCTCGCGCAGGAGTATCTCCGACTCTTGGCCGCCCTTGTGAAGCTGGATGAGACGTCGTCGGAGCTGCGATCGGAGCTGCGACAGCCTCGCCGTTCGATTCAACGACGTGCCGTCGCCCGTCTCGCCGGCGAACCAGTGACGCTGGTAAACGCTCAGCTCGTCCCCGCTCGAATCGCTGTCCGATATCTCGTCGCCCGCCCGAGGGTAGTAGAGAAGCGTGTGGTCCCGGTTGCTCCTCCGCGTCTCGAGTCTCTCCAGACCATCGACGACCCGGTCATCCTCGTGCTGACTCCCACCGACCGCTCCGGCGAATCTCAGCTCCAAACTCCTCGAACTGCTCGTCTCCACGTCCAGCTCGACCTCCCTCTGCTCCGTCGAATCCACGCACACCTCGCCTATCCCCGATCCCTCGAGCTTCACCCGACGCTTTATACACTTGCCGCGCGACTTTCCGCTCTTGCCGCTCACCCTCTGACTCTTCGGCTGCATCAGCTTGAAACTTTTGCCGGACGCCGTGACGAACGGCTCGGGCTCGCTGAATATGTAAGGATCGACATCCTGACGTGACTCCGTTTTCAACAGAGCCTTCAGACGGTCCGAGAACTTCAGCTTACTGTCCATCTTCGGATTCACCAGATCGGGGACCCTCATCGATTGCTGATACGAATCCTCCTCCACGTTCCACCTGCATTTCTCAAACTCTCCAAATCAACCAACACTGTCTAAATCGGTAATTCGTAACTGTTTGACTAATCAATAATTTCAACTGTCTGTCTCTTTGTTTCTATGTTTCGTTCTAAATTTCGATTTACCGTTAACGCCGTTTGCCGAGATCCGGTTCTAGTCGTACAATATCAACGAGAGACCAAGAATATTTCTAACGGCAAAAATTTCATTCGTCTTATTTCTATTACGAACAAATTTTTGTTTTAGTGCTTTTTCCAAACTTCGTTTTTCGTTCGCGCTTTTCGCCGAAATTCAGCTTTAGTTGTCCGACGCGACGAATAATACTCCGAACGACAACAAGAATTTCATCCGACTCGGATGTTATGCGCGTCTTCCTTTCGATTACCAACGAACCATTAAAAAACTATCAGGTACTTTGAGCCTTGAGCAACCGGCCGTCTCGCGTCCGACACGCGATAAGTTACTTAGTTGCGGGAATGTCGAATATTCTAATCTACGACCGGAGGATATCTCGCGAGGACCAAACGGCGACGAACTTGGACAAAAAAAAATATACAAAATATCTTTTAAAAATCAAAGCTCGGCAGTGAAGCTTTTGTCCGTCCGCGAAAATTTTTTCACGCGAAACTCCAGCAGAACGCGTAAACTCAGTGTTTTTTTTTTTTTTTTTTAATTTTTATTTATAAAACGAGAGACGTCGGGGGGTTAAAAACAATCCTTGCCTCGCATAACGTATATCTCGCTCCGAAAGCGCGGATTAGCGCGAATCCGCGGTTTTGTTTATTCCCTCGTCAGTCGCGTCTCGGCCGTCGCTCGCTCTCGGTGCTGTCCGTGCGCTCCTCGGACGTTCGTCGGCCTCATCTGGTGGCTTCGCCTTGGATCTTCGAGTGTTGACAAGCGTTGACCATCGAGACGGCACATCGAGCGTACGTTTGACAGGTTATGTTCGCTCGTTCCACCGATAGTTTCCGAGCGAATGTTCGAGCATTGTGCGATTAAATTCTCGTCGTTCCGCTCACCGAGCCTCCTCGCGGCCGTCGTGCATCGCACTCGCAAAAACCTGACGAGCTGTCCGATCGGGACGATCGACACCGTAGCACACACTCGCTTTTCGTGTGTTGCTCGAAACGTTTGGGACTCTCTGTCGCGAGAGAGAGAGAGAGACAGAGAGAGAGAGAGAGCGCGATCACACAGACGAGGTTGGGATTTCGTTAAAATCCAATTTTTTTTTTTTTTTTTCTTCTTTTTTTCTTACGCATCAACCGCACAGTAGGATTTTCGTCGTCGACGTCGCGACGTCCGGACGCGAATGTTTCGGCGACGATTGTTAAGGCAACTTGTCGAGCTCGATTAATCGTAATGTTTAACGAATAATAACATTAGAGAGACATGTCAGATGTTGAAGGCAGCAAAATGGCGGCTCGCACAGACACCACACACACACGCACACGCACACGCGCGCGCGCGCACACACACACACACACACAACAGTCTACGGATGATGCGAAAAATCCCTGAATTCGCGACGCGCGGTGCCGCGCGCGAGGCGACCAACGCAGAAACACTTTCCCACCCGCTACACACGGCCGGACACTTTCGTCCCGTAACGTGTCACTCTCTCTCACCCGGAACGATCGCCGTCGTGTAATTCGCGATCGATCTCTCACTTACCGCACGCTAATGTAACTTAATTATCTTGTGTGTTTGGAGAGTCGCTTTTTTTTGTTCCTTGCAAACCTAACCTAAGAAATTCGTAACTACGCAACTTTAACGACGGACAGACTGTAAATAAACTATTCGTCTCCGGTCATTAACATTCGCTCCCGTGGTCAATGAGACACGCTTCGCTGTCGTGCACGAGGCCTTGCGGATTATTCTCGGAATTCTTCGACGGGTGTGAATGGGCAAAATATATATTTTTTTGTTGTTTTTTTTTTTTGCCCAATAAGACTCACTCACACCTATAGGTACGTCGCGCGGCGTATCGCGAAACCGCGTGTGTCGCACACTTGTGACTCGCACGGTTGTATTTAATTTTTTTTATTGTTAGGGACAAATTGAGTTCGCGTTATCGGCTCGATCTGCAATCGCTTACCGCATCCGGGAGTCGATCGTGAGATTCGCGGACTACTGGAATTACCTCCGTGAAATAAAAAATATTCCACCCGACGACGCTCGTTTTTTTTTTTTTTTTTTTTTTTATAATTTGGTTCGCAAATTTGCCAAAACGGCAAATACCAATGAATCTTCGAACCAATGCGCGTGTCACTTTTGCAACGCGTAATTTATTACAGCGGCAGGAAATATTTGTCGCATCGCGATCCAATGCCAATGAGGCGGATCAACAATGAGGCTGCGGCGTTTGTGTTGGTTGATAATTCATGTATTATTTATACCATATATATTATGTACTCGATTATCATGTGAAGCAAAACGAAAAAAGTTTTGTTTTTCCCATCGAGTGAGAGTTCGAGCGACAAAAGTTTAAATTCCTCATAGTTCGTACTTTCACAATCGAATAGACGATGTAATAAAAAAAAAAAACAAAAGCGTCACATCAACTATAATGTCTGTTGATCTGACTTTGGAAAATCGATTATTACATCGTTGGCAATTTACTCGTTTATCTCGCGGTGATCTGACGACAGCATGGCAAGAGCCGATCAGCTGATTTTGACGTCTGAGCCATGAGGCGAGGTAACCTGAAATCAGAGCGTGCATTTCGCGTTTACGTTGTCACGAATTTTATTTAAAAATTGTGTAAACCTTTTAACCCTCTTGAATAATATCAGGTTATCTCTGGCCCTGGTTGTATTCTTACGATCTGCATAAGTGGATTACGTTTTATTTTCCGACCGTTTACCGCCGTCTGTGTGCGCACATGAGTCACAAGACAATCGATGCTATATTTTCGATAATAAATATTCGAGTCAATAACGGACACGGTCTTCGGACCCGGATTAAAAATATTAAAATCTTCCCATGTTTTTCCTTGGTTCGTCCGTTTCTGTCGCTGGCCACATTCGAGATAAATTCCACATACATTCGAGACATATCACATGCGTTCTTTTACCGTTTTGTACCGGAAAAGTTGAGTTTCATTAGAAAAATTGAAGTGTTCAAACCTGAAGTTAGGAATTCTCGGTGTAACGTCACTTCCGGTCGAAAAATTGTATTTTTAAACCGGAAGTGACGGTACAATAAAAAGTTCTCTAGTTGTTTTTACATTCGGTTTAAAGTGAGATTTTCAAACCGAAAGTCGCGTCACAGAATAAATAATTTAAAAAATGCTATTAAGGATCACAGCGAAGTGGGTAAAAGATCGTATGTGAATGTCTCATATGTATTTAAAATTCGTCTCGAATGTAGCCAGCGACAAAAACGGATGAATGACAGAGCACACGCTTCCCGTTAAACTAGATGGGGAAAGGTCATGCGATTAAAACACAAGGATACGTTATTGCGAATGTTCATCTTTCAACAAGACCCTATACAACAAATTGTGTAAACAAGACACACGTACAAGCCCCATTGTAAATGAGCTCAGGCGATGATAAGTGTCGAACCGTTTCTTACTGCCCTGACACTGATTAGTTTTTTTTCGTAGTTTTTTTTTTTGTTTGTTTGTCTTTTTCTTATCTTTCGTTTATACTTATAGTACAATATGCAGTGTGAATCTACTATAACAAAAATGCTTATATAATGTAGGAATAGAGTCACGGCCCCGCAAAGAGAGCTCCGTCTACCCTGCTGGAATTGCTATTCGTTCTTTTACAAATTCCAAAATAGGTAACGTTCGGAAAAGCTTCGAACTCTACCTATATATTATCTTTTATGTCACCGAATATATTTATGCTTAAAAAAAATCACCGGGGGCGTTCGGCATCATATAAAATCTCTCACCGCGCACATTGTTCCATCAGTTCTTGTTTGTTTGTATTTTTTTTCACTTCGACACATACCTGTACACACGAGAAACTCGAGGCAATCTAAATCATAGTATATCGTGGTGAAAAATAGACATCGCCCTTGTTACGGTAAAATTTAAAGCAAAACGCAAATGATAAATCGTGGATATATAATTGGGAAACATTTTTTACGTCGACCGATACAGCTCAGTTTTTTTTGTTTTTTTTTTTTTGTTGTAAAAAACTTTCATCGATCGAATTGTTTGTCAAAGGCAACACAGAACATTGTATTTCTAACTCGTGCTCGACCGATTTCTCCTAGAACAATTACGGCCTCGATTTTATTCGAGATTTAATGACTATCACGTCTCCTCGTTATTTCGTATGAATCGTGAATCGTTATCCTCGATTCTGTTACACACGGTATCAAACTTTACAGAAATTTCACGTTTAGCCGGGAATTTCCAGGGGCTTGGGTCGGGGACGGTGGTTTGTTTGTTTTTTTTATTACAAAAAGTACGGTTGTAAATTGTTGTAGGGTGGAGGGTGACGGGGGCGGATCGATGGATATTTACATTTAAGTAGCCGCTCTCCCTTGGGGTTTACGTCCTTTGACGACGCTCGGTCGGCCCTTGATAAAACCTTTCTTGCGACGCGCCGTCTGAAACATCAATGTCCAGCCCCCCATAACTTCAACTACGTTTTCGGATCTACCGAAGTTCTTCGGGTTTGAAAAATCATAAACGATACGAGGGAACGACACACTACAAAATAACCGTGCTCGCTCCGTCCAAATCGTCTTGTACACTCACCTTTTTACTGTGGTAAGAGTTCGATGGCCGGGCGATCGAACGTGCGGTTATCGGAATTCTCGGACGATTGAATTCGTCCGGTTTCTTCACCCTGCGCAACGACATAAAATTTAGTTGTCGTAAAGGATAAAAAATGAAAAAATGTTGTTATGAGAATATTAAAAAAAATACAGTTGGATGAAAAAATAAAAATAAAAAAATGTAGTCTGAAGAAAAAAAAAATCAGCGAAAGAGCCGGGATGCGTTACCTATAAATTCTAACGAGCCAATGTTCCGTCGTGTACGCCTCCTCTAAGTACGTCAGTTTGAAATTCTTGTTTCCAATTTCGGCGTTGCGCGTACGATCGTAGCCGGCGGGCGATCGATAATCGACTGTGACCTCGCCGAACCGGAAGTAGCTCAGTTTGTACATGAGGGAGTTGAGCAGAGTCGGCGAACCCTCCGAATCGACACGGAATTCACCTCTCTCGGTGAAATAGTCACTCTCGCGAATGTCCTGGGGATGCTCGCCCTCGGCTATTCTCACCATCCACAAGAATTTGTTTATGTCGTCACCAGAGTAACCGATCATACCGCCGAATATGACTAGAACGTAATCGACGTCGAGGGACGTCATGATATCGTAAGCGGCGCTCTCGTTCGAACTCATCGCCTTGCCGACCAAGGCTATGTGCGAATTGTTCCACGTGTTATTGTCCACGAGGGTAGTTCTGAAAAAAACGATTGAACACATGTTAGATTTTTATCGTACACCGTCATTCGCGTAACCGGTCTAATGATCGGAAGATTAAACAAACAAAAAAGTTCATTTATTTGTTAATAACAAAGGATTAAGATCGTTTTATTTCGCTGAAGCCAAAAAAATGAACATTTTTTCAATCACCCGGTCATTAAATAGAAAATTTTATAATCAAACTGTCAAAATTTCAACTAGTAAATCAGACGAATAGATTTTGAGACATAATGTCCATTCTTAATTGATATTTGCCAATAAAAAAATCTCAAACTTTATAACACATGTACTAACTTTGTATAAAAACCCGATCTTGTCCTTCTAATACTCACATTTTTTTGTTGTTGAAAATCGCCCTTTTTTGGACCAAATCTTTATCTTAGTGCCTCAACCGAAGTCGAAACATAATTGAGTAATAAAATAAATTTTTAAAAATCACCTGTTGGCCATTCCAGCTATCTGATATCCGTAGTCCCACCAGCTCATTATTCTCGCGTCGTTAGGTGTGTTCTGAGCGAGCCAGTAGTAAGCTTCGCGAAAATCGTCGAGTATGCTTCTTCCGCCGTCGTTGCTGTACGATGCGAGAACGATCGATGGGCTCGAGTAGGCGTTGCTCGTTACCCACGTGCAGTGAACGGTGAACATCATGAGGAGCATAAGTATACCGATCGCGACACCGTTTCGAAGATTGGGGCCGAGTCCGTCGCCGTTGCCCTTCGGCCTCTCGTGTTTCATTCTCCGGAGCTTTCCAGCCTTGTCGTAAAGCCCGCGACCCGGACTGCGTTCGCGTTCGTCCTCGCTCTCCTCCTCGCTTCCGTCGCCGCCGTCCCGATCGCCGCTCTCCCGATCCTCGTCCTTCAGGAACAGCTCCAGAATACCGCTGAACGCGACCCCGGCGAGCATGCACACGACCGGGGTCAGCGTAAGCATCAGACGAACCATCACGCCGGCAAAGTATACCGCGCTTATCGCGTAAAGAATAACTGCAACAAACAATATCATTAACGTTATTGATATTTAAAGAGCAAGTAGTCGGTTGATGGGAGGAATTATCCGATTGCCCATTAATGTTTGTTGGTACAAATTTTGTTCTATTTATTGTTTGTTATTAATTAAATGTTTATATATGCTCTGAATGCAAAAGAGGATAAATGCGACTGCACGTTAATTAGATAAAAATCATCAACGTTATTGATATTTTTTCATCGCAAAAAAATCGTCTGCGGTATTCCGTATTTTTAATTGAGAGTAACAATTATTTATAGCCTTGACGGTTTTGTGATGTTAGCTAGGATTATAAAGTGCGAGTAGTCGTTGACGGGAGAGTTTATTATCTGAATTATCCGATTGCCCATTTATATTTAATTGTTACCAATTGGAGTATATCTATTGTTATTAATAACATTTTTATATACGCTCTGAAGCCAAAAGAAGACGAATTCGACTGTACGCTAATTAAATTAAAACATCGATATGTACTATTTTCGTTTTATCTGTAAAAGGAGCAAACAGTTAATAAATTATCAATGTCGGTAACAGTAGAGCCGAAAACATTTTTTTCAGATTTTGAAAATATTTTAACAGTATTAAAAAATATTTGTGAAATGTTTTTTCAATATTTCGGCGAAAAATGAAAGATCGCATTACCAGTCCAATTGTAATATCCACGAGCGCACAAACAAAAACGTTCGTCAAAATATTATCGCGAAACATGAAATCAAAAATATTTTAAAATATATGCTCACTGTGTTTCAGAAATATTTCAGATATCTTGATAGAGTTAATTATGCTTCTGAAATATTTAAGAAACGTTTCGTTGTAATATTTGAAAATATTATTTTCACACATCTCACAATTATTTCCTAAGATTTGAAAGATTTGAAAAATATTTCGTGCTCTGTGCGCTGAAATCGAATGCAGATAGAAGCGAGCCGACAAAACACGGACAAAACACGAAACTATGTTTCAAAAATATTTCAGATGTCTTGAAAGAGTTAATTATGCTTATGAAATATTTAAGAAACGTTTCGTTGTAATATTTAAAAATATTATTTTCATACATTTCACAAGTATTTTCAGATTCGAGAGATTGAAAATATTTCCAAAATCATTAAAAAATATTTCGTGCTCTGTGCGCTGAAATCGAAAGCAGATAGAAGCGAGCCGACAAAACACGGAATACCGAAGCAGTGTAACCGCAACGATCTCTGACAAACGATCCTTACCGAAGACCCGCTCGTCGTTGATGCGTTTTATGCAGTACCAGAGTCCGACCGGGAAGGTCGTGACGAGAATGTGAAGATCGAAGAAGAAGCTGAACCACGTCGTCGGCTGATGTTCCGACACCGAGGCGATGATCGGTATGTGAATCTTCGCGTATCCGGTGTCCCAGAGACTGTAGAATCTTCCACTCCAGGGTGCGACGACGCCGGCGTAGGTGAGTCCGACGAGAACGGCGAGCAGCACCGCCGCGGACGCGGCGACGACGCCACCGAAGTATTTCATCTCCGATTTCGTCAGGAACGTGCGAAGGTATCTGAGAGACGCGACGAATATCAGAAGCCCGAACACACCGCCGGCGGCCATGTGCTCGGAGGTTCGTATCGGCTGAAAGCCGACGAACGGTATTTGCATACTGAGCAAGAGTCCGAGTATGTAGAAAGTTGTGTAACTCGTGAAGAGCCTATTGCTGTAGCGATTCATAACGAGAAGAACGAATACGTGAAACGGAATGAGATTTATGATGAAAACGTATCCGCCCCATGCGGAAACCATGTAGAAGTAGGATAGCGCGGTCATCGCAGCCCAAAATATCGAGCCCGTTTTCACCGACTTCACCCACAGATAGTAAGTTATCTGAAGGGCGAATATAGCGATGCCCTCGTTGTCGTAGCTTCCGGCGACCGATCTCGATATGTAACCGGGCACTATCGCTATGAAGCAAGCGGCGAACAATCCCGCTCCCGCGCTCCACAGCTCCTTAGTCAGGAGGTACGTCGATATGGCCGTCAGGCCGCTGAACACCGGCGCCAAAAACACGCATATGTCCCTAATGTGAACTGGTATGTTGAGCGAATGCAGTATGTAGTGAATCGAGCCGGACGTTATCATCAGACCCGGATAAACGGTACCGCCAACTATTCTTCCGAGCGGATACCACGCACTCTCGTCGAACCAGTTGAGGAAGTTGTAGAAACCATGCTGAACCATGTAAGCCGTAGCTCTGTAGTTGAACCTGCGAAGAAAGTTCGAATAGCAGATTATTATCAAATCGAGTTTGGTTTTCGTTTTATTTTTTTGTTTTATTTTTTTTTCGCGTGTCCGACGTGGTTGATCTGACGTACCGACGGCGGGTATTTATGTGAAAAAAAAAAGATGGGTTATCAGATTGTGTCTTAAGATAAAGCTCAAACGCACCAGGGATCGAACTCGTGGATAATACTCTCGAAGCGTATGACCGCGAAGAGACGAGAGGCGAAACCGGATATCCATGCCAGCAACAAAATCGTGAAGGTGAGGAGAGAACTGAAGCCCGCCGCGTTCGTTAGCGTGGAGGATTTCATTTGCTTGGCCGATGGCTTCTTATCCGGGAACATGACTTTCTTGGTGTACGGCGCGGTCGCCGTTTTGTTCTGCATTTTTGTTTCCTTTCTTGCCTTTTTTTTTTTTTTTTTTTAAACACTGCAAAACAATTCACATTAGCTTTAGCACTCTTTATCTGTTAGTTAATTTTCTCTTGTGATAAATCATTTGGCCGCGAGTGCGAGTACACCCATCCCCGTAGGACACGTAGCGATTTTATCGGGAGCACGACGACTGCGACCACGACTGCAGCCGCTCTACCTAGGGCCGAGGACACGTCAAAAGCCGGCTGCAAGAGACCAACCGCGAGGCAACTAAAATCCCTTGAACAATGTCACCAGAATTTGTTGGAGATAAAAGTCGCGATGGGCAATCGGTACGACGGGAATCTCTCGTGGATAAGCGCGCGACTCTACGCACGTTCCGAATTGTGTTTATGTATAATGATAATGATGTCTGTTTTGTCTCTCTACCGAAGTGAGAAAACCGTCACTTCCGCTTTTGAATATTTTATTAGTAGTGTATTGGTAACCGAGGATGTAATGTACGCTTGTTTGATCATCGAGTCGAGGAACATTATCGAATTTTATTATTGATGGTGACTTCATCGATAGGAATTACCTGCCATTAATTTGGATTATAACAATTTTTAAAAAATCTTCTAACACTTTCGTGATTGTCGGTTCGAAAAACTCACTTTTCTACTTGATGTGACGTTATACGGGAAAATCTCACTTCCGGTTTCGAATAATTCATTGTTGTATTTTTGCCTGAAGATATAATGTACGTTTGTTTGATTATCGAGTCAATGAACATTATAACATTCGATTATCGACGATGATTTTATCAAGAGAAACTACTTGCCATTAATCGTTTGAATTATAAAAAAAATTTTAGTCTGAAAATTTTTCTCACTTTGAGTTTGAAAATCTCACTTGTCTACTGGATGTCACGTCATGCGGGAAAACTTCACTTCCGGTCTCGAAAATTTGACTATTGGATTTTTGCCTAACTATAAAATGTACATTTCTTGGATTATTACAATTGAAAAAATCTTTGAAAAAGTAGAACATTTTTTGACCGAACCGAAGTCGATTTGTTCGATGAACAGCCAGTCTCGCAAAAAGTAGGTTTCGCTATCGGCTCGTCTTATCATTCGTAAAACGACCATTCACTTGCAAATATCTTCGCTCTTTAGCATAAATCTTCATAAACGTTTATGCGAGTCAATCGTCGTCAGACTCGAAGATAAATCGGACGGCTTTTTTTAGCATAAATTATTCCATACATATCAATTTTATTACAATGTCTTACGATATGTATATTTATATATGTTACACAACTGACACGAACGTACAGTATAATAAAATAGCTCTGTATCGAGAATACCATCAATATTCCTTAAGGCGATGTGAAACGACATCCACCCCGTGCTCGGTCGGTAAAAATGCGTTTTCCTCTTTTCGAACAAATTAACAGTCCCGGTGAAAATAGGGAAAGCAATTTTTTACCAAACGCGGCATGTCACATGCCCTTAATGCCCATTTGTCTCGTAACAATTAATACAAAATCCCATCGTATTTTTTTTTCGTTCTCTCGAAAAATCTGTATTAATTATAAGAAACGTTGAATAGTGACGTGATCTTGTACGCTGTGAAGATTTTCCAAATTCTCCCACCAAAGAGGTAATCTGTGTTTCAAGATGAGATTAAACCACGGAGTAAGAGGCGCGTCTATGCTGTGCACAAATTCCTTTATCCGGTCTTTCGAGATCCATCGAATTTCGCTAACTTCGTCGGGATTCGGATCGAGCGTTATCTCGTTCTTTTGAAGGAAGAGAACATAGTCGATCTCGTGCTCGCCCCACTTTCCGTCGCCCGTCGACTGATAGTGAATTCTCGTCAAATAACAGAAGTCCCGAGGCATAACTTCGGTCTTAGGTATTCCCAACTCGTAATTCAATCTTCTCTGAGCGGCTCTCCTTATGCCTACAGCCTGATGCTCGTCGGCTTCCCCGGGTATCTCGGACAGAGGATGACTGCAGCAGGTGTTTGTGTAGTAACCAGGAAACGTTATCTGCGAACAGATAAAAATACGTGTTATTCACCAATAATCGACGTAGATATATATTTTGGTATAGTTTTGGCGACATTCGGATGTTGGCCAATCGTAGCTGATCGGACAAAGCACTAACTATGATCAAATCAAAGAATACATCAGAGCAAATAATTTTGTGAATATCGGCAAATATTTTGTGAATAAAAAATTGAAAAATAGGCTAACTATGATGGTTAAATAGATCATTTTAAAAAATGATTTTTTTGTTGAAAAGTTTATACAAAGGTAGACATTTTTCTTGTGTGCTTTCTCTTTTTGTGAACAATCTTGACCACGGAGCCCAATGGGATGAAACTCTAAGTACAATAAACTGAAGAAAAGATAGAACGCATAATTGGGTAAATGTAGGCAAATATTTTGTCAGTAAAAGAAAAATGGAAAATTGGCAAATGAATCTTTTAATAAATATGTTTTTTCATTGCAAAGTTTATACGAAAATGGAAATGTTTCTTGTCCGCTTTCTCTTTTCATTGCCAATCTTGGCCACAGCGTTCGATGGGACTAAACTGAAAGGAAGATTTCACAAGAGAAAACAACGGAGCGAGTAATTCTGCGAACATGTCCAAATATTTTGCAAGTAAAAAAAAAACGGAAAATCGGCAAACTATGATTGTTAAATAAATAACAAAAAAAATTGATTAATTATGTTTTCCTAGCAAAGCGAAGATTATACAAAGATGAAACTGTTCTTGTCCGCTTTTCCTTTCAGTGTCCGATCTTAGCCACCGCCCCCTATCGGACAAATCTCCGAGTACGATCAAACAAAACGAACCAACATGGAATAATTCTGTGAACATGTGCAAATATTTTGCAAGTTAAAAAAATGTATAAAGAATAGGTAAACTACGATTGTTGAACAAATAATTTTAGATATCAGAAAAAAAAAATTAATTATTTTTTTCTTGCAAAGAAATTTTTCTTGTCGCTTTCTCTCTAAGTTATAAATAAACAAAGTAATAAGTAATAGGTAAACATCTCTCGAATAAGTAAACAAAGTTAGCAGAACAGGCTCGAATCCCTCGAAATCGAGATATTTATTTCCCGAGAAGCTGCGCGGATGTAAAATTTGTCGACCGACCTTGGAAGCCGCTCTCTTCTGTAGGAGCAAATCGCCGTTCTTGTTGAACAGGAAAACGCTGAAGGCTCGATGAAGCGGTACGTTGCCGTGCTCGTCGACCTGATGACAGTGTCTCTTGGACGCGTCGCCAAGCGGTCTGTCGAGTTCGTCGACGAGGATGCATCTCTCATCCAACGCAGCCTCCTGCAGAGGTGCGATCTTCAGTTTGGCGGATCGTCCGGCCGCGGACGAGATTTCCCTGACGGCATTGGTCAGGCGCCCGGCCTTTCTGAGAACCGTGCCGAGAAACGACGTCATCGTGAGCCCGTGGAATGCGAGAAACTCGAGCGTCGAGGAATTCGTCGAAAGTGAGACGAGCGGCGTTTCGTACGTCGACCTTTCTCGCGACGCTGCGGGCGCGTCACTGAGGAGAGAATTGGAAGCGCATCGGTTCGGTGGTGCGCGCGGCGCTCTCGCACGCGCGGCGTAGTAGGAATAAAGCGGGTCTCGATCGACGATCGTTCGACCGTCGCCTTCACACTCGTGTGTAATATTGGACAAGCTCCAGCCCGAAGTAATCTTTTTTATCTGCAAGGAAAAAAGACATAACATCACGTCGGTTACATAAATTTTGTCATGTGATCTTTCGTGAGCCATCGTGTTCACCTACGAAGCGACCCTGACCGACGAACCCGCAGGCGAGACCAACGTCACAGATTCGCTCAGAGAGGTTCTTCTCTTCAGTTCTTCGCTTTATGATAAAATCGCAGGTGTGCGTGTGTTGCGTACTGAGGGTGAACGAACACTCTCGTAGGTTGCTTCTGATGCCACGGATAAGAGTTCCAAGGTCTACCGCCGTCACAGCTGTTCAACGAGGCGAGTATGCGAAGCGCGTATCGCACGGATATTCGAAAGTAGCGAGCTTCAGAGCTTCCCCGACCTCGGACGGCGAACTAGCCAGCCCCACTTTGGACGCTTCGGACACGAGTCTACACAAGCAGAGACGCGTACGGACCACGGTCTTATAGACTGGTTTTACTCGCCAGGTAAAAGCGTGCCAAAATTGAAGCCAACATGGCGGCCAATTCAGGCTTGTTTTGTCTACACGCATGCGCGACGCGCGCTTGTTCTATACTCAGGATTACAACCGAATCTACCAATCGGTTTATTGTTCCAATAAAATAAAAGTAATAACTAAATTTGAAGTTTGAAAGTAGGCTTATAGAAAAAGCAACACTATTCAATGTCTCTAAATGAATGTTGGGCATCTTGAGCGTTCATCGAACGGTTTACGGATGTGAAACCAACGCATGCTATATATCTCGCGTTTTGCCTAACCTGAAAACCAACCGGTCGATTGATGCTCCAGCAAACCAACTGTTATTCTGACCTTTGAGAGGTTGATTTTTTGGCGATATTAAAAAACCAAACGTAATATCAACCGTTATATGTGTTGAATACAAAGTTGGTTTACGGTTGAATTTTCCTAAAAGAACCGGATTTCCAATCCTGCGGCAAGAGCTCTCGGTGTTCTCGGCATAAAGTCGGAAATTGGGTTGTTTTGGAAATGTCCAACTGTGAACCAACTTTCAATATGACACGTAATGGTTGACGTTACGATTGGTTTTGAGATATCAACCAAAAAGCGACCTCCAAAAGGTTGGAATCAGAGTCGGTTTGGCGCACCAATCGACTGATTGAGTTGCGATCGTTGCGATAGTTTGTTAGAAAACAACCGAAATCCAACCCAAAGTTTAACGTTTGGTTGGTCCGCGAGGGATACAATAAATTATTTTTCTTTTTTTGTCAAGATAAACAAACCACTTCATGCGAAATTATTCTAAGATGTGTACGCTGACTTACCATAACCTTTTCACAGAAATCTTATTACTCGAAACTCCGAGTTTCAACGTGTTGAGTAAGCGCGGACAGAATAATAATTATCATTCGGCCTGAACGGACCGTCATATTGGCCAATATTGGCTTCATTTTCGGCACAGCTGACTACATGCGGACGGTATAAGAGTGTCCAGACCTGTGTACAAGACCGTGCTACGGACTGTCTAGAGTCCCTTCCGCGGGTACGGCCTTCTCCCCGGTGAATTATTTTGAACTCTGCCTCCGTAAGAGCGACGTCCGAAAGCGTCCCGAATACCGGTGGTCGACCGAGATCAGCCGAAATAATACGGCGGCGGCGGGAGGGAGGAAAAGCGAGGCGCGATTCGAAAACGCACACAGATCGGGGGTCGATCGGGAAGGACGGACGCTGCGATTGTCGCGCAGAGGTCAACAAACAACGTTATTTTTATCCGGAACTTACGCTCGTTTCTTCGCAGCGTACAAAAGACGACTCGGCTCGGCAACACTCCTGGCTACGGTTCGCGCAAGCAAAGAAAAAAAAGATTCGCGCCCGTTCGTGGAAGGCTGCGAATTTTGAGGTTATGTAGAGGAGACCGAAACGATAACGAGAAGTCAGTGACACTGATGATTATTTGATACGTAAAAAAAAGAAATTTTGCTTCATCATGACCGAAGAGAAGTCGCCGACGCAGGAATTCAAACTCGACGCCGACTGCGAGCTGCGCTTCGAAGTCGAGAGCAAGAATGAGAAAGTAACCCTCGAGGTGAGGAGTCGTATTTGTTATTTGTTATTTGATATTTGACGCAATGACTTTTTTACATAGAGATTACGAGTCGTGTCTCGTATTTTGTATTATTATTATTATTATTACTATTATTATTTACAAAAAGGAAGCATATAAAGCATTTATTGCATGGCGAGTGGCGTAGTGCGTAGTCTCGGTTTACGTTCCTTTCTGGTCATTCATTTTTCCCCATCTTCCACGTTCCTGTCGTTTGTGTTAGTTCCATCTTCTTCTCTTCTTTCCTTTTTTTATTTTCACTTTCCATTTTTTAATTCTCTGAGCCATCTTATCGTTCTGTCGTTTCCCTTCTCGTCTACCGTATCCCCGATTCTAATTCTCTCCAATTCTATCCAATATTATTCCTTTGATTTATTATGTCATTCATCTTACATAGCTTTATCTCTGTTATTACCAGCTCTGATATGCTTTTTCAGACTACTGTATCTCTTATGAGCCTGAAGATATCTGCATGAAAACGAATTTCATTGAGCTATAAGGGCTGTATTTTGTATCGCAAAAACTTTGCTCTGTGAAGTTCACTTAGAGAATAAAATTCTACAAACGAACAATATTTTCTTCTTCTTAAAGGCGTGGATTGATGGAGACTTGGCAATGATGAAATTTGATGTCATGCAGATATCTTCAGAGTTATTATCGCTCGTTGGATATTCTTCATTGAAGCTGCCTCTCTCTGTTGCACTGCCCCTGCCTGTCTCCTCCTCTCTTCTTCACTTCCTCAATCATGCTCTTTCCTTTTTTGGTTCTTTTTATTTCTATACCACTGTACCTGTTTTGTCTGTATAATAATTCCTGTACTACGATTCCTATTCTTCCCTCTTGTAGATCTTTTTCTCCTATGCATTTTTTTTAGTGCATTACTTCCTTTTTGTCGTTACAGAAAGAAAGTATAAACTTATATAATTTGATTCAGAAAAATATATAAATCTGATATCTCATAAAGATATGAGAGTCGAGTCTGTTTTTGAACTATTTCGCTGTTTCAGCATCAACAACAATTTATACCTTTGATGGTACAAAAAAAAACATCGTGTTCTGTAAAAAATGTTCACCAACATTTGTTTTCCCCAGCTGAGAAGCGGCCTGGCGGAGGTCTTCGGCACGGAGCTGGTAAAAGGCAAGAAGTACGAGTTCACGTCGGGCGCGAAGGTCGCCGTGTTCACATGGCAGGGCTGTACGATAGAGATAATAGGAAAGACGGACGTGAGCTACGTGGCCAAGGAGACACCGATGGGTCTCTATCTGAATTGCCACGCGGCTATGGAGCGTCTGAGAGAAGCGGCCGAGAAGGAGGACACCAGAGGTCCGATAACGATGGTCGTGGGGCCCAGCGACGTTGGAAAGTCGACTCTGTGCAGGCTCCTGCTGAATTACGCGGTCAGAATGGGCAGGCGTCCGATCTGCGTCGACCTGGACGTGGGCCAGGGCCACATAGCGATACCGGGGACGGTCGGGGCTCTGCTTGTGGAGCGGCCGTCCAGCGTCGTCGAGGGATTTAGCCAGCAGGCGCCCTTGGCGTTCCACTTCGGTCACAAGACGCCCGGAGCGAACATAGCTCTGTACAACCTTCTCGTCTCGCGTTTGGCCGAGGTCTGCTCGGACAGGCTTCAGGCCAACAAGAAAGCCAAAGTTTCGGGAATCGTGATAAACACCTGCGGCTGGGTGAAGGGCGGAGGTTACAGACTGCTCACTCACGCCGCTCAGGCGTTCGAGGTCGACGCCATACTCGTTCTCGATCAGGAGCGTCTCTACAACGAGCTCGTGCGCGACATGCCGGCCTTCGTCAAGGTCGTATTTCTGCCGAAGAGCGGCGGCGTCGTGGAGAGGAGCCAGACGATGAGAACGGAGGCGCGCGATCAGCGAGTCAGGGAGTACTTTTACGGCTCGAGAACGCCGCTCTATCCTCACAGCTTCGAGGTGAAGTGGAGCGAGGCGAGACTGTACAAAATCGGAGCGCCCGTTCTGCCGGCCTCGTGCATGCCACTCGGGATGAAGGCCGAGGACAATCTCACCAAACTCGTCGCCGTCACGCCGGGACCGAGTCTGCTCCATCATCTGCTGTCGGTCTCGTTCGCCGATTCGCCGGAGGACGACGTCGTACAGACGAACGTTGCGGGCTTCGTTTGCGTGTATGGCTCAATCGTTTTATCGTATCGCCTTGAGAGGAAGTGAAATATAGCGGTCGGCAATGAAAACTGTAATGAACTTCTCTCAAAGGTGCTCATTTTTTTGCGGCGAAAGCAGATTCGCGCTGGATGCCCACGGTAATTTCGCATCCGGGCCGAATTATTTTCTCAAAAAAATTGGCACCATCGAATAGAGTTGATTTAAAAATTGCCACTTTCTCTCTCGCACGCACAGTTGTGTTTCACTTCCCCTTGACGGAACTGAGGTGACCTTCGACAGATTTCAATAGACTAATGCGCATTGTTCAAAATTTTTACTTGTTCTAGACTCGCGTATGACCTTTATTTTAACGTCGTTTTTCCTGTAACCCTTGCAACCATCGTTGTATAGTCTTATTTATTTGATTTGTTGCTTCGGAATCGCTTGAGTCCATCAAAGCAGAGTTGCACAATGGTTAAAAGTTTGAAAGTTTTGCGCAACGGTAAAAAGCGATCGGTCTCATTTCAGTGTACCCGGAGTCTCGTCATAGTCATTGCAAATCGCAGATGCACGTTTAGTCAACGGTAGTGCGACTGCGACTACGATGCAACTACGAATCCGTGGTTACACCAGTTCCGCTAGGGCGTCTTTTTATCGTATCGTCTTCTCGTGATCGATTGCTGAAGAGTTGGTTCTGAGAATTTTTCTTTTTTTGCTGTTGCAGAACGAACGTGGACGTCGAACGACAGACTTTCACGGTGCTGAGTCCGCAACCTCGGCCTCTGCCGAACACCGTTCTACTGCTCTCGGACATCCAATTCATGGACAGCCATTGAATGGAAATTATACAAAGTGAACGCGATAAAATGTTACCTAAATTACCGACGTTTTTCTTTTCGTTTATATTAATAATATATTAAATGTTGAGCACAATTATTACGAGATGACCAGTGATGGAAGAAGCGAGCTGTGATTATCCGGCCGAATGTATATTCTTTTTACTTCGTATCTATAAGAGCAAGGATCATTTATAGCTGGAGTACTCGAAAACATGAGGGCGGCTTCAAGGACTAAGGATTACAATACAATAATAATTGTATAAAAAGACGACGAATGTTGCACAAGAAACATATTTTGTTATAATACTAACGCTTTGTGTGTCTCAAAATCATTTCCGCAAACCGTTCGGTCCTGGCTCCCCCTTCACTTCGCAACTTCCGGTCGAATCGTACGATCTTGCGAACGGTTAAAAAACAAAATGGCGAATACCGGAACAGCGGATTTCCTCGATATTTACAATTTGGAGCTTCAATTGGGAGAGCGGATAAACGAGTTACACTGGAAAACGGTAAGACCGAAAAGACATTCCTGGATATTTTTATTATGCATCGGGCGTTGAAAATTATTCTTTGCACAGTTATCGCTGGACGAAGCGCAGAAGGAGCTCACAGACACTCGTCGTTCTCTCTACGAGGCGCAGACGCTGCTGGAGGACGAACGACGGTCCGCGAGTCAGGTTAAGATGCGGCTCAATTCTGCTCTGGTAGCTGCGAGACGAATGGAAGAGGACAAGTTGAAGAACGAGGCTATAACCGTTCGTTTAAAAACGGACTGCGAGACGGCGGAGATAGAACGCGATTTTCTGGTGAACCAAGCGAGAACTGCGAAGCTCGAGAACATTGAACTTAAAATTAAGATACAAGAATTGGAGGGAAATTTTGCCAATAGCAAGATGACGAACGAGACTCTCGAAGCGTCTTTGGTGGAGTTGAAGAACAACGCGATGCGATTGCACACGATTTTGCAAAGGTAATTCTTATACTCAGCAGTTTAGCGTTTAATTAAGGTAAGTTGAAACATGTACCACGTGACATATGATTGGAAGAAAGATACTTAAAATTTTCGAGTCGATGGCAATGTAAAAATTGTTGACACTTGGGGTAAAAGCGAAGTATCATCAGACGAGGTATTGAACTCCATATCAGCTGATACTTTGCTTTCTCGCGAAATGTCTATGTCTAAAGAAGAGTCTCATCGGAAGCGGATATGATCTCAGCTTCCGATGAGACTTTTCTTTTAACTGTGCATTTCAGAAATCCGTGAGTAAAGTTGATTACAGTTTTTTATTACCGACCGCAGTTATTGCACATACTCTTAAGGTGATGGGAATTTCCGCCGCCGGTAACAAAAACTGTACTAAATGCCGTTTTGAGACCGCAGTTCGTCGACGAAAATTAAAATTGTCGTTCCATGCGGAATCGGCAAAAGCAGGGAAAGGCAATTTTCCACACACAATAAGACGCAATAAAATTTTCGTTCTTCCCGGCGTTCTGCGGTCTCAAAACGGTAGGCAGCATAGTTTTTGTTTTTGTGGACGAGCTATTCCGCGAGTAAAGTTGATTATATCACATCAACTTAATTCAGAACGAAGGGAGGCCAACTGAGTAATCGGTTCAATGTTCAGCAACGTAGGTAAATTGGAACGCGAGCAAGAACAGCTGAGAAAGTCTTTCGCCACGTCGGTGCAATTCGGCGAGCGTGTGCAAGCGTGTCTAAGAACTTCGCACGCAGCGCGCCAGAGGGACAAGAATAAGATCGAGGAATTACAGAAACTTATCGACAAGCTTGACAACGCTCGCGAAGCTTCGACACTGGCGGCCGTTCCGAATGATCGTACGGACCTCGGCACCTTGCATCTACAAGTAAATTTCGTTAATTTCCATACAATTGCATGTCGAATAATCGAATGATATTGTAACTGCTGACAAACGATAAATCGGTCGAAGAACACAATTAGATGCACGAATGTTCACGTCAAAAAATAGCGCAAATTTATTTACCTTATTGCAGGTAAATAAATGCAGATTTTTATAAGATACAAACTTACTTTCTATAAATTGAAATAATCATTTTTAAAACTTAAACAAATTAAAAAAAAAAAACTTGTGATTTCGTTTAGATCGACGCGACGCTGCAAGAGCTGAGGCGCAAGTTGGAAAACAACTCTATCGACGATAAGTTGTCGATTATATGCAGCGAGCTTCGGAAGGCCGACGGATATTCCGCCAAAGATTAGTCACAATCGTACGACGATAGAGGGACGACAACAATGTTGGTGCGAGAACAGAGGAGGAGGGAAAGGACGCGGTCGGTCTCGGGACAATACAATTAATAGACATACAACACGTAAACATACAGGATTAATATAAAATGTATTATAATAGTCGTTTCTTTTTTTCTTCATATATTCAAAAATCTGCGACGAGAAACAAGATTAAAAGATTAAAAAATGCAAAGAAGACGATAAAAGACGCGCGCAAGCCGTGAGAGTAACGAGTTAACGAGTAGACCTTCGTGATAGGCCCTCTGTACATTATACCGCTTTTACTCCTAGACTGTGTACCAAATTCACCGTGGGAAGAAAAAAAAAAAAATTGAAAAACAAACAAGCCGTTGCGTACGTTTGCCCTTACTCCGATTTTTTTTTTTTTTATCAAACTTACATATCAAAAATGATTAATCTAATATTAACGAGACGAACACGAGAGATTTTATTTGCTCGGCGATTCCAACGTTTCCACGATGTGAGCCGTCGGTCGTTCGTCGTAAATTAATTAACAATCGATACGCCGCTGGAAAAACGGTATCGTAATAATAGTTTACGTTAAATCTTTTATTTTTTTTTTGTTTCGTTCAATTTTCCGTGAAAAATCTATTTTTTTTTTTTGTAATCAACAATGTAAAAAGATGATTGTGATGCATTTTTATATTGCCCGGCCTTAGTTAATTTGTCGTAACATGCAATTCTCCTCAGTCACACGTGGTTAAACGCTAGTGATAAGTTATGTACTCTGGATGGACACATGCAGCTATTACTCGACCATTCGGATGGGTTTCATTGCCATTACTTCTTATGTTTATCTCGAATATATGACGAATTCTACGGTGTGAGCGATGACGCTTGTATTCGTTTTTTTTTTGTTTTGTTTCTTGTTTATTGCATACATGATACCTGGATCTACGCAAGTGATGGAGCAATTTTTTTGTTCGTAATTGTCTCTTTTCACCTCTGCGATTATGAGCTAAATGAGAGAGAGAGAGAAATAAAAATTATCTTCGATTAACGTCGAAATACAAGTTTCATTTACAGATTGTTCGATGGTCTCACGATCGAGTTGACGAAGCTGTTCGATGAGCGTGAACAATGTCGTTTTATTCGGGGCACGCGATACGCGTTAACATTTTTCTTTTAATAAAAAAAAATTAACACCCCGTCTAATCTTCGTATCACGTAAGTAAAAGTTAATATTGTAGCGTTTGTATTAAGCTCGAGATTTTAGCGGCTGGCTCAACGTAAGAGTACTGTGCAATAGCGGATTCGGTCAACGGCAACCCACTAAACTCCCTTGCATCCCTCCCCACCCCCTCCCCGCCCATGCAAAAAACCCCCTTTGATCCCGAGTCGAAGAACATTATGTATCGATAATTAAATAATTAGAAAAGAAAAAAAAACGAAAAAAAAAACGAAATCCACCAAATGATGAGGGAGGGTCCAGCGTCAAGGATTGAAATCACATGGCCCGACGAGGGCCGCGAGTATAGCCTCGTTGAACGTAAACTCTGTCCGACGAAAAAAACGTTTGTAGATAAAAGTTGTAGACGAGTCGGCTTTGATGGGGGGTCAGAGTATGGAACAACGTCCGAGCCAACTCGGTGGCTTCCTCGCCGGTTCAGAAGCTTTGAGTTGGTTGCCGCCGCTCTTCGGTGGATTCGAGGCCTCCTGCACGGACGATCGAGAAAAATTAAAAAATCATTACACACCGTCCGCTATGCGATTAAACAAACAACGAGTTTCAAACCGAAAATCACAAAGCGGATACAAAGGGTGCGTTCTTGAATGCAGTGTTGAAGTATTCGAAATGTATCCGCACACAGTAAAAAAACATTGTACTTTTTACAACAACGTATCGGCCACAAACGTCCACAATTTGTTTGTTAATTTCCCGACCGCACTACTCGGCTCTACTTTTACAAACAAAAGCACGAACTAAAGTTGTCAATGACACGGAAAATAAAAGAGCATGTTAGTATATTTTAATCTAATAAAACGAGTTTGTCACTTATTTAACAAAATTATTTTTACGAAAGTCCGTATGTAGATTTTACGAAAATATTTGTTACCGTGCGCGTATGCAGCTGAAATAGGCGTTCTTATATTCTACTCTGTTCTCAGTGTAGAGTTCAGTTTTTACACAAATCTGCTCTGATAAGCGTTCTTTTGTTATCAAAGTGGACAAAATGCGGCGCGCGGGAGAAATCGGATGTACCGTTGGAAATCAGAAAAATCTACTAGCAGTTATTATTAAAAGAACGCTTAGCTGAGCAGATCTGCATTCAATAACGCATTAAAGAACGCGTTCTTGAATGAAATTTTGTTCTGTTCGGCTATGTCCATAAATGTTCGAGATTTATCCACATTTACGCAGCTGAAATAGGCAGATTGGGGTCAAAATTTTGAACGACCAAAATATAGAGCAGCCGATATTTCGAAATAGAAAAATAACGAAAGTTTAAATGTATAATGGTAAGTTTTCGAGAGTCTTTAAGAGGTAAATAAAAATTGAGAACATAAATACATCGAAATAAACTTATATCGAGTACCGACATATGAATAGGCGATATTGCGAGGGGTGAAGCTTAGAATAGACGAAAATTCGAACACTAAAAAGTGTTCACAATTTCGAATTCGTTATAGCGAAAGACCAGAAAAACGAACGATCAGAATAGCGACAGCTTCACCTCTGACTTCAGAAAATGTATTGTCGATTACAAAAGCGCTCAAAAGCGTAACCTTTCGACTTAGCGATTTATCGAAATGGCAATTTTGCAACCACTCATTTTTCGATATTTCAATATTCGCACTCTGGGCCGTGATACATTTCGGTCGTTCAAAATTTGAGCCCCTCACCGTGAACAACAATAAATAAAAGAACGCACAGCCGAGCAGATCTGCATTCAAGAATGCACCCAAAAGTTACATGGCAATGGAAGCACGTAATTTTTTTCAACAGTAAATTAAAATCTCGATTGAAGCATCTAATAGTAACGAGGATTTTGTTTTTTTATGAAGCTGGATTATAAAGCATTCCTTGTTTTTTCTCACTGGTTAGCGCGGTTAGTAAACGAAATCAGGCGAACAAAAATACAGTTTTGGAATGGAGTTACCTTCTGCCAGGACAGACCCGCACCAAACACAGAGAAATAGACATAGGGAACAGAGAAACAATGGTTATTTTAGTTCCGTACAACTATAAGCGGATGTGTACCGTTTGCATACATTTTTTTTTTTTTTAAATCTTTTTTCTCCCCTAACATATTTCAGTCCACCGACGACAACATTGTCTATGAGAATTTCTGCTTCACCGACAGAGCGAATGTATTTTCCGATCGGTAAAAAAATTAATGAAAAATGATTGCTCACCAATTTTTTCTCCATCTTGGCTTTGATGTCGCGTGCCAGCGCGAAGAAGGCTTCCTCTACGTTGATGCTAGACTTTGCGGAAGTTTCCATAAACTTAATGCCGTATTCGATGGCTAATTGTTCTCCCCTCTCCTTGGACACTTGTCTCCTGTCCGTTAGTTCGCATTTGTTCCCTAGGAGCATCTTTTCAACGTCCGCCGAAGCGTTCTCCTCTATATTGCGAATCCAATTTTTTATATTCTCGAAACTCTTCTCGTTGGTGACGTCGTACACCAACATTATTCCCATCGCGCCGCGATAATAAGCCGTCGTGATGGTACGGAATCTTTCCTGGCCGGCTGTGTCCCTGTGGCAGAAAAAAAAATTTAAAACAAAAAATTAAACATTACCGCCTTTGGATAACGATCGCCAACGGCCCGGCGCGAATGTGTGGGTCATCGAGGATAATTACCATATCTGCAACTTTATTTTCTTGCCGTCCAGCTCGATTGTGCGTATCTTAAAATCGATACCTGTTTGAAACAAGAACAAAAAAAATATATTATACTATTTCTATTTTTTGTTCAATTTTTATATTACTCCTTATTGTCATGATTATATTTACATTTGTATATAAATAGAAATATAAAAATATATTTATATGTTTCATGTCGTTTTTTATGAAAAATGTTTGTCTGTATAATGTAGTACGTTTGTTCAAATTTTATGTGCCTTGTGTTCGCAGTTCACAACTTTTGAGTTCTGTGAAAAGGAGTTACTCCATTAATAAAGTAAATTAAATTAAATTATACCTTAACTATGAGCTTCATTCTAGAAAAGTTGAGACCGCACAACACAAGTTTCTTACATATATAGTATATAGATTTGGGAATCCGATGGCCATCTATAACCATAACAATGAACAACCAACCAGATTAGCAAACATTCTGTCCCAATCTTTGGTAAGAACGCTACATGATATCTGCTTTCTCTTTAAGATTCTCAATGGTTTAATCGGTTCAGCTTCTCTATTAGGACTTTTAAATTTACATGTCCACAATTGAGCTTCACACAACAAATAGTGCATCAAACTCCACAATAAAGCGCTTACTGGATATTCTGTGCTTGGACTCGCAGGGCAGTCGTACGACACTTTCATGATGTTAGGCAAAGCATTCTAAAGTACGAGTCGTCGTTTGATGGAAGGTTGGTTCTTATGTTTCTATCTATTTATCTTTCTACTACCAATTTAATTTACATTGTATTTATTGTTATATTAACATTTATATTTGTTTTCACCAATGCAATTCTATATATTGTTATTAATTGAATTTTATGTATGCTCCGAAGCCAAAAGAGCATATACGCGACTACAAGCTAGGTACATAAAAAAATTGAAGTGTACTACTTTCCTTGGATCCATAAGAAGAGCGACCGGTTAATAAATTGTCAATATCGTTTGTTTTCTACTTGAAATGACAATTTTCTTAACGTACAAACTGTGAAATATTTTCTTGTTTCTTTCTTTACATAAAAACATCAAAGATTTATTATTTTATTAAAATGTAAAAGGGATTTTCACGTCAACCAATAAATAAATAAACAAACATCAATATCAATTATTGTTACAACTCTATTTTTATCTTTGGACTATATCAGTAGGGCAACTTAAAATAAAAATTTAATTGCAAGTTACATGCACACTTGTTCACAGAAAGCCATAGTGCAAATTTATTTACCTGGATGCAAATTTTCATAAGTCATAAACCTACTTTCTATAAAATAATAATAATAACAAACATAACAACAATAACAATATATTTCTTGCTTTGATATTCGTGTACTTGTAAGTGGGCTTTGCCAGTTTATGATGAAATAAATAAACATGTTGATGTAGATTAAAGGAGCAACAAGTCGGATTTACCGTCCACACACACACACACGCGTGCGCGCACGGACGCGTGTGCACACGCAGCCCCAAAGAAAATTAGTGGTCCGCATCGTTTATGCGTCACCGTACCTGGTCGGGGATAAGTTCTTTTTTTTTCTTTTTTAGGTTATGTCGTCGCGAATAACATTGGCGTAATGTCATCGGCAAGGGTCGCCAATGACTCGCGGGCAAAGAGTGTTCGGTGGCTAGGACCGGGACAACGACAGTCTTTGTCCATTGAGACGATGACGTTTCGTTCTCGTGCACCGCAGGACTTCGAGCGTCCACGAGACACACCCAACAAACACGAGTTTTGAATTCGTGAAAGATAGAAGGAAAAAAAAAAAAAAATAACAAAACATTATATAGAACAAGAACAAAGTATGCGAGCCGAGGAGCGACGATGATGCGGCGAGAGTGCGGGACGAACCGGATAAGTCGAATGCATCGAGTGGCATGCGATGCATTGTTATTCGCGACGCTAATCGATGATGAAAGCGGTACGTACCAATGGTGGAAATGAAGGTCGTGTTGAACGCATCTTCGGAGAATCTGAACAGAACACAAGTCTTCCCTACCCCTGAGTCCCCGATCAGGAGCAATTTGTATAAGTAGTCATAGGTCTTTGCCATGATTCACCCTTGTTCTGTGTCTTGTTTTGTTTTGTTTCTCTCTTGCTTTCTTTTTTTTCTTTTTTATTTCTCTTTTTTTTTTTATTTTATATTCAGCGCGACCGCGTCGAACAAGTATGTTCTCTATATCTAAAGGTAACGAATAACCTCAATATTATTATTCAATCGCACACCACTACACATCGGACATATAGCTCGCACTTGTAGCCCCCCCGGATGTTTCGTGCCGTTCGCGCTTGTGTGCGTCTCCCCGATGGACAGCTGGGGGCGAAGGCAACGCGAGCCACAGTGTGAAACTACCACACGAAACCTACTAGATACATGCACGAGATTAGAGGCCCCCCTTTTTACACTTGTCTCTCTATCCGCTACTACCGAGATTCCACATTTGCGTTCTGCGTATGTTACGATTCACCCGCCTTGCCCGATGTTACGAGCGTGCTTGCACGAAAAAAAATGCCTCACGAGCCAATTAACAATGCGATTTAATCGGAACGAAACATCTGTCAGAAATGTCGTTCACGAGAGCGCCAGCCGATTATTAGACGTGCCAACCACCAACGTGATTTTTTGCGATTCACGTTGTGGCCGACTTGCGTCTGGTGGTTTATTCTCGAGTCGTTCTTCGTCCGTGGAGACACTGGAAACTTCAGCGTCCCCCACTGCGAGGCTCGACCAATCGTCGGCGGGATCGAGCGGCAAGGTAGATTGGTCTCTGGGTCTCTAGTCCCTACCTCGTATATTACATCAAGTGGCAACTTACCGGATGTTACGAAAAAGTTGTCCGTTGGTCGACTTATGACCGGTAAAATGTTATCCGTAAGCTATCGCATGACCGAAAGTCGCGACTTTGGGCCTTGCGATAGCTTACAGATAACATTGTGAAAAATTGGTACTTGGACGTTTCTGCACAAATCTTTCTACACACTCCGCTACAGTTCTGGTGATTGGTGGAAGCAAAGCATGTGTAGAATCGGTTTGTGGATGGGCTGCTGCACTAAACCGCCTTTGCTGACAACAATTACGAATTATTGAATCAAGGTAATTAACCAACATTTAACATCTGGGAATTTTCGCTTGGACAATCGAAGATTTGTGGACAATAGAAATACTTTACGACTTTTCCTAGGGACGTTCGAGCGGCCTCAGTTGGCCAACAGAAGAGAGTCGAGCATATATATATAAATATATATATATATATACGTAAAACTTCGATCGACTTTGGTGTTCCGTATACGTCGGAGATATTAAAATAACAGTTGTACTTGACCTATTGCTAATTGCTATGCAAGCACACGGTAACGCCAAATCGCTTCCGTTTTACTGACAGTCGAATTATCAATCACTGAGGTACAGTGAACGTCCCGATAGCCGACTAAAAAACAGTGCCGGAATACGCCATTAACATACAATAGATATAGCATTCTGTAGTGCGTAATGGCGTGTCGAGGTGTTGTTTACTGGCCGGCTATCGGAAAGTTTACCTCACTTCCGCGTCCTATGACACATTATATATAATTTTTCTTGCACAATTTGTTAAAAAAAAACTTCTAGACTTACTTATTGTCCAATGAGTCAGACAGATTTTTAGCTCAAAGATTTTCATTGTCGATGTTTTCCTCCCGCAGTAATGAAGATGTAGAGAAAAGGGGCCCAACGGGCCCAACCAATAAAGAGTTGATGAACGTAGCTGTAAAGAGCACGGCTTCCTCGGGTGGTTCGAACGAAACAATATTTGCGAAGCAAGGGTTGATAATGAATTTTTTTACTCGCACAGTCGGGAAGATATAACTTCTAATGACAATATTTCTTGTTTCTTTGAAGCCTGCTGAAATTATTTTAAACATAGATATCCTTACAAAAATATCCAAGACATATTTATCAGATATATATTTTTTTATGCAGATTATAACTTATATGATCCGCTTCAAAAAAAAAAATCTGATAATATATATTTTTTGAAGCGGATTATATAAGTTTATTCTTCCTTTCTGTACATATTAATAATAATAATATAGATTGCAGACTTCCAAGGGGTTTAACATAGTTGTGGAGAGCACAGATTCTTCGGGTGATTCAAAAGGAAACATATTTTTTGAGCAGGGATCGGAAAATAATTTTTTTACTCATACAGCTGCAAAGATATAACTTGCATTGACAATATTTTTGCTTCCTCGAAGCCTATTAGGATTAACGTAGATATCATTGTACATTCCAGCCTTGTAGAATGCTTGTGCAGTAATGAAGATATAGATCGAAGACTCCCGAAGGATTTGATGAACATAGTAGTAGAGAGCAGAGATTCCTCAGGTGGTTAACGTGTAAAGTTAATATTAATTAAAATTAAAATAACGTGTAAAGTCAATATTGTTTTTTCTTTGAAACTTATAAAGATTAGATCAAACATAAATATCATACAAAACTGACTCTGCTTTCGTTTACCAGGGGACAGTCAGCCACCGACCATGGATCTAGATTTGGCTTACCCTGCGGAACAGCAGTCTCCCTTGAATATTGAAACCTCAGGGACTGTAACTCTGCGACCCGAAGAGATGGAGCAAGAAGAACTCTACACGTCCGGCGAGGAGCAACCGCCGCTTCCCCGTCAATCCCGCATAGAACGGACATCAGAAAAGCCTATGGAAGATCTATCATCGCTCTGCAGATTATGCGCCACGGCAAGTGACGAGATGGTACCGATTTTCGGCTCGCCGGTACCGAGGAGCGAAATCGCTAAGCAGATTCACGATTGTTTTCAAATCTCGGTTCGCGAGATTGACAGTGTTTCGAGAAGCGTCTGCAGGGCGTGTCGCGAGAGCCTCGAAAGATTTCACGATTTCCGTAGCAAAGTAATGAGAGCGGACGCGAAATTTAGGACGAGAGTCGATCAGGATGTCGTGTCGAGAAAATCTCGCGCGCATGAGCGTGCCTCGTCGGATTCCTCCGAGCTAGTCCCGTGCGAGGAATCGCCTGCTGAGCACAGCTCGGATCTCGCGGAGGGCAAAAGGTCTCAGCGAACCGAGCCGAATCACGAGTGTCCCGATTGCGGCAAGAAATTCGTGACCGACGAGAGGCTCGGATTTCACAGGAGTTTCCACGAGCCCGACGCTCGTCCTTGCTACTGCACGAAGTGCGACAAACTCCTCGTCTCCGAGTCGGCGCTTTACAATCATCTGCGCAACGTTCATCAGCAATACAAGGAATTCTGTTGCGACATATGCGGCAAGCAGTTCAGAGCTCAGGCGCAGATGGACGCCCATCAGCGCATGCACAAGGACGATCGTCCGTTCGAGTGCAACGTCTGCAACAAGCGCTTCTGCTCGAGCGAGATACTCAAGCGTCACGGCCGTCTCCACTTGCCCGACAAGCCAAATCAGTGCGATCAGTGCGGCAAGAGATTCGACAGAACGAACGGTCTGACGAAGCATCTGCTGACGCACCAGGCGGAGGCCGCTCGGCCGATTGCTTGTCGAGTTTGCGGCGATTGCAAGCAGGTCGTCTCTGACGAAACGGGCGACTCGGAGCGTCACGACAATTGCGAGGCCGCGACCGACGAGGCCCCTCAAGGGATCGTAGAGATTATGCTGAATTCCATGTACAGATGCGAGTACTGCGAACGCTGTTACGCCGATGTCGAATCCACGAAAGCTCACAAGGCAAAACACTTCGGTGCGACGCCGTACGTTTGCCGGATATGCGATATATCTTACGCCACGTATAATCAAGCCACCGCTCACAAAGCGGCGCACAGAAAAAATTCTGACGCCGCCGGGGACAACGCCGACGTTCCGAAATACTTCACTTGCCAATACTGCGACAAGACGTTTCTCCACTTCACTAATATGAACATTCATAGAAAGACGTGTGGCTCCGGGAACGATCTGAGGTGTCGGTGCTGCGGCAACGACTTCGCCGATTTGAAGGAACTCTCGCAGCACAAGAGGGGAACCGGCGGCAACGAGAACTTGCAGTGCGACGAGTGCGATCTGATTTTTGGATCTTTCTGCGCTCTCGCACTACACAAGGAGAAACATGCGAAACCGTCGAGACAGAAAAAAGTCTACACGTGCTCGGACTGCGGGAAAAATTTTCGTCAGGTAAAAAAAAATTGAGTCTTACGTTACGATTTGAAAAGATTATTTTGAAAAAAAAAAACACGACGGTTGGATTCGCGACACTATGTCACGAAGGGTGCAGAACGGTAGACCGGATCGTAATGGGTTTTTATCATCGAAAGCAGTTTAATAGCAGTTTACTTCCGAAATTTTTACTTTAGCAATTGCTTCGTAATTTTTACCGTACCAATTGCTTCGTGCTTTTTACTTTTGCAATAGCTTTGCAATTTTTTACTGTACCAATCGCTTCGTACTTTTTACTTTTGCAATAGCTTTGCGATTTCTACTTTTGCAATTGCTTTGCAATTTTTTTCGGATGTTCGTAATCATTATAACGGATTTCCGTTTTTATTATTAAATTTATTTTGAATCTAGATTTGAAAATCTTTCTTTTTTGTTGCAGAAAGCTCACCTGACGATTCACATGAGAATTCACACGGGCGAGAAACCGTACTGCTGCGATTTATGCAGCAAGTCTTACAGGATCAAGGCGGATCGCGACAATCATCGCAGGACCCATACGGGTGAGCGTCCGTTCAAGTGCGAGCAGTGCGATAAGACGTTCGCGAATCCGGCGCGACTGCGTGAGCACAAGAAATTTCATCTCGACATAAGGCCGTACAAGTGTGGCATATGCGATCGCGGTTTCAAGAGACCGAACGGGAGAAAAGTACACATGACTATACACACCGGTGAAAAACCTTTCAAATGCGATATCTGCGACATGTCTTTCAGGCGATGCGGCGATATGAGGAAGCACAAGAAAACTCAGCATATCATCGATGTTACCCAAGAGAAATAAACGATTGCAAAAAAAAAGAAAAAAATAATTCACTTGTGGGTTTTCTCATTTACTGCTTTATCAGAGGAAGCTGTTTTCGTTTTAAAAAAATGTCGAGATTTTAATGAAATCTGGCGATGCTCTTAATCCTTCGAGCATTGAAACCTTTACCTTTTATTCAAGCCTATTCGTGATCAGATGTTGCGTGCCCGCATTTACGGGTGTACAGCTTTCGTATCGAGTTGTCTTCGTGTCCACTTTTTCTGTCTCCAGCTAATACACTACAAAATTTTCGTTGCAGCCGGTAACGAAGCCGACCTGCATAACCGACTCTCTAGTCCGTCCGTTCCTACCGCTGAGTCCGCTTTGTTTATCTTCGTCGAGAATGTTTCAAAACTCAAGCTCCTTTCTTCGATACGACAATTGAACACTGCCTGTGAGTATATCTTATCGGGAAAATTTACGCGATAAAAAGTAGCGAAAAAAAACTCTTTCTGTTCGGTGTGACGCAGCGATTTTTTTCATTTATTTACCGTTAACCTTAAACTCACGTCCGAAAGGATTGTTTACATGCTCGAAAGAAATCAGTATACACAGCACACCTGTGGCTCTTCGCAGTGACGATCGTTCTCATTGTCGTTTCATCGTCGTGAAGGTAAACATGCTGACGCTCATTCTGCAAACCTCGGAGGGACAGCAGATCGAGTTGAACGTCCAGCCGGAGGATACGTTCGCCGATTTGAAGATACAATACTCCGACCCCGACGGCTTGTCCGAGTCGCTGGAACGACTCATCACCAATGGGGCCACAGTGGAAGAAAACACGAGGATATTCGACTACGTAACAAGCAGCGGTGAGCAAAAAAAAAAAATTCTATTAAATTTTTAAAAATAAAAAAAATATGCATCCATTCATCAATCAACGGCATAACAACAAACTTTTCAACGACACCATTTTTGTTTAACAGCACATGAATGGTTCAGTGCGGGTGAGATGCCAGAGTCGGACGCGCAGCACTCAGAGCCTGTGGATCCTCGGACGAGGGTGAAAGAATGTTGCGCTCAAGGCTGCTCCAATTCCGAAGCCGTCACTCCTGGTAAACCATTTTTTCCTTTGCCTACAGATCACGAAAGGTATGGATGGATGGCCGAGTAAGCTTGCAAGATGATTGTCCGATGGAAAAGTGTCTGTGACCCGTTGCTCTTGAATTTCAGGCTCTCCACCTGCCTGACGGAAGCGGGCAGGCTGGATCTGTACAGCCAGGTTCTCGGCTTGGACGCAGATAGTTACCAGAAGTATTTCTTATGCGGAAATCACTTCGCCGAAATTTCTTTACCAACGGCGCGCGCTGCCGAGCCGACGTCCACGATATCGCTGTTGAAGCCGAAGAACGCGAGAGTTCAGGCCGACGTTACCAACGAACCGAAAAACGAGCTTCTAGAAGTCGATTCCGAAACTAGAGAGTCCGTTTTCCATCTACCGAGAACACCGGACGATTACGAGCATCCCGGAATTCTTTGCCGTTTGTGCGGCGAAACTACAGCGAATCCTGTACATTTGTACGCGGAGAAGGGAGAGAACTCTGAGTACAGTCTTGCTGACAAGATCAACTTGTGTCTTCCCGTTACGGTATTATTTTTTCAATGCGTCTCTAATAACGTTGTAATATTATGTTAGAAGTGTCATCAGCATGTGGTAATCCATTTCATGTGGAATGGAATTGAAAATTTCGAACTCCATTCCATATGCTACGAAAACCGCAATTTCCAAATTATAGCATGTAGAATGGAATCCAAACCAACAAATCCACAATTTCCCAAAGTATATATATATAAAATCTTATACGTGATATTTTACGATCGACTATTCCGAAGGGTTCGTCGAATTAACGAGGATCAAATAAATTTTTCAGGTGAGCGTGACGGATCCACTGCCGAAGCAGATATGCCGAGACTGCCAAGTTAAACTGAACACTTGCCACGAACTCGCGATATCCTCATTGAGAACGGAGGACAAGCTTACTCATCTCTTGCGAGAGAAAAAGTTCTGCGCGAGCGGTGCGTCCGAGCATCAGTGTCCTCTGTGTCTCGAGGGTGCCATGCAGATGGTAAAAAGAAGCGGTATCTACCGAAAGGAGGATCTACAGAACGACCTAATTTTTTCGAACGACCGGAGACACGCGAGAGGCTCCGCGGGGACCGAGGAGGAGTCCAAAAATTTGATCAACTTTATCACGGACAGCAGTTCGCTTCCGATGCCGGAAGGAGAATTCCCGTGCTCCGTGTGCGACGAGAGGCTGATCGGCGTGACGGCGATCCGTTCGCACCGATGTCCAACTGATAGGAAACATTCTCCACACGACTGTGTTATCTGCGATAAAAAAAATTTCGCTCATCCCCGCGAGCTCGAGCTTCACTATCGTCGGCACGGCATAAAGGAGGAGAAATTTTTCTGCGAGCTCTGCAGCTACTCGTGCGGGCGGCTCGACGAGGCGAACGAGCACCTCAAAGCCTGCAGGCCCGAGTTCTGGCAATTCCGCTGCGACGCTTGCGACAAGACGCTCGCGAACGGCGAATCGCCGAACGATCACGACTGTCACGGCGCTTCGTCGGATCCTCGCGAGGCCGAGATGAAATTTTCACCGGAGCCGGAAGCACCGAAGGCATCCGCGAAGAAGAGGCAACCGGCGCGCTACAGTTGTCACTTCTGCGAGAAGCGATTCGCGCGAAAGGGAAGCTTGCAGAAGCACATATCGGCGGCGCACAACGACTCGATGGACGATCCAGCGGCCTCGAAGTGCTACAAGTGCAGAAGCTGCAACGAGGCCTTTGTGCTGGAGGCCGACGTCGCGACGCACATGAACGTTCGCCACCTCGGCGACTCGCACTCCGGCCACGAGCACGCCGTCGACGAATTGACGGTTGCCAGTTTGTACACCTGCGAGTACTGCGAGCGGTGCTTCACGACGCCGAGCTCCCTCCACGATCACCGGGAGGCTGAGCACGACAATATTTCGTGCTACTCCTGCCCGACGTGCCTCGAGATGTTCGACTCTCACAAGCGGCTCGCCGCCCACAAGAGTCTGCGATCTCATCACAAGCCTCTCGATTACCTCAGCTTGAAGCAGCTCTACCTCTGCAAGTACTGCGACAAGACCTTTCTCCATCATTCTACTCTGTCAGCTCACGAGCTTCAGCATCGCGAGCTCGCGCCCTATCTTTGCAGGCCGTGCGGCCTCAGCTTCGAGACTTACAGGGAGGTCGCCTCACATCGGGACGTCGTTCATCCTTACCAGTCGGAGCTTCATGAGAGCTCCAGCCGATCGTACAAGTGCCAGTACTGCGGCAAGCTCTTCTCTCACGAGGTCGTTCTCGTCAAGCATATCAGAATGCACACCGGCGAGCGACCTCACAAGTGCTCGGTCTGCGGCAAGGGATTCTCGCAGAGCTCCGGACTCTACACTCACATGAAGATACACTCGGACCTGCGGCCCTACAATTGTCCGAGCTGTCCGCGCACCTTCAAGATCAAGGGCGATCGCAACAATCACGTGAAGAAACACTCGGGAAATCGGCCGTACAAGTGCGAATTTTGCTCGAAGGCGTTCATGACTCAGCACGTTTACAGTCAGCATCGGAGAATTCACACGAACGAGAGGCCGTACAAGTGCGAGATTTGCGGCGAGGCCTTTCGGAGATCTTATGTCAGAACGGTCCACATGAGAAGGCACACTGGCGAAAAGCCGCATCTGTGCGATATGTGCCCGAAAACTTATCGCCAGCGCAGCGATCTCGTCAAGCATCGAAAGGTACAGCACGGCATAAGCGTCGCAGCGAACAACGAAATCGTTTTTCCTGACGAACGCGAGGACGATTCTTACGAGTCATTTGCGAAAGGTAATACGATCGTCGAAACTGCGGCTGGTCATTCGCTGCTGCTGGGCCTCTGACGAAAGAGGAGGAAAGTTGGTCGAATGAATTGTCGGGTAAGAAGCATTTCGAGATCGATTCACTGATGCGTTCGCTGCAGCGAATAGGGCGAAAAGACCGGGTTATTGATAATCGGAAAATCATTTTAAACATTTTTTTTTTGTTATGCGAGCCTTACCTACAAATATTATTTGGTTTTTCACATTCGTCAAAGTTGTAGTTATCGGAGATTGACCGGTGCATTCGCCCTACGATTAATACTCTGGGTTCCGTGAATCCGATAGTCGATAGAGTGAAAATTTATTTAAACAAACAATATACTTAAAGAATCTTCGGCAACGTTGCCGAGAGCCTAGTCCCTAGATTATCGATCGTACACCAAACGAACTTTATAATATAAAAAATAAAACAAAGACGCGACTTTGTTTCGAGCTTCGGCAAAACTTATGTCATTCCGCTTACATCGCCTTGCAGCTGAATAATGATGTCTGATGATTGTTTACATAAACAACGATACATTGGTAATACAAGCTCACGTGTCCAATCGAATGACTCAAATATTTCCCGCCTCGAAGCTGCGCGTTACCTCCTGCGCACTAGAGCGTTGCGCCGATCAGCTGACGCCGGTCGTGCCGTACATCGTTATCGTTATCGGCAATTAATATTCTGGGTTCCGTGAACCTGATAGATAGTCGATGGAGTGAGAAATTATGAAAAAAAAAAAAACTTAAAGAATCTTTAGCAACGTTGCCGAGAGCCTAGTCCCTAAATTATCGACCGTACACCAATCGAACTTTATATATAATATATAAAAACCAAACAAACTTTATAATATAAAAATAAAAAACCAAAAGAGCGACTTTGTTTCAATCTTCGATAAAACGTACGTAATTCCGTTTGCATTGCCTTGTAGCTGAACAGCGATGTTTGTTAATTCCGTTGTATAAACGGCGATACATTGATAACACGAGTTCACATCTCCAACCGAGTGCTCAAATATTTCCCGCCTCGAAGCTGCGCGTGACCTGCCCACGAGAGAGCTGCGCCGCGCATAGGTTAGTTTCGATCAGCTGACGCCGGTCGTACCGTGCATCGCGCTTCGCACGTTGTGTTTTTATAACGTGTCCGTCCCTCTCGTCTCTTCGCGAAATGAATAATTTTTAAACGTCATCGAACGACCCGTACATCGCCATGGCGTTGCTGAGACCGTACGGAAGGCTATTTCGGGCGTTCGGCAACTTGTCAGTCTCGTCCCAAATCGAATATATCCGTGGCGTCGTACGCATAGCTCGGGCGCAAGGTTATGTCACGCTCGCCACGGAATCTGCTTGTCCTAACACGAGCGTAGAGAAATGCGATTCAACGAACAGCAGCAAAAATTTGAGCCGCGGCCCGAGAGTGCCGAAGCTCACTCCCGACGTGCGCAAAAGATTGGTGTCTCTGTGTCGCAGTGCGACGAGTGGAATGAAGATAAGCGACGATTTGCTGGAGTTGTTGGAGAGTTCGGCCGGCGGTAAGATCGCTCTGGACGAGTCTGTGGGTCTCGCACTGCTGCGTAACTGCAGCGATATGTTTCCCTTCCTGAAGGTCGACGAGAGAATGAACCTTACGAGCTTCATTTGGGCGGCCGTTAGCGAGCGATCATCGGCGCTGAGTCTCGCCCACTACAACGCTCTGTTGCGCGTTCACGTGGAGAATCGTCGGCCGGTCGAGCCGAGACAATTTCTTAATTCCATGAGCGTAAAACCGGACAAGACGACGTATCGGCTGCTGATGCGCGCGGCTGCGCAGAACGGCGAAGTCGAATCGGCCGCGCACGTTATGTCGACTATGAAGAACGCCGACTGCGCGCTGGACGAGGATATCTTCAATTCCCTAATCGAGGCTCACGCCAACAACAAGGACATCGAATCCGCCCTCTCGGCTCTGAAGACTATGAAAGAGACGGGAATAGAACCGAGCGTCGAAACTCACGCGAAAATCGCCTTCTGTTATGTGTCGATCGGCGACATAGAGAACACACTTAAAATTCTCAACGATGGCGCTCTAGTCGCGCGGCACGTTATGGAAATAGTGAAGCGGGCCAGCGCCGCCGGCCACGGCAAGCAGATTCCCGCACTGATGAAGTACATGCCGAAACCTGTGAACGAAAAAAGTTCAATGTTGTTCAATACGATGAAGGAGATTGTGAACAACGGATATCCGGAGGACGCTCTCGAGTTTATAACTTGTTTGGTCCAAGTGAGAGAGACCGACGAGAAACATCCAGTTTACGAGAGTTTTCTTAGGCACGTCGTTTACTCGAACGTTCCGTCACCGGCGATACTGAAATTCGCCGAGAGAATATCGACGAACATGAGGTATCCGTTCGCTCTGGCCGACGTCGGCGAAGCGGCGCTGCAGACCGGAAGGCGCGACTTGGCTATGGCGGTTTTCGAAGCGATGCACGACCAGAGCATTTCAGTTAGGTCCCATTATTACTGGCCGCTGTTGATACAGTCTTCCAAGTCGCACGGCGAAGCCGATATTTACAGGTAGAAATGTGAGTCGGTAAATAACCGATTAAATAGTCTGGCACATAACCGGTTAAATAGCCTGGTACATAACCGGTTAAATAGCCTGGTAAATAACCGGTTAATTAGCCGCGGCTATCAACGTATTTTATCGACGATAACTTATTTGGTGGTTGGTACTTACCGAACTCGACTCAAATTTTATGTGCAAAATTCTTACACTGTTCCCTAGTCATATTAGGTTTTTTCGTTTTCAGAGTAAGTTGGAGGAGAGGGCTCGATTTTACGTGGAAGGTATATCTATATGTGGGTGTTTGTCAAAAAGGACATTTGTTTTTTAACTTTCCTCCCACCCTTTTAAAGTATAGATTTCGATCTCAAATTGAAACTCACGAAAGGCGGTCCCTAGCAAAAAATTCTAAGAGGTGTCGCATTTAACGTTTGTACCGAAAAAATTCAACAACTTCTTTCGTTCTGGATATAAACGACGAATGCGACGTAAAATGGAGCGCTCTGCACCAGCTTACTCTGAAAACGAACAGACCTATTAATCGAGACAGTCTGTACGAAAATCAGGTATTCTATTCGAATGAATATTAGGCAACGAATCGAAACCGATTATTATCGCAAAAAGTGCAAAAGCTATGTTCAACGTTTCATCGTATTACGTTATTCTTGGTGAATAACAATTTAGCCAATTCTTAAGAGCTAGGAGTAAGAATTGTTTCATAATCACCAAGAATCTTTCATTGAAGAAACAAAACAATGATTAAATTATCCGCAATAACGTAGATATTTTATCAAATTTAAATTGAAAGTTCGAGCGAGCTTGCTGGTAGCCCTGTTCGTTATTTAAATAACCGGTTATTTTACCGTCAAAAATGGTTACGAAGTTGTTACTTTACCTTCAAAAACCGCGATATTTCACTTCCCCTTAACCGGTAAATTTACAACTCTATTTTCAGGATCATCAAGCACATGCTGTGTCTCAACGTTCCGGTCGATCACGGGACGCTGATGAAGGACGTTCTTCCCTACATAAGCACCGTCGATCCGCTCGTCACTCTCAGAAAATTTAATGACATCGGCTTGGACTTATCGAAGATATTCACACCGCTGATATGCTACCTGCTCTATCAGGGAAGACTCAGAGAGGCGCTGACTCTGTGCTTCAAGATAAGAACGCCGATAGATTTTTCACAAGTCACTCGACCCCTCGTTGTGGCTTACAAATGCAACAGAAACGTTCTCGACTGCGCAAAGATGTTCAAATTCGCACCGCCACAGGAACATTATCCGGACGAATTTCTCTTGTATCTTTTCGGTAAAAATCCGAAAGGTCAGGACGTTCCGATGCTGAACCGTTTTCGCCAAGTTTTCGAGTATCTGGGGATTCCCCTGCTAAGCTGCGAGGACGACGCCGCGCGGCAGAATTGCCAAATAGGCTCTGAGGCTGAGGAGGTAAGACGAGCAATGTGAGCGGTAAATCTTACCGCATTTTTACCGTAAAAATATGGTATGTGACCTCTTCGAAAATTACCACATTGGTAATAAAACCATATAGTCTCATAATGATTTAAAATCAGCTTATAAAATTAGCCATACAACTTTAATTAAAAATTTGCAATTTATACCATTCGATTGGCAATCGTTTGGTGGTGATTAGTAGCCTAATTAAAACATTTGCTCGTCAATTGTTTAATTACAATAATTTAATAAAGAAGGAAGGCCCAAAGGGGGCCAAACATTTTTTTCTTTTTTTTTCGAATTGCCTCAAATAGGGCTTAATCGATGCCGAATCGCTTGGTGGTCAAGAATAATATAATTAAAACATGCAGTGGTTACTCATTTAGCTAAAAAAATGTTATATAAACTCATTGCGCTTTAGGGTGGGGCTCCATTAGTGCGTAGTACGCTGGTGACCATAGACCAGAGTACTCCGCACTAATGAATTCCCACCCTAAGGCGCGCTTAGTTTTATACATTTTTTAAGCAAATTTACCAAAAAAAATTTGTGACCGGTAATTTCACGTCTAGTAGGTAGATGATTTTTACCACTTTATACAGTAAATTCATGAGAAACTTTCGTGACCAAATTTTCACAACACAAAATGTTGAGAAAAAAAACTACGTCATAATATTCTATTTTTACGGTAATTTCGGAAAGTATTTAAACACCGGTATTTCCCCATCTCTAGGTGAGACTCGTCGACCCTTTCGACTCCTCGAGACGCCCGAGGATACCGCATCCGGCGGAAATGAATGTAGAGGAATTGGAGTGTCATCTCATAGAGCTGAGGGCCAAGGGGATGAACGAGAGGGGCGTTCTGAGGAGACTTCTGCAGCTGCACTGCCGGGAGATGAACATCGATAGGGTCGAAGAGATAAGGAAGCAGTTTGAGGAGAACGGCTTTCCGTGGACGCCGGGAATGTACTCGAGCCTTCTTCAGTTGTACGCGCATAACGGCAGAGCCGTCGAGGCTCTGAATTTGTACCATCATTTACAGAGGAACTACAATACTTTTAAGGTCGATGATTTCAAGGTGCTCCTATTGGCGACTGCGCTGATCAAAGCCAACAAGATAAGCGACGCGATACAGTTGCTGGAGACAAATCGCTCCGTCGGCGGCAAGAGAATAGGACTGGACTGCTGGCGTCTACTGAACGCGGTTGTTCACGGTCCCCATTCCGAATTGACCGGTAACATTCTCGATATTCTCGTCAGCTCCGGATTCTGCGAAAAAAATAACGCGCTCCTCGGCCCTCTCGTGCGCGAGCATCTGCTCAAGAACGATCTCGAGGCGGCCGTCGATACGTTCAGAAAATGCGCCGAACGATACAATCACATGCCGCTTCGTCAGGAATTGATAAACGCCCTGGTAGCGTCGATGAGCAACGACGAAACGAAGAGAGATTGGGCGATGAAGCTTCTCGAACAGGTGCAAACCTTATGCGCAGGAATTCACGGCAGTCGCGACACCAACGTGGACCTGGCCATCGCTCTGGCGCGGAACGGAATGTTAGATGATTTGAGAAGATTTTTTAAGGTACCGTTCGAACTTACGTTGATTGAACGAATGTCAATTTTTTTTTTTATCAACGAATAATGTGAAATTTTTTTATTTTATCGTTTGCGTTTTTTTTATTTCAGAAAAATCATGTTCCCAACGCCCTCTTGATCAAACGCCTCAAGCTCTTACCGGAAGAGACGAAGGCCCCAGTTTTGATGACGATTCTCGACGTGACCACGGAGGAGTCTGGAATAGATAGAATTTCAATTTACGAATGCATTCTCTCCCTGTGCAGTAAGTTGATTTTTTCATCCGACCCGGTCGTGAATACATGGTAAAAAAAATAATCAATTTAATGCACCGCACTGGAAGATTTTATGCAAAAACTCGTACACTCAATTTAATGTACAATTGTGATGAAAAATGTATATGCTTTTTCATTGGAATTAATGTAAATTATGGAAATTACAGTACTTTTATAATATAGTTAAAGTATATTATTAAAAGTAAAGTATTTCCAATGCTTTTAATATACTGAACATTCATTTTTCATCACAATTGTCCACGAAATTTAATAGACCAGATTACGTGTAAAAATGTCCACTTACCAGCACATTAAATTTCATACGAATTTTCTGTACACTGCGCGTCGTCATCGGGTTTCATAAATTTCCCGGTACAATTACTGTGAATTTGAACTTTTGCAATTTTTCAGACAGATCGGGAGATTGTGAACGGGCCATCGAGACGCGAAGAAAATTGTTGGCCGACGTTGACGTGACGGAGTCGAAAGCGTTCAGGGAACAATTTTTCAATCTAATGGAAAAGCACAAAGTTCCATTGCCGGAAGATTTCGTGGAGAACCGAGAGGTTTGATCAATAAAGTACAAATTAATCGATAACAAAATTTCGCATACGACAGTTTAATACACCGATTTTACAGTGGTTTCCCTGAGCACGACGTTGTACTTGGCGAGAAGAGTGAAAACGCGTTCTTTCAGAGGAATGAAGTTGACGCTGTTCCGACCGTCCGTTATGAAATCTTCGATGTTCGTGTTGTTTTCCCTGAGCTTCTCAAGTTTGTCTTCGAGCGCGCTGATCTGCAGATACGTCTCGTTCTTGTCCATTCGCTGCTTGATCTCGGCGTGCTCCTTGCGGGCAACCTCGAGCTCCTCGCGACACGTGGGCTGTCGTTTCTTCAGCGTCTCCCTCTCGGCGACCAATTCCTCGTATCTGAGCTCCGATCTCGCCTTCAATCCATCCAAATCTTCCAGAACGATCAGCTCGTTCTGCCTCTTGGCGATCTTCTCATTGAGCTCGCTCAATTCATTTTTCAGCCTGCCTTCGAGAGTCTCCATCTTCGTGAGGGTCTGCTGAAGTCTCGTGTGCTCCCTCGTCATTCCCTCGAAGCTCTGATCCGCGCCGGCGTTCTCGCTCGAGGGTTGAGCCTTCAGAAGAGCCATCTCCTCGCCGGGCGTCAAGTTGTTGTCGTTCTCGATAGCGTACGACAACTCCTCGAGCCGCTCCACGACGCTCTGCTCCAGATTGATGAGCTTATCGAGTTCCTCCCTCTTGTTCTGATCGAATGTCGGCATGAACGTTTCCATCGCTTCCTCCCGTTTTCTCAACTCCTTGTACTTTATCTGCTTCTCCGAATTGCTGTCCTCCAAGTCGGTCTCCAATTGCTCGAGCTCCTGCTCGACCTCGCTTATCTGTTTCTCGGCGTCGTTCACCCGCCTCTCGGCCGCCGCTATGTCCATGTTGTCCTGCTTTACCTTCACCAGCAAACGCTCGCGCTCCTCCTCCGGCGAGAGTTTGTTTCTCTGCTCCTCCTGCAGTCTCTCCCTCTTCGTCTCGACCTCGGCGAGCTTCACTCGTAGCTTCACGGCTTCCTGTTTCACCTGCGAGAGGGCAATCTGCTCCTCGAGACTGTTCTTCTCGCCCGAGAGAATGTCGATCTCCCTCTGCATCTTGCTTATCTCGGCCTCGAGCTTTGACTTCTCGTCGTTGAGCTTGTCGTACTTCTCCCTGCTCTCGCGATCCATGTTCTCGACGATTCTCGCCGCGTTCCTCTGCTCCGATTCTATCGACTCGTCGAGGTCGCGCAACTGTTGCTCCTTGAAACGCCTCTGCTCGAAGAGATGCTCGATCTCGACGGAGCTGCGATCGTTCTGCAGCCTCATCTCCCTCGTCTCCATCTCCATGTCCTCCTGCTCGACGTTCGACGTGGTCTTGTCTATCACGATATTGTAGTCGGCGAGTTGTCCCTGCAACTCCGTAAGTTCTGCGGCAAGCTCCTTGGCGCGATTGTCGTAATGGGCGAAGGTCGCCCTCTCCTTGTTCTGGGCATCGAGCTCGCGAGTTATCGTCCCGATCTCCTGCGTCAGTTCGCGTATCTTCAACTGCACGAGGCCCTCGTAGTATCTCTTGTCCTGAATCTGCCTGAAAATTAAAAAGAAAATGTTTAATACAAACATTAAATTTACGACGAACTAACCGACAATGAGATTTTTTTGTTTCAGAAAAATTCGTAGCCAATCCGAACGAATTCTCAAGGACGTTCGACGATGAGCCTCACCTGGTCATCGGGTGCCCTCGGGTAGTTCCAGGACGAACGCCGGCGATTCCCTGTTGAGTTATCGGACGGTCGATGGCGTTCATGTTCATCTGAACGCCCGACGGCAGACCGGTATTGACTCGGGCCAAGCTGGATCCGGAACTCATCGTGCTGAGACGTGTGCTGGCGGTCATGATTCGCTGGGAGTACGCCGAGGCGGAGGGCGGCCTCGCGAGGGCATTTCTCGCAGGGGTCGTTGCTCTCTGGGCGACGCCACTCTGGGCGCTCGCCTCCCGGGACGCGCTCTGCAATCCTCTGCGCGACACGGGTCTCTCTATTCTCGTTTGAGGTCTTCCTGCGCTCGTCAAGGACCTCTCCGCGGCGGATGTGTCCGATGTGCCCTCGTCGGGCTGCTCTCTTCGCCAGTGGGACATCGGCCTCTCGGCCGACCTACCGGTAGACGGACGCTCCGACCGCTCCATCGCCGTTGAGAAAAAAAAAATACAAAGATGATATCCGGAGAATGATTTTTTGTTGCGATATTCACTCGTGATCGCCCGAAATCATTGCCACCAGGGAGAATGCGTTTCGCGATACACCCGAGAATTTTAACGATTTGTGGTGCTCGACGCGTTACCATGGAAACTACTGCGAATAACTCTCGGGCTCACTCTGTGCGATCGTCGCGCAACCACCTCGTTGAAAGCGCGAGATTGTTTTAATTCGGTAGAAAATAACGACCTTAGGAAATTTCTAACAGAAAACGGGTTTCAAATATTTAGGGGATATCCGCCCTTTTCGGTCGCTGGACCATCTGGGGTAATTTTTTCCGGTTACTCATTTCAAATCTTTGAAGAATAGTTACTTTCTTAACGTGAGCACGTAAAATCGCGCTTTCCGTTCCTGTGAAGTAAGCGCAGAAAGTAACTTTTTCGCATCGCGTGGGAGAAAAATACTGTGCATGCGTACAAACGCTATAAGGTATTTTTTCTCGCACTAGTGCGAGAACAGTACATTACGATACTAGTGCGAAAAAACTTTCCGACGAGCGTAAGTTTGCACGAGCCTAAAGCTCGTATTGCAATCAGTTAAGAATTAAGAAAAAGTTTTTGAACGAATCTCGTACAAAATTTTATTTTACAAGACGTTTACTCACCAGGTGATATAAAGTACCTTTCTGTGCACACTTTCCAGAAAAGAAAAGCGTAATTTTCGTGAATTTGTTAGGAAAAATTGTGTGAATAGCGGGGCGCAGAAAGGGGAATCCTGAGTCGTGGGAATGCACTCGTCTTCGCCTCGTGCGGCATTTTCACACTTGTCAAGAACTCCCTTTCTATACCTTTGCCATACACTTTTGTAGTATGCGATATATCCACCGCATCTCGGAGATATCTCGAATATATAAGAGGTTCCTTTGCGCTATCGTTCTTGGAAGAACGGGAAAAAAACATCCAAATACGATCTAAACATAATATATTTTTATTGACACGTAAATTCAATCTTGTTTACGTCGAATCGTACCGCGACGGTAAAGTAGTTTCTCGAATGCGCCGCCACGTGGCGCCGCTCTCTCGCCGAAACCAAAGCTTCGCGACCGCCCCGACAGATGGCGCGAGCGTTCCCATTGCGATTTCAAAAATACGTTGCTCGCGATGCGTGTACCATATGGCGTCTCGGTGTCAGCCAATCTCAGTAGGGCTTTTCGACTGCGGTGAGAGCAGTTGCTAAGCAACTGGGGTAACGACGCCTAGCGTGGTTGAGCGGCGGCGGATGGCGGCCCCCCGAAACTTGAATTAATGCACACGGCGCCTCCAAGAATATCCTCGGCTAGCCTCGGTTTAGCCGTTGCCCGCTCGCACTCTACGGCAACCGACGTCGCGGCTAGGTTGACCCTCCGCTTCGCGTGAGTCCCTTATATTTTTTTTACCTTTCAACCTCAACAATAATAAACGAAAAATATATATATATATATATATATTAATTCGTTCCCTGTTTTCGTCCCGTCGCTCTCGCCGCACACCACGCGCTTCCGCGATCGCGCGCTAATTATTTTTTTTCTTTTCGTCTTAACAAAACCATCGGCGAGAAACTTTTGTTTGAGCAGGTAGAAAGGACACCGCGTGGAGTTGTATTAATGGTATTAGTTATCCCGGCCGAGGGTGTCTCTCAGTCGCGTGTCCGCTCGAGCCTCTCGCCGTTCTCTTTCTTCATCACATCCTCTCGCGCACGGCGCGGTACACTCCGTGCCTACTGTTATACCTACAATCCACCGTGGCCGGGGAATAGTGAAACCTAGTTGAAAGATTGAATACATCGATGTTCGTGTTGTAAACCGGTTTAGGAGGGCGCGTTGCCGCGGGTTCCCCGATCGCCCATTGCCGCCGCCGCTACAGCGATACCCTCGTGCGGCAATCGCATAATGCTTCGCGAACTGTGACAAGTGCTGTTCGGTGGGAAAGGTGAACAACGAAATCCTCGTCGCGCGGAGAGAGATTCCGAGCGAGAGAGAGAGAGAAAGAGAAATAAAAGATCGTTCAGTGTTTGTCCGCAGTGACACAGTGACGGTCGGTGCGCGTGATCGTTAACAGTGCGTTCGCGGAGGCGACAAAAAACGGTTGAGTTACATTGTGTAAGAAACACCGGGCACGCGGATAACGGACGACGCAACGAGGATGGACGAGGAGGAGATCGACGGTGTTAAGTCACCGATAAAGAGGCTCGGATCGACCAGGAAACTACTCGTCTTCAATAGTGAGTTTTTACTTTCGATTACTTTTGTTTTATTTCGGAGAAAACATTTTCTGAGTATAGACTCGTATGTATATGTGATATCAGGTATACTTTTTTCTTCTTTGGCTAGATTATATAAGTTTATACTTCGTTTCTGTAAATATTAATAATAATAATAATAATAATAGTGATCTAAGGTACGATAACTCGGACAGCGTGTATCGAGGACTTCGTTGCGCACGTAAAACATTCCCGACACATCTCTCGCACGGTTTAGCCAAATGACACGAACATTTTTGTGTTTCGATCGAGTCTATAGCGAAAGCCTTTTCTCATTCATTATAAAATACCGACGAAGAAACCGCTAGTTTTCAATAGTGAGCTTTTACCTTCGATTATTTCAGTTTTATAATTTTTGATAAATGACTCGTAACCTAAAGTTTGATAACTTGGGTAACGTGGGGTTCTGAGACTTTGTTGCGCACGTAAAACATTCCTGACACATCTCTCGCACGGTTTAGCCAAATGACACGAACATTTTTGTGATTCGATCGAGTTTATAGCGAAAGCCTTTTCTCATCCGTTATAAAAGCATAAACGACCGTTTGCGTTGGTTTTTTTTTTTTTTTTTTCATTGTGCGACGCGTCTTGGGAGTGGATCAGCTGTTAATCGGCCGGGGAGAGAAGAACGTGGGAAAATAATGAAGCGATCACTTGCGCGCGCTCACGGTGCATGCTTTCTCGTTGAACCGACACTCGGCTGGGATTCTTGTGTGCGCTTTTTTGCGTCTGCAAGGGGGGGGGGGGGGGGGCGAGCAGGAAATCTCGATAATTCAGTATCATACTATTTTGCGATAGCGCAGTTCTTGCGTGAAAACGAGACTAGACTATTGGCGAGTTTTGTTAAACCTTTTTCTCCCGTCTGGGCTCACCTTCGGCCGACGGTTATCGATCGAACCTTTGAATCGTCGATTTTTCAGGCGCCATCGAACGAGCGCGGACAACCGCGCTAACGACAAAGAGAGAGGCGATGCTCTCACGAGATGCGACATTAACACAGTCGGTTTTTAACGTACATAAAAAAAGTAACACATTCTCTTCGGATTATTCACGGTCAATTACATTGTTGCAACTCCAAAGTGTTTTATATGCCTTTGTCGATAGGCGGACAACACTTTCGTTCTATACGAATCGTTAATTCTTAAATGTTGTGTCATTTTTATTTCCGTCTGGACTCTCTTGGGCTGACGGTTATCGATCGAACCTTTGAATCGTCGATTTTTCACGCGCTGTCGAACAAGCAAACAATCGCTTTAACGGAAAAGAGGGGGGGGGGGGGGGCATCCTTTCAACGAGATACGACATTAAGTGTGCATCGCGCATTCAATACATTCTCAACCAAAAGTTCAATTCGATCAAAATTTCAGTACTTCGCGATATGCCCAAAATCTGAAAAAATTCAGCTGTGTTAATGTCAAGACATTCGATTTTCCATTTTAATAATTGCGAAAAGGTATTAAAAAATTAATTGTTTACAAAAATGGCAGACCTTTTATTTTTCATTTTAAATGAATTCCTTCGTTTTTCAGAATTCATACGAATTTCTTCGGAATTTTCTTACATTTCAAAATAATTTTTTTTTCCAAAATTTGATAAATCGATGCATCACGATTCGACGGTACACACTAAAAGTTTCACGGCGATTGCGCCATTAATAAAAATGTCAATAACGAAAAATGAAAAATAAAAAACGTAAGAAATTTCTGAAAAAAATCATGTGGCTTCTGGGAAATCGACGAATTCATTTCAAAAGAGAAAAAAAAGGTTTACTGATTATTTGTTAAAAAAAAATTGTGGTTTTAGCACTTTGTTCATAATTTTTTGACATTATCATTGTGCAAAATTAATGCTCTTGGCACCTTTGACACGGCTGACTTTTTTTAGATTTTTATACCATTAGCGAGTGTTCAAAGTGCGCACTGAGTCTCACTTTTGGCTGAGAAAGTACGAGCGAAGCATCCATAACAGCGTTGATTTTTTACACGCAATAAAAATAAACATCAGCGCGCGGTGAAAATTTCACTACTTTGTAGCAAAGAAAAATCTCCGGATTAATCACGGTCAATTACACTGTCCCAACTCGAAAGCATTTTGTCCGCCTTTTTTATCCCTCAGCGAACTTTCAACAAATCATTAACTTTCGACAAATCATTAATCCTCAGATGTTACGAAAAATAAAAATGAAAAAGCAAAGCCGCCGTTGGACTGAAACGTTCTTTGCTACGTCCGCGCGCTTATCGATCGACGGCAATAAAGTGAAAAAAAAGCAAAAAAAAAAAAATCAAAGCTGGAAGTATAAGCGTGGATACAACAAGAGACAAAAAGTCACGTGCAAGTCGGCTCGGGAATCGTGTGCCCGCTGGCAGGTGAAGGGAATTGGAAAACGAACAAACTCGCCGTAACAGCGGGCATTCGTTCTCGGGTCCGCGGAGCGTGTAAGCTTGAAAGAAAATAAGTGAAAATAAAATTAAAAACAAACAAACAAAAAAATAGTAACGTAAGAAAAATAACGCGATGCTTACATCGCCATCGGCGTCAACTAACAGGTGCAATTTGTTTGGTCGGATGCCATTTGCAACTGGCAACCTACCAAGATCCATAGTCAGCCTCGCCGTCTTTCTCCCCTATACATGTATACACGCACACGTACACATCTATATATCGAATATATGCATTAATCGCGGTACACACGCGAAAATAAATCGGTACGTGTGTGTATCGTATCCGAAAGGTAAAAGGCCTCAGCGCCGCAAACTCTCCGCTCATGTTATATATATATATATATATATATATATATATATATATATATATATATATATATATATATATATATATATATATATATATGCATTTATATGTATTTTGTATATGCACGCACGAAGCTCGATATATCGGCAGATGCTGCGTGAAAATTTTTCTCCATCCGGTGTTGTGCTTGCAGCTGACGCGCTCCTCGCCGAGCGCAGAAGCGACGGTCCGTGAAGACGACAGTGTCAGCCGATGATTCGCTTGCGGCTTATATTCCTCCTTCCCCGCTGCCCCTCGTCGCTCCCCCAAAGCGTTATAACTCTATCTTACTCAAACGATGCCAGAGTGAAAGTTCCGCGAGATCCCCCCAAGAGTCAATCGTACAAAAAATGTATATCTATATATATATAATGTATATGTCGATCGGTCTTCAATCTGGCGAGGCGAGAGAGTTAGTTCGCGCTAATTCTCTTTGAGGTTTGTCAATGATAGACGATCCCTTGTGCGGCTCGAGTTAGGTTTGCTCTTGCTCCGGCGACCCAATACTGCCAAGGCTCTATCAACCGCAAACTACCTCTCTCCGGTGCATCAAAGACACTCTCGTGCCCCTGATACTTGCCGCCGCCACTGATTGCGCAACCGAAGGTAATTAACACGACCCTAAGCCTGATACGGTTACGGATTGGCTTCATCGACTGTCCTCCAAGGCCTCTGCCTCGAAACAAAGAAAAAGAAGCTATATATATATATATATATATATATATATATATATATATATATATATATATATATATATATATATATATATAATATATATATAATATAAATTACAAAAATAATTTTATTTTTGCAACGAATTTCCTCGTTACATATCGAATTTAAATATTACCGTAAACGGCCAAAGTCTGCCACAATTGCCGTTTACGTATTTACGAGCAGCAACATTTAAACGAAAAATTAACATTGGTATTATCGCCTAGCAGATGCCGTCGTACATACGACTTCCGGTCTACGCGATAAACACCAGACGGTCTATAAAATCTCGACTGTTACATGCCCAAATGTCGTACTTGTTACCGACGAGGAACGACCGACGATTACTGAGAACATCGGCGGTCGCCAGACTGTCCTCCAAGGCCCTTGGCTTGATTCAAAGAAAAAAAAACTATATATATATACATATATATGCCGATAGAATTTTCCTTTTTGATTTATTTTTTTGCAACGCATTTCTTCTTTACACATCGAATTTATATGTGACCCTAAATGGCCAAAGTTTGACACAGTTGCCAATTACGTATTTATCAGAGCAACAAGTTTTTTAACGCTGTATTATCGACTCTTACATTCGTCGTACATGCGACTTCCGGTCTCCCTGACAAACACCCGACGAGTCTATAAAATCTCAACTTTTACATGCCCGTATGTCTATCAACGTCGAGAAAGAGCGACAGATGATTACCGTGCACATCGTCGATCGCGAGACTATCGTCCAAGACCCTCGCCTTGACGCAATGAAAAAAAAAAACAAACTATTATATGTAATCTTAATGGAAAATTTCTCCTTTATATATCGAATTTAAATATAACCCTGAAACGGCAAAATCTGAAACAATTACCGTTTACATAGTTCGGAGAGCAATAAAAAAAAGAAATATTTTTAACGCTAGTATTATCGCCTCGTACATGCAGCTTCCGGTCTCAATGATAAACACCGACAGGTCCATAAAATCTCTGCTCTTACATGCCCGAATGTCGTATTAACGACGACGATGAACGACAGACGATTACCGAGAACATCGTCGGTTGCGGGGTCGAAGTGTACAAACATTGGAATCGTTCGCGTCCATAAGCTCGCGCGGCGTATAGCCGTTCGAAGCTACCGGCAGCGTCGCGTGCGGTCCCGTCGTCGTTTGCTCCTTTGCCGCGCCTGTGAATCGGTCGACGTTAATAGTGGCCCCGGTGTTGCTAGACGAAAATAGAACGGGCAAAGCGCAGGAGTAACGTTTACCGAATGCCTCGTATAGCCACATAACCGGGACAGCGTTATAATCGAACCGTAACGATTTGCGAGTCTCGGACCTGTTGTCGACTGCGCGCCCCGCGGCGGATAATGCCTGCACTACCGTCGAGTCCTCTGGTCGCTCAGATCTCACCTCTCGCGACCAGTTCGGGAATGTGTCGTCGCTGCTTCGTTACGATTATCAAATTGCAAATTTGTGCTGGCTCCTGCCGTCACAGTGGCAACTTTTTTTTCACCATACGGTGACGTACGACTTCGATTATTTCTTCTTCCTGTATCCTTTACGCCTGACTGTTGCAATCTACATAATGCATGTGCCACTTCGTACCCATAGAACTAGTACTTGCCTATTTTGGTAATAACCTTTTTGTTTACCCATTTTTTTTAATTATACATATTTAAATGTCTATTTATAATTTTTGCATTTATTATTTATATTTTATTTTATTAAATTTATTTGACGAATGTCTCCTTTACAATCAGAATACAATATATAATGAATCCTCAACATTAGAGCTCCAGAGTAACGAGCTATAAAAGTTGAAAAAGTTAAAAACACTTTTGTCTACGATTTATACAAATTTGAAACACTTAAATTTACGATTCGTGAAAGTCATTAATACTCCACGTGAGACTTGCTTATGACTGGGCGCTTTTCTTTTACCTTTCATTTTAACACCTCTCTTCTACTCATATCTTGGAACGGCTATGTTTGCTGATTTTTAAAAAAAGTTTCGAAAGACGGCCCAGTAAAATTCAGTGCCGAGAATTCATTGTCACATGCGTAATATTGTAACGATTGTGGGAAAGAATAACTCGCGTATTAGGTTTTTGGGGGGGGGGGATATTATTGGTACAATCACGGCTATGTATCTCGAGTATTAAGTGTCAAATGTCTCTAGCCTCTCAAAGTCCGATCAAGACTGTTTTATATGACGATTGATCTTGCATCAATCGTTCGTTCGTCTATTGTCAAGCCTAACTAATATCGTGTGTCTTAACGAACAGTCAGCTACATATTCGTTACAATATATATATATATATATATATATATATATATATATATATATATATATATATATATATATATATATATATATATATATATATATACACACTCTTAATAATGTTTGCTTTTGTTTTTATTTTACTTTGATTATTTAAGATCGCGTGTATATATATATATATATATATATATATATATATATATATATATATATATATATATATAATTTTTTGTATGCAATAATGAAGATTGAGAAAGCCTGGACAATTTTTAAGATTAATTTTTTAAAAGTGGGTTTCGAACCGCCGAGGAAACGCAGAAAAGCACCTCGAACATTTTTTTCCATTGGTGTCGGGTGGTAATCGAAACCTAACCGACCAGCGACCGAATCCAAACCACCCACTGCTCCCCTGTTACGGTTCTCGAGGCGTTCGTTTGTAACTCAGCACCCCGGGCCGCTCGTGCAGAATTCGATGCCCACTCGTCGATTCGTCGTCGCAGCGACGGCGAATTCTCGCCGTCGCTGCGACGACGAGACGAGAGGAGCGAGCGGCGATCGGGCGTGGTAGAGACAGTTATGGTACACCACCGCCGGAATGCACCTCGATGGCAGAACGCGCCGATCCTGTTGCTCGTCGGAGACTCTCAGCGAGCGGCGCAGCGGGAACAAAGCTCTCGGCCGTACCCGCCCGAGAAAGACAGCCAACACGAGGAACGACCGTCCATGCACGCTTGCGAATTATCCTCCGCGCCCTCTCTCGTGTTACGTGGATCGAACTCACTCGGTGATTAATCGCAAGGCCAATCTTTACGAGTGTCCTTTTTGGAGAGTAATGGCAAGAACATTTATTTCGCGACGTTTATCTACAATGACCTTGAATGTTAATTATAAAACGAGAAAAAAGTTTTATTCAAAAAACAAACAAACAAAAAATTTGGTATTTCTATCAGTACTGATTTGTCAAAAGTTACGTAATTTTGTGATTCATTTTTCGCAGTAAACGTTAACGAAGCCCCTGAAGTTGAGGAATGTATTTTTTTTTTTTATTAGTCACTATTAGCAAGAAAAGTTATTCGTTGAAGTGGCTACTGCACGAAACACTAGTCAAACCGTTGTTACTTTTTCACAATCGTTCATCCAAAATGTTGTGAGTTTATTAACAGTAACGGAAGTCTATTTGTATTAGTGCATGGATTCCCGATTACGGAAACCATTGGTAACGATCTTTTTGCAAATAGATCATTGATAAATGCAAATTTCCATGACGCGATAAATTTTCGTTAAGTTTTGTCGAGAATCCTTATTTTTCAATCGATTTTAATGTAGCGCGGCTCAATTTCTTCCTTAAAAGCTCTTCGAATTCACCGAATAGATTTTATAATAGTTTTGGCGGTTTAAAAATGTCAGCAATTTGTTTACGGGTAAAAAAATTCACCGGTCAAACAACGAGCCGCAATAGTCAAATGGTCAAACCTACAAAGAATCTACTTGGTCAATTCGTAGTGCAAAGTTTAAGAAGCAAAATGAGCTATGGTACATTAAAATTGGTTAGAAGATACAGATTTTGCTTTGAAAAAAAAAAAAAAAAAAAAAAAAAAAAAAACACAAATGCACAAACATGGACATTTGCATTAACCGATTGGCGTTCTCGTAATACCATCGTCATTAATATTGCTCTTGGTTGACACATCCAATAATACCACTCAACCTCCTTTACCGTCAATAAATGCAGGTAATTCTGGATAAAGAATTGTACAAATTTGCGCCACGCAAATAATTAAATTAAATAATTAATTAAAACATAATTGTTTAATCTTCTGGAGCGACGGGGTTGACACAGAAAAATTAAATATAGCCGAAAAATGCGATTTATATTCGTACAGATTTGCTTAACGTGGAACAATTTAGAAATTTATTATTGTTGGGATAAAATTTGACGTAATCGCTCGTTTCCCTCGTGGGAATAATCCGACGTTGTGGGGAGCTTAATAAACGGTATTTCGCGATAGATTAGAGAAAGAAGGATGGTTGGCTTCGTGAACGGTTTAAAGTCGCGTAAACATCGAACGTGTGTGGGGAGAACAACAGCGGCGCCGGGGGAATCGCCGGGCTGTTGTGCTCCCTTCTCGTTCGACCGACGGGAGCGACTGTTCAAAATGTCGGCGCCACGCGAAACGTGGCATCGTCTGCATATTAAAGTATATGCGAGGCGAAGGAGACTCGACGAGTAAGAGGGATGGATCGAGGGACGAACGGACGGAAAGGGGACAAGGAGCAGAGACGAGAATTCGCTGTCGCGGTAACGGTGAGCCAAGAGTTTATAAATCGTGCTGGGCTCTTAGCGCTACTCGTGCACGACGGCATCTTCTTATTCCCTCGGCTCTCCGGTGCACCTGACCTTTCTTCTCGCGCTACCGACACTTTCGCGTTCGTCCGTCCGGGAGTTTCTTCCCTCGTTATTTTTTTTTTTTCTCTACACTTTTTATTGTTTATTGTTTTATCAAATAAACTTGATTTTATTTTATTTTTCAAAAATTCTTTTGTTTTTCTAATACGCTTTTGTTTCTCAAAAATGCATTTATTGAGAATATCGTGCAGTTTATCCAATATCTGGTACAGTTTTCTTTGCGGTAGTTACAACTTTCACATCGACATTGCCAATGGTCCATCGACCGAAGTCCTTCGGCCCAATTTTCTTTTAGTTTACAACATTGATTTTATATTACAGAATTTATTTTATTCTCTAAATATATTTTAAAAGTTTACTAAATATTTTTTCAAAAATCAAAGTTTATTGCATTTTTTCAAAATGTACTTCAATTTTCGAAATTTACTTTATCAATTGGGTTGAAGGACCGAAGTCCCTCAGTCCAATTTATTTCAGTTTTCAACATGTATTTTATATTCAAAATACATTTTTTTTTTTTTTTTCCCGAAATTGACTTTATCAATTTTTTCTTACATTGCGTGATAAATAAAATGGAATTCGATGACAAAGATGTTTATTGTCCGACATCGGCGATGGTGGAGAATCGGAGAGAACGTGAAACGAAATGGAAAACTCTCGACGCGCTCGAGGAGTTCGCGCGCACCTCCGAGCGAGAGAGCTCAACGGTTCACATCGCCGATCCGATTGTATCGGCTCGAATGCGTTGCGAAGCCGAGTCGTTGTTTCGTCCCTCTCTCTTATTTTCACCGAGGCGCGCGAGCCGTGCGTGCATTCGAAGATCATTGACCCATCGTGGATACGCAAGTTCGTTACCTGAACGAGCAGCGCAGCTTTGACCCTACGCCGTTGTGTGTGCGAGCGATAAAACGAAGGCTGCTTTCCGGTCGAGCGGCCTATCCCTGTTCGCTCGCTCGAGCGCAGCTGGCGATTTACCGATTTTTTTTTTCTTCTTCTTTTTATAACAGCGATATAGCAAGCTTCCGATATCCAAGGCTCTCCAGCCAAGCTGAGTTTACATTGGCGAGATTGTTAAATTATTCATTAAATTAACTTGACTCATTAAATTATTCATTATTCCAACAGCCACTTTCCAAACGTCGTCCGGTTGTTCGGAAAAAAATTGAGGAAACCTTTTTTTTTTTAACAAAGCATCCCATTTGACATGCGCAAAGTGATAATAATTGCCCAATTAGTAGAATCTCGAATCATTTTCGTCTCACAAGAAAGAACAGAAAACACAGTAGTAGGGGTAAAAAAAATTTATTGACAATGCTGTACATTTTTACAGCTATTATCTTATTCTAATTTCACACCTAAAAATAATTACGTACAATTGACAAAGGACCGTCGACCTGAGTGCTTCAGCTTCGAAATGAATTGTTTTTTAATTTTTTTTCGATATGCACGCAGTAAATTGTACACAAGTACAACTATGACCGCGGAAGAATTAAAAAATAACACGCAAAATGGTAAACAATTACATTTTTTTCGACCCTCGAGAAGACAAAAAAAATATCGTAAAAACTTTTATCTTTTTCTTCTATATATTCGCAATAAAACATATACAATTAACTGTGACAGTGCAAAAAAAAACAAAAAAAAATGTAAGACGGTTTTTTTTTCTACGGACGGTAAAGAATTAAATTTTTTTTCGCCCCTCAGACAGAAACTAAAAAAAGACCTTTTGTTTTTGACAAGTGTTTACACAATTCGTAAACTGTTTACAAAAGCAAATACAAAATGGTAAAAAAAAAAATGTAAAACAGAATGGGAACCCCCAGTGTACGCGCAATATTTGCATTTGTCTCTCGTGTCTCTAATACATCCAAGTAGCCGACGTATGTGGTACGTGTAGTGTACCGGCTATGCGCACAAAGGTTGCGCAGCACAACGCTCTTTATCAACAGTGGCGATACAGCACCGAAGCGCGAGCCAAGGACATCTCTCACCGTGAATTCTTATCCCCCCTTGTCCTTCCCGCGGGTGCTATACACGGTCTCGCCATTCCCGCTGTTTACTGCCGTATCGAGGGCCGCGTCGGGGCGACGCGATCCTGACCCGCTCAACTGTACTGCGCTATGACCCCCTGCAGACCTAAACCCTGATCTCCGTATACATTTAAGCTCCCGTTTAAAATTTTATCGGGCGCATCGGGACGCTCGACGAAAATACAATTTTTGTAATTTACTTTGAGGTCGAGTTTTTAGACACAGTTTGTACAAGACTTTACGAAGTTTGAGTTTTTTTTTTTTTTTAATTTAAAAATCTAAAATAACAACGGACTTATTAACAATTAACAACGGACGTCGTATCTCAAAATCTAGTCCTTTTTTTTTGGTTGGACGAAAAAACGACCTTAGTCGTTTGTTGTTAACAAATAAATGCATTTTTTTTTTTTTTTAATTCGGTCATTAGATAAAAAATGTTATAATCAAGGATCTCTTCAAAATTTCAACTCAATCGGACAAATAGATTTTGACAAATAGACAAATAGATATACGATATCGGTTGTTATTTGTTAATTGTTAGTAAATCCGATGTTAATCGATGTTTTTCAATTTAAAAAACTCAAACTTCATAACACCTTGTACTGTGTGTAAAAACTCAACCCTATCCTCCGAATATCAATTTATCAATTTGGGGATATCAATCAATCAAGAATATCAATTTGTGTATTTGTAAAAACATCGTTATCGATAGATTCCTTAATTGATACAAATCGACTTCCGTTACTGTTTATAAATGCACAACATTTTGGACAAACAATTCCGAAAATTTAGCGCTCGTTTGACTGGTCTTTCGTGCAACATTTACTTTTTAACCCTCTTCCGTTCGACCAATAATTATATTCGAAAAATCACATTTACTGGATTCAATATGACACGAAGGTTAAAAAAAAAAAAAACAGCCGTCGATCTTTAGGGATTGAAAATTTAAAATTTGAATTTTCTTCTCTCTGATCTTCTCTTATCTGCCCACGTTGCCAGAGGTTTTCTCCCGGCTTCGTTGTAAATTCGATCAGTCACGGGGGGGGGGGGGGGGGGGGGCAAGCCGGAAGTGAGAGCCAAGAATCCAAATCTTCTATCGCCTGCCTCGAAGCCACCGGCTAAACCTTCGTCGGAATAGTTTCGCCCAAAGCCTCTTTCGCCTCATCCGCGTTCCAGCCAGTCGGGCGATGGATAAGTAATGCGATCCATAACGATAATCTTCCCCCCCCCCCCCTCCCTACCGTTGTTTCTCATAAAAGCGTGGGCGCGAAATTAGCTCCAAGGAAAATCACAATCTCGAGATTGCCGCACAGCTCCCGGAACGCTACAGTGTCGCGCGTCACTCAGGATCGTTGCACGCGAGGGTAGCGAGCCCGAGAGAAGGTTCTCTGAAATTGCATTAGCGATGGACGGCAGTCCCCTCACGTTGCGTCCGGGTGTCTTGTGCCAGATTATATATATATATATAGGGTATTCCATACCGATTAGACCTAGGTCTGGGCCTCGACTTTTCCAATTCGGTCGGTAGTTTTTATATTGTTGTTCTAACTCTAAATATCACTCAACATTTTTAAAGATTTTTTTTTATTTGTACTGATTACAATTTTTCAGTGAAGATATTATTGAATTTAAAAATCTGAAAAAATTCTCGATATTCCGGTATTATGTGTGAACATTTTTAAGCCTGGACCCAGAATGGTCCGACGCTTGGTTCTAGATGTTTTTTTTTTTTTTTTTTTTAGCTTCTCTTGAAGAAAACGTTTTTGAATATGGAAACCGTAGCCAGTTCACTGTGGTCTGCCAGTACTTGTATGTATAACACAGGTGCGGTGAAAACATTTTCAGATTTTTTCGATTTTTATTTCGTTTACTAAACAAAATTTAATGTCAAATTAAAACGAACACAGGCGATTGAAGATCTCGAAAAAAATGTTCAATAATACTTTGTTCGATATCACTGCTGATTCCTTATGAGAAAGGTACGTTCGTGACAAAAAATATTTTTTTTCCAAGATTCTACTGTCACAATACTCGAAATTGTCCATAACATCTTGATATGTGAACGTCAGCTCAAGTTCGAATATGTGTATTGTTGCCCTAACAATATGTTGACTTTGAAAAATTGCAATTAATGCAAATAAAAAAAAAATCTAAACAAACTTTTGAGTGATTTTTGGACTTCGAACAACAATATAAAAAATTACCGACCAAATTCGATAAGTTGTGGGCCAGACATAGGCCGAATCGGTATGGAACGCCCCATATATACGTGTATATATATATATATATATATATATATATATATATATATACATATATATATATATATACATATATATATATATATACACGTTTATATATAGACGGGAGGATGAGGTAGGAAGACGACGACCCTTGGTCTCTTCGCTCCTCGGGCTAGGCGTAATTTTCAAAAGGGGATTACCCCCTCCCCTCCGTCCCTTTTCTCCTCGTCGCATCTTCGCTTCTTACCTGGAACGCGAAGCAATTCCTTGCTGGTTCCTCTCGAGCGATCGGTCCTTTCCTAACAAGATTATTGTCCCAGAACTCGGAGAGGCCAGCTGCACCGGTCGCATCGAATCTCCCTCCCGTCCGCGCTCGAAACTAGACAAAAGAATTTTTCCTTCTCCGCCAAACACACGACGTGTCAGCGCGTCGGAAATTGCCGTAGTAACGCTGTGGCGTCGCTGCGGGACGCAACCGTGACGCTCGTACGTTTTTAATTGACGATGAAAACGCTCGGCACATATTCGCGGTTCTTAATTAGCACGCGTGGCGATGTATAAAGTGGCCTGCGGTGAAAGAACGAGAGAAAGAGAGCGGGCGGATAGAGAGAAAAAAAAAAAATGATACGTATAACATGGCTCGAGGCCGCCACGACTCTTCTGATGTGTGAATTATGCGCCGTCGGTTCTCACGGCGCGACGACGCCGAGCGAATAAAATAAAAGTTCGGTTGAAGAAGAAGAGAAAAAAAAAATAATAAACAGGAAGAAAAAAAAAATAGAGAAACATGGTATGAAACGGCGATGTCTGATGACGCATGGTGCACTGTACGGTACGAAACTAACCTCTCTCGCACCTAGCCGGAGAATCGCCTTTCGCATGTTTTTCATCCTATAAACAAGGCACTACTGAGCGTCTAACCTACGAAGTCCGAACCAAATGGCGTTTCGCGAGCCACACGGTAAAGTTGTCTATCGGGTCGTTACTCGGTTCTGGGATATACACAAAGGCGCACGCGTTGGAGACGGCAGAGATCGATTGGGGAACAGTATCGACACGATGAAAATCCACTTTATCGAACAGTCGGGGATTTTTCGGTCGGAGTCCCGAATTTCTCGGTTATTCGCACGAGCACACCGTAGGACCATGGACCATAAATATATGTATATTTTTTTTTCGTACGTATATATACGCATTGTGCGACAACGTAACGCGGCTGTTTAATCTATAAATAAGGCACGAATCGTCGAGCCTACGATGTTCCAACTAAATGGCGTTTTATGTGCCACGGAAAAGTTATCTATCAGTTCGAAGTCTCGAATTTCTAGGTTATGTACACGAGCCCGTGTACCACGGACCATAGATATATGTATATTTTTTTTTCGCACGCACGTATATATCCGCTATGCAACAACGTAACGTGCCTGTTTTTAACCTATAAATAACGCGCGAAGCGTCGAGCCTACGAAGTCGTAACTAAATGGCGTTTTATGAGCCACGGAAAGGTCGTCCATCAGGTCGTTACTCGACACTTGGATGTACGCAAATGTACACACCTGGAAGGCTACGGCAGAGATAGACTGAGGAACAATGTCGAAAAAATGAAAATCCACTTTGTCTCACTGTGAGACTTTCCAATCAGAGTCTCGAATTTTTAGATTATGTACACGAGCATTGTAGACCATGAGCCGTAAATATGGGCAAATTCTTCCATACGTACGAAGCTTGGACGTGCTTTTCCGGTAGGTTGATTGGGGAACAGGGAAGAATCGCAAATTTTAGAAACTGTAGCAAATTGATCTTTATGATCGTAACTCGAAAAATCCACGTCACAGTTACGACTACGAAACAACCTCTGCGTATCCGCAACGTGACAACGTAACTGTAGCTGTTTAGCCTATAAATAACACACGGAGCGTCGAGCCTTACAAAGTCGCAGCTAAGTGGCGTTTTATGAGCTACGGAAAAAGTTGTCTATCGGGTCGTTACTCGGCCCAGCGAGATGTACACAAAGGTACGCTGGAGGCTGCACAGTAAACAAATCATTTCGTTAAATCGGAATAGGAAGTTTCGTAAAAATAATTCTGTTAAATAAGTTTAAAAAAACTCGTTTGTTCAGTTCCGAATATATTTTGATTGTGCAAACCTGTCCTTTTATTTCCCGTGCCGTTGACAATTTTAGTTTGCACTATTATTCGTAAAATCATAGCCGGATTATGCGATCGTGAAATTGACAAATAAATAATTTTGGACGTTCGTGGACAATGAGTTGTTGTAAAAAGTACAAAACTTTTTTCCTCTGTACGAGAGAGATTGATTGAGGAACAATATCGAAAAAAAAAAAAAAACGAAATGCCACTTTAGGCCATCGCGAGACTTTCCAGTCGAAATTACTGCCATACACCAGAATCGTAGACCACGGTCCATAACTGTATGTATATTTTTTCGCGCATATGTAAATATTTCCTAAATGACACACAGAGAAAAAGTTCGGCGTGTGGAAGAGGGCACGGGGGAAAAAAAAGAGCGACTGTTTTAGCCCGGAATTTCCGGACCGGAAATAGTCACGGTCGCATTTTCTCGACGCTGTACAAAACACGAAGCGCGCGCGTCTATCCGAGAGACCGACGATCGACGGTTGGCTTGTTGTTGTACACACGAGTTATCGAATAATGACTGACGCTAGATTGGGTCCCGCAAGTGAATCGCACTTCCGTTCGTTTGTATTCGTACAGGAAAGAGGAGAGATTCTGCGAAGGGATTGAGGGAATACTAATAGGAGAAATGATTTACGAAGGTGGAATACGAAAACGATCAAGTCTCTCCCTAGCCAGGCGCGTGCGCAGTATTGTTTTTTTTCGTGTTTTGTATTTTTATGTTTTTTTTATTTTTTTATTTCGAACGACGAAATGTCGTCGAGCGGCCGATGGGTCTTTGTTCGCGGGATCGCAGTCATCGCGCTGCGACTAGAGCCGGGGAGTTTATCGATCGAGAATTGCGAGCATATGGAAAGGAAGAAGAGGAGAAGACGACGGCAAACCGCCGACGCCCTCGTGTGTACTACGGGCTGCCTTTCCAGCGTCGGGTTACAGCGCAGCCATGGAAACAAGCGGTACAGTCATTGGCCTCGGTCCAGTGCGTTGGCACACCTTCGGCGCGCAAGTTCCGCCGAATGGCAAAGGACGTTAGGCCAGAGCCAATGCCCAGTTATTAATCGACGAGGAACAAATTTTTTGCGACAATAACTGAAAGCAATGGCAAGCTGACAAATTTCTCGTTTCCGAAATACAACCAAACCCCGATCAACCGGGAAACTCGGGACTGAAAAGTCCCCGCTTCATCGAAATGCCGGCTAATCCGAACTAGACAGCGAAAGTATACATAAGTCAATGATGGCTAACGATCCAAATTTATCTTGTCTAGCTACAATGACATTTGGTACAACTTGCGCTTGTTAAATAGTGTCAACTAGAATGCAAAGCTTTGGATTTTTTTTTCATTGATAGTAAGTAAGCTGGTATTTTTTTTTTTTTTGAAGTACCAATGACTTTGATTTCCTACGCGCATAAAAAAAAATCCTGGGAAGACGCACGGTTAATCGTGCTTTACTGTACTTCGATGAATTACAAAGAGATACATATTTTTTTTAAATTACGGAACGAAATAACAACATAGATTTCGTGAATTCTGATGTAAGAACTGAACTAGTGCATATTCACTGAAATAATATCCTGGGTCATTTGTCAATTAACAGAACGACACTTAAGATAAGCTACGTAGAGAGCGGGTCAAGCTAACTTCTTATGACTGTCCGATTATCGGGTCGCTTATGTGGTTTTGCCAATTTTCAGACGGTCTTTTAGCAGAATGCACAAATAGAAGATATTTAGACTTAAACCTTATGTAACTTTTTTTTCTGCGCATCGAATGTTTGTAGACACGATTACAAGTGTCAATTTGGGTTTCTAATACTTAAGTTCGTAATAAATCGATAATAGGAGCGTCCGACGACTCGGACGTGTCCGAGCATTGCGATCGTTACCTTAACATGCCCGACAGCTGTGATTCGTCGACTGCTCACGAGAGCCACGATCGAACGACTCTGGTCACGAAGTTATCGCGACGAGAATCTTAAGGACGTATCTTCTTCTCCAGCTCGAACGTAAAACATCCGACCTTAGGATTTTTAGTCGCGGCATATTTTCTCAGCTTTGCACATGTCCCAGGTGTCCAATGACAGTTTTCCTTCGTCTCGCTTCGTACCGTCGCGCGTTAACAACGATACCCCGGGCTTATGGAGTCTCGGCCTTGGTGGGACAAATCTTCAGCAGTCGGATTACATTTGAAATCTAAAAAAAAAACATAAATATAAAAATCAGAAATAATATAAATTAAAATTAAAAAATTAAAGCACTTGGGCTGAAGGACTGAGGTCAATGACCTTTTGCCAGGGTGTATAATTATCCTTGGACATGAAACTAGTTTAAGAGCATAGCTGCACAAACGATGAAGCATTAGCAATAAATTTATTTCACTACTGCTAAAAATAATTGCGGAATATCGGCCCTAAGTGATCAATTTTAACGAGTCGAATTAAACTAAACATATTAAAAAAGCAACTGTGATAATAAACAACAACAAAATCTAAACGCCCTCGCTGCTTCCGGGTGTGTAATTTCAGACACGAAGCGTCGTGGAAATGGCGAAAGGCGAAAGAAAATTCGAGCATTTCCATGCACCGGCTACATTGGACTTGCGAGGAATCGAGGCAAGAAAACCGGTAGAACTCTCGTCGCTGGCCACCTTTTACGCGAGCTTGGGAATTTCCTTCCGGCTTCTTTTATCTCGGACCTCCGGTTCTCTTCGGCGTTGAGCGAGGCGCGGGGGGGGGGGGGGGCATGGAAGAGAGTCCAGGGGCACTCAGGCGACGTAGCCGAGGGTTTTGCACAGTTACGCAGAGGAAAAATCAAGAGGAGCTCGGGGAAAGAAAGAGAGCGGGAAAGCGAGCTCGTCGTCGCTGCTGTGTAGCACTATGGGACGAAGCTGCACGAGCGCCGAGCGGACGCGGCGGCAGGGGGGGGGGGATGGCGGAGCCAGAGAATAAAGAGAGTAAAATTCAAGAGGCGGAAGGGGGAAGAAGGAGGATGTCGGCTCGATATTAAACTAGACGGAGGCGGGAGTCAGGGCGTTCCGTTCCAGTGGCACATGCTGTGGCTCAAGCGCATTTTACAAAATACAATAAAGCATGTAAACATTGAACGAACAAACGGCGCTCGCCGAGCGCTCGACGAAGGGCACGAATGCACTTGTCGAACGACCATCGAAAGTCTAATGAGGCAATTCATTTCCATCCGCGGATATAATCAATCGCACCGCACTCTGGTCAATTGAATATCGATAGATAAGTAAGGGCTGAAGGATCCAGGTCGACGGACCTTTGCCAAAGTGTAAAATTAACATTGGATACAAAAGTTTGTATAAGATCACTGTAAATACGAACTTTGACAATAAATCTCTTTTACTACTATTAAATAAATAAAAATAGAAATATTAAACATTTTTGAAGAAAATTAGGAATTTTCAAAAGATTAGAAATTTTCAAAATTAAAAATTTTGAAAACATAAGAAATATTGAAAATAAAAAAAATTTGAAAACATACAAAATTTTATAAATATTAAAAATGTTGAAAAGATTAGATATTTTTGAGAAGATTTAGAAAGCTTAATATTTTGAAAGATTAAAAATTTTAATAGATATATATTTTTTTTTGTTTTGAAGATTAACATTTTTTTTAAATGTAAAAAGTTAACCGAAACACATATATTAACGTCACCTGCAATAACCGGATGTCGAACCACAAAAAAAAAAACGATTCTGAGACTCTCGTCACCGTCGAGGGTTGTAATTTCGAGCCTGTGGGACAGGTGCCGGTTTGATTGCACGAGCCGAGCGACATTATAATTCCGTCGAGGTAAGGCAATCTCAACAGTGTACCCGCACACGATCTCTTGTTCTCTGACGGATCGGTCGATGAAAAGCTTAAACACTTGTTGTCCAAACTGGCGGGGTTGGCTCGTGGAGGCCGACGATCGCGGTGATGCGAGCCTCGCCGAGTGTTGCGACACAGTCAAGCCGTGTATACACGAACGCACCGACGTCACTCGACGCACGACGTAGCCGGCGCGCGCTCGTGTGACGATAGTTTCGACACTTGGCACGGATGCGGCAGGCCCTCCGATATACACAGCGCCTCGCGTTTGTGTACTCTCATTATTACTATACATATACCGTAATATAGTCTAAGCTGACTGCCGTGGGGTTGGGTTTCAACGCGTCGGGCACAGTCGATGCTGCCGGTATTGCGGTGGCACAGCTCTCGTATCGCACAGCGGCGACGAAACTGGCGGCTGACGAGACGAGGGAAACTGTGGGTGATTATTTCGTCCACGTTACCGCTATGCCCAGGACGCTGAGTTACTGTACAGAATCCCCTAGTGTGTATATATATCGATCGGACACTCGCATCGATACTCACTCCACTAACTTTCTGATGTGAGTATGTTATATATACTATAACATACTCACGAAAAGGCGAAAATGGCGGTTTTATGCACGCTTTGCGTGCGTAAAAGCGCCATTTCCGCACCTTGTGAAACACGCAATAAATGCATTTTTTATGATTATTCCAAATTATTAAATATTACTTTCAAAAAATATTTAATAGCGTCGTACACAATTTTTTGATAAATATAAAAAAGAAATGAATTACGAGTATAGATGAAGTTTCGGTAAAACTTGTAAAATTATCCACACGACAGAGACCAATAAATATTTCGGAAAATCCTTCGAAATTCGATAACGTTTGATGAGGCTTATAAAAAAAAATAATAAAGATTTATTGACTTTGAAAGAGGGGGGGATCGAGCGGATTGTATTGACGAATCGAATTGCAAGGGAGAAAACGCAGATATTCACAGGCACTCACAGATGCCACTCCAGCACCGTTCTCTTTAAGGGGCTGTGAAAATGCGATGACCATAACACCGCCAGTGTATGTATAGAGAGCGGATCGTACCGGAGTCACAGTCACGGTCACGCTTCGAGGGTTGAACGCCGCCGGGCAGCAGCGAGCAGGAGGCGCGGAGGTGGCCATCCGAGGGGCGCGTGGTGGGGGGAGAGCCTCGCCGAAGGTAGCGCGGAGCGAGACGGGACCGTACAGCGTGCACAGGCGGGAAGGGATGGAAATAGAGAGAAGGTCAGTTGGAGGGAGAAAAAAGGAAATAGGTGGACGAACGAAGACGGAAGTGCGTGACAATGCGAGAGAAAGAGAAAATTGCAACGCGTTATATATATAGTTAGGCAGCTAACTATACGAGTAACTTCCATTGATTCCTCGTACCTGCCCGTCCCCTCCGCCTCGCCGCGCCTCGCACTCGCTACCTCGTCTCCGTTCTGTTTATCTTCCTCTCGCTTATCCGCCCGCATATTGTCGAACTTTTTTTCTTTTTTCTCTTTAACCCGACTCCTTTGTCGTTCGTTCTCTTTATCTCTTTTAGTGCTACGAGTCGCGCGACGTATATTTTTCCGTGGCCCGGCCTGTACCTGACGCTAATCAAGTTTCTCCGGCTCTCGTTGCGGGAGAGCTGGGGAGTTTTTTTTTTTTCGTATTACCCGACTCCCTCGTCCGCTGACGGCTTCGAGGCGAAATCGTGCTCGGGTAATTTAACGAATTAGCCGGTGGGCGAATCGTTTCGCGTGTCTGCTGAGTTCCTTTACTTTTGTTTACGCGCAATTATTGTAATTTACATATTTACGGAGGTGTCCGAGGTAATTTGAAAAAATGAAAATTCACTAATAAAGTACACGAGGTACAGGAGATAAAACTAATGCTTGGGAGGTTGAACAAAAATTTTTCAAAATTTCAATAAATGTTGACGAAACCCTTTTTTTTTTGTATATCAACATTTATTCTTTTCGTGGATAAATTTTTTCCACGTTATAGTATATATAATATATAGCGTATATTATATGTAACGACCGAGGGAAATAAAAAGAGACGCAGATTATAAAAAGACCGAGAGGCGGAATGTTTATTGGCGCAAACGATCGCTGCACAGTCGATCGTACATTCGTCCGTCAAACGTCCTGCTGTTCGAGCGGCTCATCGATCGATAAATCGTCATCCTATCGGGCGTGCGATACTCGCCACAAATATATATATATATATATATATATATAGCTCACAGTTTTGTTCAATTGTCTTATTTTTTATTATTATTATAAGAATATTTTTCTGACTTTTTTTTTGTTTCTCCGCTGTGTCTGCCCCGATCGAGCGACCAGGTTCGCCTCCCCCGTTGCGTGCCGTGCGAGGGCGCATCGTTTCGTCTCCTCCGCAGCGCGATACAAGCTCCCCGGTCGTTTCCCCGTTCGTCACGTTCTCGCTCGCTCTCGTGCCACCACCACGCTTTGATAAATTGTATCGAAACCGTCGCGTCTATTCGCCTTTCCCTCCGCACCTCCGCCGAGGAGATTGGCGGAGAGAGCGAGGCTCGTTTTACCCCTCGATGCGTTGTGCACGAGACACGCGCGTTTCCCGTCGGGGGCCTCGCGAAGTCTTCCCGGCGCTCGCCGAACGGTGCCGAGCCTCCCGCCTTCCCGCTCTCTGTTGTGCCTCTGCTCTCTCGCAGCCGGCTCGCGCGATTCGACTGCCTAACGAACACGCTCGGCGCACGGTAATACTGCCGACGGCCTCGGTCAGTCGGGTTCAGGAGCCTCGCACGTACTCTCCTCGGTAACTCCTCGAAAGTCGGCTCTCACCGCGAACGCTCGCTCGATCTCCCTGAATAAAACTTTGTTTGCTTTTTTTTTTTTAATCAATGAAAATTTGCACGTAAAGGAAACACCAATTAATTAACGGGGAGTCGTGAACATAACGGAGAGTAATGTTTCAACGGAAGGCTCGTTAACTGTAGCAGTACGCAGCCTGTCGACCGCTTTACTGGGTGTTTTCTTCAACGGAGAACACGCGATTTAATTTAAATCGATTGTTTTATGTTTTTTTTTTTTTTTTTTTTACGGTAACCGACGAAGAGTCGGCGCAATAATTCCGTTAAAGGAATTCGATAACAATAGTCGTGTCTGCGTGCGTTTTCATAAAACATAACAATTTTTTCATATACCGTTGCAATCACCTTTTCGACAAATTTCTCATCATTGATATTTTCTTTTTGCATAAACGAAAATAAGAATAAAAAAAAAAACAATCGCTACAAGAAGAAACACCTCGTAAATACATCTTCAGGATAACGAAAAAAGACACGACAAATTATGTCTTAAATGAGACCGAATTTTAGGGAAATTGAAGATTCTCGGTTTACATGCAATTTTTCATATACCCTTGTTATTATTTTTGCGCAAAGTCAATGCCATAAATCAACCGACAAAAACCATTGATCTTTTTCGACAAATTTTTCATAATTTACGTTGTTTGGCATAATGGAAAATAGAAAAACATTTTTTTTTAATAATTATAGGAAGAAATACCTCGTAAATACATCTTCAAGATAAAGCAAAGAAAAAAATCTTCAATCAGTGGCATTAATTAACGCCTGTATTCCACCCTAATCGCAAGAAGAGAAGCCGGGTCGAGGTGGGGTTCGGTGAATTCGTCGTGCCATTACATCGTCGCCGCGAGAACGGAGAACACGCGAGAGGGCGAGGGGGCTCCGTAGGACTCTCATCCCCCCTCCTAGCGAGGCAGCAACCGCAAAGTCGACGGAGAGAGCGGGACAGTACAGTACAGAAAAAAAAACACCCCGTAAATAGATAATCAAAATAAAGTTAAATAATAATAACAATAAATCTTTAATTTCAATAATTTACTTCAATTTCGCTATAACAGTCCATTAATTTGTCATCACAAATGTACATTAGATTTAATGTACCAGTTTTTGCATAAAGACTTCCAGTCCGATACATTAAATTTACAATTCTTTTCAACAGTGTCCAGTAAAGGAAAAGGTAGCTCGTAAATAGATCTTCAAGATACAGTGAAAAAATAAAATACAAATAAAACCTTTCGTCAATCAGTGGCATTGATCAACGTCTGTATTCCACCCCAATAGCAAGAAGAGAAGTCGGTTCTGGGTGGTGTCTGGTGAATCCCTCGTGCAATTACATCGTCGCAGCGAGAACGGAAAACACGCGAGAGAGCGAGAGACGCTCCGTACGATTCTCATCTCCTTCCCCGCGAGGTTACGACCGCGAAGTCGACGGAGAACGCTATCCAGCGTATACACGTACGGTAAAGGAAAAAACACCTCTTAAACAGATCTTCAAAATAAAGTAAAAATAAAGAAATTTTAATACAAAAATAAAATAAGAATAACCGGTCGATTCGTCGTGCCATTACATTACAGTACAGACAGCAACACCGCGTAAATACACCTTGAAGTTAAAAATAAATAAAAATAAATACAAATAAATACAAATAAATACATATAAATACAAATAAATACATATAGATACAAATAAATACATATAAATACAAATAAATACATATAAATACAAATAAATCAAAATAAAACCTCCGCCAATCAGCGGCATTAATTAACGCCTGTACGCCACCCTAATCGTAATAAAGGGAAGTCGTTTCGAGGTGGGGTGCGGTGAGTGCCTGGTGCAATTACATCGTCTCCGCGAGAGCCGAAAGCACGGGAGGGAGCGAGAGTCCTCTCCCCATCCCCCTCCCCGCGAGGTTGCAACTGCGAAGTCGACGTAGAGAGCGGGTGATCCGGCGTACGGCGTGAGAGTCCGCGAGCGCGCCGGAGTCAAGGGGGTGGATCTCTTTTCGAGCCCGAGCGAGAAGGAAAAGTTTAACGGTCGCCTCCGCCGCCGGAGAAAGAGAGCGAGCGCGCGCGCGCGCGCTCGCGAGCCACGGTAAGGGAAACAGAGAAACAGTCACGGGGCGAAAGCGAGGGAGCGCGTCGTTGAGTTTCTCGGTAACGGAAGGGAGACAGAAAATCCGGTTGCCTGGCGACCGGCCAGCCATCTAGTTCGATCCCAGCCGGCCGACGAGCAGCAGCAGCAGCAGCGGCGGCGGCGGCAGCAGCAGCAGCAGCATCAGCCACAGCCACCCTCGCGCCCAAGGAGCAAGAGGAACGCACACAGTCGTTCCGTTGCGGCACGAGAGAGAGTGCATTCGTCGATTCGACGCGCGCGCGTTCCCGTCTCGGCCGTGTTCTCCCTCTCGCTCCTCCGACATAGCCGGATAGCGATTGACAAGTCCGACGAAAATCCCCGGCGGAATATCGGCATCGAGCGTCGCCGGATGAGGACGCCTCGAGTTCGACGCGTGAAAAAGATTTCCTGTGACAAAAATAGAAATATCGAACATCGATAAAAAAAAAAAAAAAAAAAACAAACGAAGAGATAAGTGGAAAGAAATTTAATATAGAGGGAAAGAAAAAAACATCGTCGTGTTTTCCGCGACGAAAAATTTGCGTTGTGTTTCGTGCGCGGAGTAAAAAACGTGTTTGAGCGAACGAGAATATTTAACGGTCGGGCGAGAGTGGACCTTGAGCGCGATCTACAGGGCGGGAGGAAAGGGCGAAGAACCGAGGAGAAAGATAAAGATACAAGAACGTGGGAAATAAGAAGGGACGAGGGAAAAATAAGGAGGGAAGGAAAAATAAGAGAAAAAAAAATACATATAAGAGGACTGTAAGAAGGGGGTGTGTGCATGCGCTCTGCGTGGCCGGGGACCGAGTCGGGGAAGGACGAGAGCGGGTTTCGGTGAGAAGCTGTGCGAGAGGAGACCGAGGAATTTCTTCGTCGAGAATGGATAGGGAAGGAGAATGAGATTCGCGCGGAAAGAGGCTTAGCGCGTACTGTCTCTCTCTCTGCCCGTCGGAAGGAGGAGAACAGGAGAAGCGGCGAAAAGGAACGAGGCGGGGAAGGAGGGGGAAGAGAAAAAGATAAAGACAGAGAAAACCGGCCGGCACGAGCGCGCATCGATATCTCGTCTTTACTGTTGATCGAGCGGGGCGCATCGGGCGCGCACACAGAGGAGGCTCCCGGCTCACGTCAAAACCCACGTTCTTTCTCGTGCGAATGCTCGACGAAGCTCTCTCAATCATCCTCCGCTAAAGTAAAAAATATTTAAAAAATATTTTTAATGTTTTAAAACATTTTTATCATAAAAAAGGTAGTTTTTTTTTCTTTGATTGAACGATGACTGCCGATGAGAATGATCGTCGAGGGCCGCTGCTCGTCGATGGGATTGAAACGGCAAAGCACAGCTGCATTATCGTGCCAGTCGGCAGCGTTAACGTCGCAGAACTCTGCCGCCCCGTCCCCGCAGCGTTCCCCGAAGCCGGTGTGTATTGAGTTTTGCACTCTCGAGCTTACGCTTCACCTCGTCGACTCGCGCCACCGCTCGCCGTTACCTCATCTCGCCGCGTACGTGACGCGACCTTCGAGACCGTTGACCGCGACGGCCGGGAGGAGAGAACGATAATAATAATAACAGTAACAAACGATTGTAATAAGAAAAAGAGAGGAAGATAAGGAAGCTTGGAGGCGAAGGGACGAAGAAAGAGGAACGGCCAGAACGCTCAAACATGTTTCAGTGCATTATACAACAGAGAAACGGATGGATTCATCCTTCCAGTCCCGACACCAAGGACGTGTTTCCAGGTATTTGAGAATTTCTTTTTACACGGGCGCTTCTTACGGTAAAGAAAGCGGTATACGATAGATATTTCTAATCTGTTTATCTCGTGGTAATAATTTAATTAAAAAATAATTCTGAGTATATTTTTTTTTATAATTGGCCCAAGAACTCGAACAGGTTTCAGCGAATTTTTCGTCACACAGATAAAGTCGTCTGAATTATTTAAAGGGAAAAATATTTCCGCAAGCGTCGTTGGTTTTTCTTTCATCGAATATTCACTCGACTCGCGTCGATGCTGCGGCTGGTTTTCGAAGTATCTTTTGTCGTCCGCATTATCGGAGAATCAATTTTGCATCAGCAAGCGCGTAGTTAGATCTGCGTATGCGAAACATGGGCGGTAAAAAAAAAACATAAAAAAATAATACTTCCAAGTATTTAAAAAAAAATAATTTGACCAACATTAGACGATATTTAAGCGAATTTGTCATTCACGCAAAGTCGTCTGAATAATTTTAAGGGAAAAATGTTTCCTCAAGAGTCGTTGGTTTTTCGTTTATCGAATATTCACTCGACTCGCATCGATCCTGCGGCAGATTTTTTTAAAGCATCTTTCGTCGTCTCCATTATCGACGAATCAATTTTCCTTCAGCAAGCGAATGGTTCGGATTCGCCAATGCAAAACACGCGTTGCGACTGCGCTAATAAAAAAAAAGTTTTCAGGTTGCCTTTTTTTTATAATTCAACAAAAATTCGGAAACATTTTAGCGAATTTTTCGTAGTTTACATAAAGTCGTTTAAATAATTTTTAGGGAAAAATGTTTTCGAACGCGCCGTTGCCCTGTTCGTTTGGCGAATATTCACTCGACTCGCATCTTCACTGGGGCGGATATTTCCAGGTATTTTTTGTCTTCCACATTATCCAAGAATCAATCTTCCATCAGCAAGCGCATGTCTCGTTCCGCGTATGCGGGACACGCTTTACAACCGCTGAAAAAAAAAAAAAAAAAAAAACAACTAACAAACACGTAGTCCGCGGCTCGTCGCTTGCGCCGAGGGAGAGAAAAATAAAAATAAAGGGGAAACGCGGCAGTCGGGTCGGTCGGCATCCCGACACGATCGACTCTCCCTCCCTCCAACTCCATCTCGGTCCTACCCGCGACATTGGTACATTCACGCATCCCAACTGTGCGTACAACATTGAGCATAAACCGACGAGCGAAAAGCGGGCGCGCGTGTACGTACCGCGAGTGAAACACTCCGCGCTCTCGATGCACGGTAAACGCCGGAAGCGTTGAATTGACGCTTCCGATGTGTGACGCGCGTGGGTGTACACACTGTGCTCTGCTATGCTCTCATCTACTCCGCCACTCGTACTTACTTCTCCTTGTGTTCTGCGGCCCACCTACGGCACATAACTTCGAATCAGCACACCCATAGTCTATGTGCATATATATATATGCACATGTATGTATGTATATATGTATGTATGTAAGCAAAACACGCACACGCACACACATATACGCGTTACGAGTGTGGTAATAATGAAAATAGTTCTAAGTGTTTTTTTTTTTATCATTCGACCACAACTTGACGATAGTGCAATGATTGTTTTCGTCGTAAATATAAATTCGTCTAAATAATTTCAAATGAAAAATGTTTTCGAACGAGTCGTTGTTTTCTCTTTTTCGTTCTGTGACTCCTCTTCGAAGTATATATATTGATATTGTGCTGATATATACATATATTGATAGAAGTATATATATACTGGAATATAGATTGATTGAAGTATATATATTGATATTGTATTGGTATTGTTGCGTGAAGTATATATATTGATATATATTTGTATATGTATATATAGTGCAGCGAGTTAGCGCACACCTCTCCGCGGCTGAGCGAATCGCGTGCGCGCGTTCGGCCCTATTATATTCCACACAACACTTTCGCACCTTCTTACTCATTATAAAATTTTCTACTGGTTTTATGCTAGCGGCACTCGGGGGCCGACGAAGACACACGCAAAGCCGGTAAATTATTCGCGTTGCGCGTATAAATAGAACCGGGGAGATTGTCACGTTGGCGTAACGGGGCGTCGGGTGGAAAATCGAGTTTCTAAATTCGTTTGACCCTACTGTACACACTACGGAGCCTGCGGATATCGCCGAGCCAATGTTTGTACTTTCGAAAGTTGTTTGTTTACCTGTTTTTTGTTTCGTGGGTTTTTTTTTTTTTTCCCCCTTTTGTATCGCGGAGACGTTCGCATAGGGAATTATTGGGGGGAACGAAAATGTACGTGTTTATGGCGGGCGCGACGGATATCGAAAATAGCACGTACAGTGTCACTCGGCGAGCAGCGGAGCGTGGGCGTGCAGCGTGCGAAATTCAAAAATCCGAATTTGACCAAATTTCGAAGTTTCGGATATCTTCGGGCTAACGTTCGTATTTTCGAAAGTTGTCTGTTTGCTTGTTTGTTTGTTTGTTTTTTTTTTTTTAATGTTGTGTATCGCGGAGACGATCGCACAGGGAATTGAGGGAACGAAAATATGTTGTTATATCGAAATATCGAAAATAGCGCGGTTCGGTGTCACTGAGCGTGAAGCGGTGCGTGGGCAGCCTACGAAATTCAAAAACTCCAATTTCACGAAATTTTACCATCCTGTACATTAAGGTAGTCCTTTAGAATAGTGTTCACTTCACATAAGTTTCAGAGAAATGAGAGAGAATTGTAGACACCTCTTGATGGTACAAAAATCTGAAAAAAATCAAGCCTATTAAAGATGCCGAAAGGATTAATTTTGCATAACAATAAATTCAAAATGTTATTAACAAATTGATGAAAAATAAAATTGTTCAACAGATCTCCCGGAAAGATAACTTTTTTTTTTAATGAAAATTATTCGTTCATTTTTTTTTAATACGTACGAATTTTTTCAGATTTTTTAACTCACTTTGAATTCTCTGACTTTCTACACGTTTTTTCCCATATTTAAAAAAAAAAAAAATCACTTCGCAAGGATTACCTCAAGCGGCTGCGGATATCTCCGAGCCAATGTGTTTGTATTTACGAAATATTGTTTATTTGTTGTTTTTTTGTTTTGTTTTGTTTATCGCACGGGGAATTGAGGGAACGACAATGTATTGTTGAATCGAAACGTACGTGATCGCGGAGGCGCGACGGATATCGAAAATAGCACGTCCGGTGTCATTCAGCGAGAGGAGCGACGCGTGGGCTCGCAGCGTCCGAAAATCAAATACTTACGAGTGTACACACGTACACACAGTACATTGTGTATATTTATGATGCACACAATGTTGAACCATTGTGGTTGTGAGCTCGAGTGACAGCCCGCCAACGCCTGCGGTCTATGGTTCGTTCTCTTTATTGTACTCTATCGGATTATTGCCGCGGTGAACTTGGCCCCCCCCGGTCTCGATTAATCGAATGCCAGGAGCGGGTGAAGCTCTGAAACACCACCTCGGCCCTTTCTCTCCCTCGTCGGAGCCACCGAGGTGGATGGAGGAGTTCTTCTCCATCGTTCTTGTTTTCTTCGGATAAGACGAACGAAGTTGCACGGTGACAAGACGTTCCGTTAATAGAGAGCGGGGCAAAATGGACCAATTAATTGTTTTTTTTTTGTTTTTTCCACTTCGCTGAAGTCAAAAATAATCTCAACTCAAAGGAGATCCATTTTGCCCCGCGCTCCCTTTATACACGGATATTGCGCGCATAAATATCCTTGCAAGAGCTCGGGGAGTCAAGGAGTGTAATACGGGGCAATGGTGGGGCAAAATGGACCGGACTTCTTTTTTTTTTTTTTTTCATTCCGCTGACGCAGAAAAAACTCAATTCGAATTGAGATCCATTTTGCGCTGCACTCGGAAGTACCACAAAAATTTTCAAGTGAACAGCTGCGAAGAGCTGTCCGCTGGTCTCTCGTTGATTAATGAATTGTTTCAAGCCACCCGATCGTTCAATCTCTCGCTCTCTATTAATCAATTAATGTGCCCCGGTTAAATTCGCTCTTACTATAGTCGAGGAGCGAGAGTCAGAAAGAATGTGTATGGTACAGGACGAGAGTGGGGCAAAACGGACCGGCTTTAATATATTTTTTTTTTTCTTCTGGGACAGAAAAATCTCATACAAAATGGAGTCGTCCATTTTGCCCCGTTCTCCCTCGTATTCATAGAGTGTGCGCCTAAATATCCTTGAAACAAAGTTTCCACGCAGACTGTGCACATAAAATGTTTTGCGTGTCTCCGAGTACCGAGAGATTCTTCTTCGTCAATGAGAGAAGACTCCCGATGGGAGGCTCAACTGTCAAAATAAAGTGTAAATTTAATGTACTGGAACTTGAGATTTGCATGCATTATTTACATTAATTGTACATCAATGCACTTTTTCGTAAAATTACAATACCATATGTTAAAATTAAAAATCTTTTGCCCGAAATTTACGAACATTTTAATAAAAAAAAATAAAAAAAATTTACTGTAAAATCGCAACGCACGTGTGTTTGAAATTTCAAAAACACTTTATGCAGAAAAGCTTCCAATATCGTAGATAACTTTTCAAAGAACTTTTCTGTAGTGTCCTCGGCACGACGTTTTTTTCGTGGAACAGAAAACAATTCTCATCTAAAATGGGGTGGTCCATTTTGCCCATGTCTCCCCTCGTATCAATAGAGTGCGTGCCTAAATAACCTTGAAACAAAGTTTTCACCATGGACTGTATACACATGTATTTTGCTTGTTTCCGAGTGGCGACCTCTCGCTACTCGGAAACACGCAAAATACATTCTCCTCCGTCAACGAGAGGAGACTCGATGCGAGGCTCGATCGTGAGAATACTCGCGCCCGCTTCCCGGCACGACTACCAAAGTTTTCGCGTGAGCCGCCGCAAAGAGGGGACTCCCCGCTGGTCTCTCGTCGATTAATCAATTTTTTCAACCCGCCCGATCGATCAATCTTTCGCTCTCGATTGACCGATTAACGCGTCTCGGTTAATTCCCGCTGTTACGATAGTCGAGGAGCGAGAGAGAGAGAGAGAGAGAGAGAGTCGGAAACAAAAGGCTGCGGATCGTGAGAAGCTTCGATCGTTTTTCCGGCGCATGCGCGCCCAACGCGGACGGCATTTGTCCCAATTGCAAGCCTCGTTTTCTCATTCTCCGTCTCTCCGGCCAACCGATACGTCGACGGCTACGGCTCGATCGTGAGAATTATTTAACTTCGGCTGGTGAGGGACCGCGATGCAGTTGAACCATTACGATGCACAGTCATTTCGTAGTCATTAGCAAATCGCGCTGCGGAGAGGATGTGCGAATAACGTGCGAATTGCCGGTCGGCCGTGAACACGTCGATGAGGTTCAGAGCTCGCTCACGAGAAGCTGTTGAGAAGTTTTTCAATGTTTTTTTGTTTTTTTGTTTTTTTTTTTTTTTACGTTTGTTACGTACTGAAGGTCAAAGTGATCGGGCCAAGGACGAAGCCAGATGCAATAGAGGCAGGAGCAAAGTGGGGTAAAATAGACGACTTTCGACGATTCTCGTGAGAGACAAAAAAGTCTCTGCTCATTGAATGGCCAAGTGTCCGTTTTACCCCGCTCGCCCCTTTATTTTTCCTTTATTCGTGAATTGTTTTTTCTACGTTTTGTTATGCTCTGAAGGTCAAAATAATCGGACAAGGAACAAAGCCAAATATAATCGAGTTAGGGGAGAGCGGGGCAAAACGAACCACTTTTGACGATTCTCGTGACACACGAAAAAGTCTGCTCGTAGAATGGAGACGTGTCCGTTTTGGCCCGCTCTCACCATGAGTTTTTATCGAGCCTGTTTTAATTTTTTCTAACAAGTTTTTTTTTTAACAAGTTTTAATTTTTTCTTTTACGTTGGTGTTTGTCACGCACTCAAGGTCAAAGTGATCAGATGAAGGACAAAGCTCAATGTAATCGAGATAGGAGTAAGCAGGTCAAAATGGACCGCTTCTGACGATTCTCGTCAGACACAAAAAAAAAAAAAGTCTCGGCTCGTACGATGGATACGTGTCCATTCTACCCCGCTCGCTCCCTACATAATTTTTTCATCGAGCCTGTGTTACAAGTTTTTCTTTAATTTTGCTTCTCATAGTTGAAGATTTTTTGTACGTTGGCTTTGACGATTCTCATCAGACACCAAAAGTGTCTGCTCGTGCAATAGACATGTGTTCATTTTACCCCGTTCGCCCCCCCCCCACATAAGTTTTTGTCGAGCCTGTCTCACAAGTTTTTTTGATTATTTTTCTTCCTCACAGACGAAGTATTTTTTTACTCGTTTATTACGCACTCAAGGTCAAAGTAATCGGGCGAAGCACAAAGCCAAACATAATCTAACTGGGGGGACAACAGCGGGGCAAGACGGACCACTTTTGACGTTGTTCTCGTTACACAACAACAAAAAAGTCTCTTTTTGTACGGAGGACCGTTTTGCCCCACACGGATTTTCATCATGTCTGCGTTACGTTTATTTTTTCACAGCGGAAAAAAAGGAACGTCACCGTTATGCAATTAACTCGAGCGCTGTATGGACACTCGATAGATGCGATAGTGTCGGGCAATTGCTCTCCGGCGCCAATGACCCTCGTCAATGAAACGCGTACGATCTTTACGTCCTCGGGCGGCTTTAAGCATCGTTCGCGATTAACCCCGTCGGGTTCTCGCGCGTTGTTCTCTTTCATGTATAAAACGTGATGAGCTCGCGAGCGCCCGGAGACGACGCACGCTTATGCCACACTTCCCTCTCAGCCTTCTCCGTCTTATTTTAGCATATACATGTATACACACACACACACATATATATATATATATATATACGGACTGCGAAAAGCAGAAGGGCGCAGCTCACTTAGTTTTTACATGTAAAATACTGTGAGTTACGCCGTTCCGCTTCTTAGCTGTCGATAGTTATGCATATTTATATATGCGCATATATATGTGTGTGTGTGTATATGCATATAAAACACACATTCCTCCTTCAGCCTTTCCTCCTCCTCTCGCCGAGGCTTAGCACAAAGATTTAACTGTACGCGCAAGTGCCGCCCGCGCTTGATTTACCCTTTGACACCAACGAACCGGTCGCTCGTCTTGCTCACTTTTCCCAACGAGATAAGCACTTTGTCCGGCGGCAATTTGCTTTTCCATCACCATCTCCCTCTCGTCCGCGGTCGACGACGTCCGTCGCGCATCTCGCATGAATTAACAGGAATAAGAAAAGAAAAAAAAGGAGAAAAAAAAACATCAACAAGAAAAAAATTGTAAATGAGCTTGTAGAAAAATCCGACGGCTCCGTACGGCTTTCTCGGGTTTCCCGAGCGGCGAGACGCGTCCCTGTCTCTCGTCAAATATTTTTGTTTTGTTTTCTTTTTTCGTCTTCCTCGACGCTCGGGCTCGGCGAGCCCGCTGGAATACTGCAGAGATACGTCGAGGGAAACTCGGGTTTTTTTTTTTTTTTTTTTTTAATCGATGACTTGAGCATCTCCTCGAGAGCGTCGATCCCGATACAAAGCAACGATGTGCATTACACGTGTTTAGAAAGCAGTGCTCGATCGATTTTTTTTTTTTAACGTTCGAGGGTTGTACAGTAGAACCTCGCTTAGCGGACCTTCGGTCAATCGAGCCTCCGCGTTACCCGAGGCACCCAACTCGTCCGAGTTGGGTGTCTCGGAGAGAAATAAGAGGAAATTGCAAACACTTCTAAATGGTATAAACGTATGAAAAAATCAAGCTTGTTAAAGGTACTGAAAAGATTAATTTCGCATGATAATAATTCCAAAATGTTATTAAGAAATTGATGAAAAATAAAATTGTTCAATAACTTTTGTTTTCATTAAATTGATTCGTTTATATATATATTTTTTTGAATACGTATGAATTCTTTCAGATTTTTAAATTCACTGTGAATTTTGTGAATTTCTACACAATTTTTTTCCATATACAAAAAAATTCATACGTATTCAGAAAAGTGAACGAATGATTTTCATAAAGAGAAAATTGGGTTTCCGGTAGATTTGTTGAACAATTTTATTTTTCATCAATTCGTTAATAAAATATTGAAATTATCATTGCTATTCACAATTGATATTTCCAGCACGTTTATTATGCTTGATCGCTTTCAGATTTTTATGTCGTCGAGAAGTGTTTGCAATTCCGTCTCATTTCTCTGGAACTTATGCAAAGTGAACATTATTCACAAGGACTACCTTAAATTTGTACAAGTCACAAGTGTTAAAGTTATCTGCGTCTTTGTATTGCGAGCTGCAAATACAACAATTCCGATTTCAGAGTCGTTCATACGAAGCCAATGTTAATCAAATAAATTATAATTATATTTAGTTGATATAATTACATATAATTATAATTATATAATGCAATATTTATATCAAGTCCTGGGTTATTTTTTTTTAAATATAGCATTACAAGTTTTAATCAACTGTCTTATCCGTCTTATCCGAGATTTCACTTATCCGACGTACGCTCTCGGATTACCTCGTATAAACGGGCTTCCACTGTACAACCGTTGCGGAATACAGTGAGCGGCTCGATTGTAAAACAATCGCGTGTATACACGGGAATAACCGAGCGTATGTAGAGTACTCGAGGCGACGATAACACAATCACCGGAACGTTTACATCCTGATGGTTGGGACTACCGTGTGTATCGGCCGGCTTACAAACGACTCTGCTCGAGCGGCTGCGCGCGCACGCTCTCGCATTACCGAGAAACGCGCGTCCGTCGCTCAACAGGGAAGCGCCATTTACCCGCAATATTCTTGTGTTGTTTAATTTTACATTGAAATAATAATAACAGTAACAGAGACGATAACAGTAAGGCTAAAGCGACAGCGACGATACGAGTTCGCACATCAATCGCAACCACCCCACTGACCTCGCTGACCACTTCCTGTTTGCAGATACTGCTCGAATTTTCTTTTCTTTTTTTGTTTTTTTCCATCTTACTCACTGTTGCGTTTCTTCGCCTGTCGGTTATGTCACGCCGCATTTATCGGCAGAGAGTTTTACTTTTATTTATTTATTTTCGTACTTTTATTCCATACATTTTTTTATTAACATTTTTTGTCTTTTTATTTCCTTGCCGACTATAAATTCACGGAGGAGCCAAATGGCTTGAGTTATCGATGGAGGGAGGGAGTCTGAGCTTGAATCTTGTTTAACTAACGAGTCGTCGAGTTGCACGGTTAACTTTGGGCTCGACTGAATTACGTACACGACCAACCGATACCAAAGTTTAGACACTCGAACGCGAAGCAAACTCGCTCGGCGTACGTAATTGCACGAATGACCTGCGTTTTAACTCGGTATATATATATATATATATATATATATATATATATATATATATATATATATATATATCGCGCACTGCACAACCTCGAAATTTGTGCAATTGGCCGTGCTCGAGTATCCTGTAAATTCCACAGAGGATATATGGAACGCTGTCTCGTCCGTAATAACACACATTTAGGAATCTTTCGAGCGCAGCCAATGACACACGAAACGTGGTTATTAGCAGCTCGGCTAAACTTTAATTCACGCGTCAGAAAGTTATTTTTTTTTTTAATAAACGTTCCTGAGCAACCTTTTCGACAGCAGCAAAATAATAAAATGGTAAACATTTTTTACAAATTGATAGGAACGTACAGAGCGACTGTACAGGACGTCAAACTTTGGTACCGTTTCGTCGAGCTATGTAAGAGGCAACACGTCTTTCTTCGGTGCGCGTGAACGTGGAACCGATGGAATAATCGTTCCGTTCCGAAGAAAGTTATATATGTAAACATTTCTATATATGATGTAATGTACATTTAAATTTATATATATATATATTTGAATTTGTGTATATAACAATTACGGTCTCTTAGGGTCGAATTTTAATACATTAGTTTGAACTTGGTATAGAACTTAAGATCAAAGTTAAGTCTGAACTCAATATCAAACATACGTCCAATCTTACGATCCAAGTCAAGCCCGAACTTAAGACGAAACTTAAGTTCGATCTCAGTCGCGAAGTTCAAACTAATGTCTTAAAATTAGACTCTTAGAACTACATTCAATTTTACCTTCTAGCTTCCAACCATCGCCCTCTGCTATCCGATTACTTAAACTATTTACGATCCCTCATCTTATTAGTTCTCTTGCTTCGTTACAATTGAGATTCTCGCGTAGGGTTACAAAAACGATACATCTAAATTTGCATACATACAAAAATTAATACATATCATCGACCCGACAATTTCCCAATCGTCGACAAATATTATTTAATCTAAAATAATTCCGGATATGTGCCCACCAGGTCCTTCCACCTTGCGCGCGCATGCGCGATGCGGCCCACGCGCAGCCGGTCCGGTAGTCCGTACTCCACTTTCGTTATCGCTGGCTCTTGCCGGTCTCTCCTCGCCCCGGTGGGCTCGCAGCGGTTTGCGAAAAGTGTGTGCGCTCGCGCGAGTGCTCGAACGACGCGAATTATCGTATCGACGGCCGATAACCAAAAGGGCCAACCGGCAACACTGTAACACGGCAATTACGCCCTTACGATTCTTAGCCGTCGATATCTAACTCACACAGGCAAAGAAGGTTACGCATATTGTTCCGCACTCGTTTGACAATAAATCGCAATTGTTTTTTGTGTGTGTGTGTGTGTGTGTGTGTATTCGGAGGGGGACCGGCGGAGAGCTCTGACTGTATTCCGTGTGGGCCCAGCCCCGGTAATTGCGGTTAATTCAGCGAGGAACGAGCTCACGACTCCGGTCTCGGCTGCCGCGAGAGCGTCCTTAGGCACGGATAGGCCTCCGTATAGCGAGCGTCGTCAGTCCGCGAGACCGTGCCATACGCCGTCGATCGACTGCCGTCGGGCCCCGAAAGTACTTTGCGGTTGGCGAAGAGTTGTCGCTCAAATAAAATTAAAAAAACATTTTTTTTTTAGAAGTTTCATTGTTTGCTTCAAAGTTTCAAATTTTCTAATTATTTTTTTTATGTATATTTGTTTTTATTTTATTTAGGACGTTCTGTGACCTAGGAAAAAAAAAAATTGTGTTCTCCTGATTTTAGTGCGTTTGTTACAAAGGTCTGATGAAATCACGGCGAAATATTGAAATGAGCAAAAGTTTGGCCAATTTTACCGAGGCTCTTTCTTTCGGTTCGCAATTTTCCATCCTGGACGGTAGTTGTTCTTCGTAACGCGAAGAATCGATCGTTATCGTTTTATAAGTTTTATTAGTAGTAGTAGTGAATTTATTGACAGTGCCATAACATGGAACTGCTTTTTATACGTAACGGACTTACATTACGCGGAAGCTCCTAATTTGCCATCGACCGAAGCCCTTCACCCAAAGTTTTATTATTTAATTCAAATTTTCAAAATTTCATATATCAAATAAATTATATATATATATATTTTTTTTTTACTTATGACGTTTCGAGACCTACGAAAAAATGTTCTTCTCCGAGTGTTATTTCATAAGAAACACCCGATAAATTGCGATGAAAAAAAAAGTTTCGCCAATTTACCGAGAAAAAAGGCTCTTCTTTCCCTCGTTCGGTTCGCAATTTGCCTTCGCGCACGTATATTTGTTCTTCTTCCCTCGAACGATCGATCGTTATTGTTTTACAAGTTTTATTATCAACTTCAAAATTTCAAACACATTTTTCTATATATATATATATATTTTTTTTTTTATTCACGACATTTTGTGACCTATGAAAAAAATGTTCTCCGAATTTTAGTGCGCGCATTAGAAAGATCCGATCAATTACGCGGTGAAAAATTGTACTAAAAAAGTTTCGCCAATTTAACGAGGGAAGGCTCTTTTCCTCGTTCGATTCGCCATTTTCCCTCGCGAAAGGTAGTTGTTCTTCCCTCGAACGATCGATCGTAATCCCGTTTGGTAGCTCTCTGCCCCGCCGGTGCGTTATAAATCCTCCTCGCTAGGCCTCTCCGGATACTTCTTATCTGCTTCGTTCCGTTGGCTCGTTCGCGAAATCCTTTTCGAGTTTATGGCGAACGATGCAGTGAGCGGTGCTGGATAGCGAGCGCACATCTCCATCTGCGTAATATACTTTGCCTCGGTTGAATGGCTTTACGCCTCTACGTGTACATTCGGCTCGCGTGCATAACTCTGCGGGATTTACTTCACTCCTCGCGCACCTGTTCCTTGCCACGGTACTGTCGACATATATGTACACATGTATATATATATATGTATATGTGTATACCTATCTGTAGATAGTACATTGCTATGCGTAGAGATTGAAAGATTGCGGCAAATAATTGAAATCTGTTCGAGATTTTTAATATTTTTTACAACCGCTCAAACATCGTTTCCTATCGACGCGCATCGATTAATTAATTAATCAAAATCGATACGTCTGACAGAAACATCAAAAATATAATGAAAATAAAAAGTATAATAACAAAATATGCTAAGTGGGCTTGTCCTCTTCATTTTAAAGTATAGAAGAAAATTATATACATATACACCAAAAAAATACTACGAATTACCGCAATCGACATATGTATGCTATGTGTATATATGCACATGGCAATTTACGGATATATCAATTGTGTAACGCCAGAAAGGCGTATACGCTATGCTTACACACAGCCTGTACGCTCTTATGGAATTCAGTCATCGTTGTGTATGCTATATAACGTTTTTATAGTACACGAAATTTCGAGGTGTACACACTGTATCGCTCGTACTATCGGTAGTTGGCTTGGATTTACGCCCTTGTGAAATTAAGCCATCAATGTATATATATATATATATATATATATATATATATATATATATATATATATATATATATATATATATATATATATATATATATATGGGGCATTCTCTACCATTTCGACCTGGGTCTGAACGTTCACCTCTCGGAATGAGTCCGCGTTTTTTTATATGACTGAACCAAGTCTCAAACGCACTCAGTGTTTTTGTTCAAACTGCAAAAAAAATAAAAACTTTGGAAAAAAATGGTAGGGAATGCCCCATGTATATGTACGTGTTGTAATACACGAAATCAGCCGTATGTGTAGTCGGCATGAATTTGAGCCACTCAGGCGCTTACTAAAAGCAGAAACAGCAGGCACGTACATACTTATACATTTGTACTTAGTAATGCCAGGGCTAATCTCCTTTCTCGTGTACACAACGGCACGGGGCACTCGTAACTATCTTGAAATCCGGCCGACGGCGGTAAGATCACGATCGGCTACCGAGTTATGCCTCGTGTACCAATGTTACTAGTCTCCGATATATACATGTATATATATTTATCTACACCCGGGCTGTGGCGGCTGTGCGAATACATCCGCGAATTGTGTTTACCGTACCTCGTACGAGATCTCGAGGATCGGGGGGAGGGAAAAATGTTTACCGGGGAGGATTTGTATTCGCGGTGATCGCCGGTCGGAGAAAACCGGAAAATCTTGGAAATTACTGAGTATGTTAAAAAAGTGGTCACGAAAGTCGACGAAAGATTGAGAATTTTTTTAAATTTTGTTCAGGGGGCAATAATTGAAGATTTTTTTTTATCGGTTTGGGGAAAAAAAATTTGTGGCGGTGAAGACAGAGAAACAAAATAAAGGTCGAACAATTTTATAGTATTTTTTAAATGCTCTGTTTATTTATTTTTCTTCTATACTCTATTTATTTATTTTCTTCGAGGATTTTTATTCGCGGTGATCAACGTTCGGAGAAAACCTGGGAATGTTGAAAACGTCGGAGCATGGAAAAATAAGTCGTCAGAAAAATCGGGGAAAAATCAAGGATGTTTTTTGTTTTATTGCTCATGGAAATAATTAGTGGCGATGAAGATAAGGAACAAAAAAATAACTCTCGAAAAATTGTATAGTATATATATACATATATATTTTTTTATACTCTATCTATTTTTCTTCTGGGACGGGCTTACTCCGCAAATTTTGTAATAGCACGTTATATTTTTTATTGTTCTATTAAACGTATCGATTTTGATTAATTAATTGATCGATGAGCGTCGAGAAACGATTATCGATTGCCTTTAACATTTTTTCTTAATCTCCACTCAATTCCGCTTATTTGTCGTAAGCTTGCAATGTCTGCAATCTCGACTGCAGTATTTTGTAAAAAAAAAAGTTCCAGTATTTTATTTTCAGTGTACTCTATTTACACATTTTTCTTCTATACTCTGAAGTGCGGGTCCGGCTCAGCACATTTTGAATCCCTTATTTTATTATACACATCGATCGTAATGATCAATTAATCGATTCCCATCGCGGAATGATTTTTGAGTGCCTATAAAAAAAAAAAAAAAACGGTTTAATCCCCAACCGATTTCACTTATTTGTCGTAAGCTTGCAACGTCCGCAAAGCTCGATTGCGTCTCCGAGTAGTTTTTCGATCGCACCCGTCGACCGATTATCGATCTCGCGCGAAACGTTTATCTCGTCTCGTGGACTCGATCGATTGCCAGATCATCGACGATTGTCGTCACGCCTCCTCACTGCCGTGACTCGCCTCGATAAATTTCCACCAGGCAAACTGGATAAGCGCGCCGCCGTTGATTCTCCCGGCTTGAAGTACACCGGCACATCAACAAAATCACATTTCACATATTCCACTTGCGAAAATTGCGAATCGAAGAATTTTTGGCCGAGGCGAGTAACCGCGAGCGCGGCGTGTGCGACGCACAACGAAAAATTTCAATTCGCTGCCCACGTTTAGCTAAGCGTTTTAACCGACTCCAGTCGTCCGACGGCGAAGCGATAAATCGCGTGCAGTCGGCCACCGACGATTTGGCCAAGGAGTTTTGCCGAGTTGGCACTCTCGCGCAACTTACAGTGAACGACGAAGTAGTGAACGAAACTCGCGACGTTGACTCGCAGTTATCGCGTGCGAGTTGCCTTGCCGAGGAGATACAAGAAAAATTTTAATAAAAAAAGATACGAAGTGAAAAATTAGTATCGCAGTTCGAACAATTCGGCCTCGATTCGGTAATCGAAGACGAGGGTTACATATGCGCACACATAGATACATATGTGCAAGGAGTGAACGGAATTAGTGACGAGATTCAAGAAGACTAAAAATTAAGCGAAATTACGAAATAAAAAGTAAATATCGCAGTTTGAACAATTCAGCTTTGCTTCGGTCATCGAGGACGAGTGTTTCATATGTGTAAGGAGTGAACGCAATTGTTTCTTAATTAATTGAATAAATGAACTTTAAATAATTTAACAAAAAAAAGGAAATAAAAATAAATATCGCAGTTTGAACATTTCAGCATCGGTTCGGTTATCGAAGACGAGTGTTTTATCTATGTGAGGAGTTAAATAAATCGGCGACGTTCTCTCGTAGTTATCGCGTGCAAGTGACCTCACTACGCAGATACGAGAAACAATTTTTCTTGATAAATAAAATAAATAAATAAAACGAAATAAAAAATAAATATCGTAGTTTGAACATATCAGCTTGGTTTCGTTATCGAAGACGAGTGTTTAATACACTAGTTTAATACACATATATAAGGAGTGAACGCAATTCGCGATGTTGTCTCGTAGTTATCGCGTGCGAGTGACGTGACTACGGTGATACAAGAAATCATTTTTCTTAATGAATGAAACAACTGAAATACGATAAAAAAACATAAATATCGCGGTTTGAACATTTCAGCTTCGCTTCGGTAATCCAAGACGACCGTAACATATACGCATACACAAACGTATACAGTTGTTTGTTATTCGCAAAAAAAAATTTTGAATCGTCCACCGCAGCTGGAGCGTTTGAAATGCGAAGTAGCGAGAGAACTGAGTTGCCAACTGGCCGCTCATCGCCGCAGACGTCGAGGAAGCGACGATCCGATAGCTCCTGACGTTGCAAAGCGCCCACCAACTGTATATATACGCGCACGCAAACAAAAGCTGAGACACGTAACGTCGGCGACAATAGGCAGAAAATTATACCGGTCCTACATTACAGTGGCGTGGACGTTCACTGGCACTGGACGCATCGCGCCTGTTGAACCGAGCGAGACGTTTGTTTTCTCACAGGACGAGAAACTAATCCGCGCGCGCGCGCGCGGTCTCGAGAGTTCTTCGGTGTGTCCGCCGCGAGTTAAACTCGCGCACGAACCACAATTTCCACGAACAAGACCGACGGCCAGTGCGTGGAAGTTACGGAAGAGTTTGTTATTGCAAAGTTTGACCGCGAGGCAGACTCGGGTGAAGGGCAATGTTCAAACTATCGTCGGAAAGACAAGAGCGAGATGCCTGGAGCAAAGGTAACGTTTCCTTCGCGATCCTTAGACTGTTTACTTTCGAGGTTGAGCGAGGGGATTTCGATCCCGCTTTCGTTCTACGCCGCAGGGCAAATAAACGGGAGGGGGGAGACTGTTCGACCGGGCTGAGGCAGAGGTCGAAATTTACGTTAAAAATTGTCGTCCTATTCTTGTGTTCGGAACTGGAAAACAAATACGACTTATACGGTTCATTTTTTTTAGACTCACATTGACGCACGAAAAATAGCAGACGCATTTATCGTGCTTTTCGTCGTACTATAGATGATAAAACAGTAAATTGACAGTCCAGCGAATTGATCAAAATACATTTTTCGGGACGTGACGTAATACCGGAAAAATTGTTAGTTCCGCTTTGAAAATTTGATTTTTTCGACCGACAGTACCGTCGTCCTGGAAATACGTAAAATTATCAAACGGGAAGTGACGTCACTTCCGGTTTGACAAATGGAATTTCCAAACCGGTAGAGACGTGTTTCCGGTATGATGTCACTTCCTGTTTGAAAAATGAGATTTCCAAACCTGAAAACACGCATTTCCGGTATGAAGTCACTTCCGGTCGAAAAATAACATTTTCAAACAGGAAGTGACGTATTTCCAGTATGACGTCACTCCCGATCGAAAATCAAGATTTTCAAATCAGAAGTGACGCATTTCCGGTAGAACGCCTCTTCCGGTCGAAAAATCGAGATTTTCAAACAGGAAGTGATCCATTTCGCGTGTGACGTCACTTCCGCTTTAAAAAAAAAAATGAGATTTTCAAAACGTAAGCGAAGTTACAGAGAAGTTTCTCTAGTATTTCTCAGCGGCGTATTCTCGAGTACGCTCCAGTGACAGAAACATGTGAACTAAAAAACGCAGGAAAGGAACATGTGCGATGCGTCTCGATGCGATGCGACAAGTGTCTGCAATTCCCTCTCATTTCTCTGAAACTTATGTGAAGTGACAACTATTCGCAAGGACTACCTTAAACCGTCCTAGCATCGGTATCTTTTGTTTTAAGGCTGGTCGAACTTTATCGGCCGGGTGTAAAAGTTGGCAGCGAAAGATAATCCCTCCTCGTTAAAACTTGTATGACGCGACTCACCTACGGCGAGACCGTGTGTGTGTGTGTGCAGACGCCTGGCAGCCGCAGAGTTAATAAACTCGCGAGAGCCCACCGCAAATTCGATAGTGTTACGGCGGGGTAGTTTATTCGTGATTCCACAACAGTTTCGCACGTCCCGTCGTTAGATCGATACGGCCGTGAAGCTTGAAATTGAAAAATACTCCCGAGTGTCCGCGCGACAGTCGAAACGTTTATTGGAGACAATTAAAATCGTCGGAGACTCGTCTGCGAGGGACGGGAGAACAAAAAAAAAAATAAAACGGACAAAAATAAATTTCACGATCGAACTTGGCGCGTTGGAACGGGAAGAGGACAGCGAGACGGATATTATACTTTTAAAGTGGTACGATCTTTTTTTTTTTTTTTTTTTTCTTCTGGGTGGAAGCCGATACGAGTTTGACTCCCTCTGCATCGCGCGGTGAGGCGATGCACAGCCTTCCGGTGGCTTAAGATTATGCGGAATTTTCGTGCATCGCGAACGAGGGCCTTGGAACGTTATCGTTCACTCTGATCGTTAAATCGTGTATAGAGCGTGCGTATCTCCGAGAAGCGGCAGGCTATAACCTTCGCTCCCCCCCCACCCCCCCTTTCCCACTCTCTCACCATTTTACTCGTGCATCTTTGAGACTTCGTATATATTTTTATAGTTTATGCATGAGAATCCCTTTCTTCTTCCATTCCCTGGCTCTTCACGTTCCAGAGACCGAAAGAAAGTCATGAATAATCCACTATCGCGGGTGAAAGCCGGTAGCAAGAAAATTCTATCTTCCGACGCTGACGCGGAAAGTTTCCAGGCGCTAAGTCTACCTCGTTCCCGCAAAGTCGTAGGAAACAGTGTCTTTTTTTTTCGTCTTCTTAAGTTTACTCGCCATTCGCGTATTACGCTGTAGTACACGTTTTTGAAATTTTGTTGCAACTTTTTCTCACGGTAAAACGTGAATAAAACATTGAATTTTTGTGGCATTTTTTTTTTTTTTTTTTTTTTTTTTTTTTTTTCACGGTAAATGTGTATAAAATAGTGAATTTTTGTGCACAACGAAGGTTTGCATATAAAACATGGTTTTTTCGGCCGACGAGAGATAAATTGCTCCGTGCGGATAACGATTAATGGATTAGTTACGTCCAATGCGGACTTTTGAAATCGTAATGCACAACGGATTGCAGTGATGGATAGTACAATCGGAACGGTGGAGCATTATCGATTCGAAATTCGATGACAACAGGTGCTTATCGACATCGACTATCGATAAGTTCCATTTCGCCTCGATAAATTATATCCTCGTACCACAGAAACGTAATATGACGACGATTGATGAAAAAAATTTTTTTTTAATGTTTAATTGATTTCTCTAATCTTTCTTATCTCAATGATGATTTCCCTGTTACTTGCAAGGCATTGATTTATAACGACTCGCGACTATTGGCAAGAATATGTAAAAAAAAAAAAGTTGAAAATTGAAATTTTTCTAACACTTTCACATGATGTCGCTTTATTCGCAAAGCTTCTTCTACGGGATAGCATTTGCTATATTTTCGTCTTGCTCGTAGAGGAAGCTTTGCGAATAAAGGGAGATTATGAGAAAGTGTTATGAAAATGTTATCTTTCAACTTTGATGAGGAAGCATTATGAAAATTTCAATTTTTAACTTTTATGAGGAAGCGATATGAAAATTTGAATGTCCAACTTTTTTCTAAGTCAACGACGCATTTTTTTTTTTTTTTATCAATTGCATATTAATCTGTCTTACACATTTTTTGTTGAAGATAAATCTGATCGTAATATTCAATTATCGTGCAAAACGAAGGTTTACATATAAAACATGGTTTCTGTGCACTACGAGAGATAAGTTGTGCCGGGCGGATAACGGTTAAAGGGATTAGATACGCCCAATGCGGAGATTTCAAATCGTAATGCACAACGGATCGTCGCGATGGACAGTTCAATCCGAGCGGTAGAGTATTATCGACCCGAAATTCGATGACAACAGGTGCTTGTAGAGGTGACTTCGATTGTCGATAAGTCACTCAATTTCAATTAAGTCGCCGATTTCCCCTCGATAAATTATATCCTCGGGCGAAAAAAAAACATAAGACAGCTTTAACAAAAATATCGCAATTCATTTCGATAATTGTCTTATATCAATAATCATTTGTCAGTTATTCGCAACGCATTCGCACAAACAGATATGACGACTCGTCACTTTTGTGACGAAGAAAGTAAAAAATAAAAAATAAATCAATATTTAAAGTGGGACGTTTCGGCCTCCCGCATTCGACGAGTGGTCGTCGCGTGTTCACCGAAGAATAGAGCCTTGACGTGCAGTACTTCGGGCGCACCCAAAAACCCCAAAAAGAAAGGAGAAAAGTAAAAATAGGGCAGGATTGATATTAAAAAAAAATTATAAATGATTTCAATAATTTTCTTATCTCAATAATGATTGACCTGTTACCCACAAAGCATCGATACGATGAATCGTTACATTTGGCAAAAATCTGTCCGAAATAAAGTAAAAAATAAATAAATATATAAAACTGAATCTTCACCCACGAACTGGTCGAATAAGTGGGATGTTTCAGCCTCGCGCCTTCGACCAGTGGTCGTCGTACGTTCAGTGAATAAAAGAGCCTTGTCGTGTAGTATTTCGGGCGCACCCCGAAACTGCGAGGAAAAAAAGAAGTAAAAGCAGGACAGGAAAAAAGATAAAAAAATAATGTTTGATTAAATAAAAAAAATTTTAATGGATTTCAACAATAATTTCCCGGGTATTCGCAAAGCTGACATGACGACTTGCTGCTTTTGGAAAACATTTCCACAAAAAAAAAATTATATATATATATATATATACCGTATGATCACCCACGAACTGGTCGAATAAGTGGGATGTTTCAGCCTTGCGCATTCGACCAGTGGTCGTCGTACGTTCAGTGAATAAAAGAGCCTTGTCGTGTAGTATTTCGGGCGCACCCCGAAACTGAGAGAAAGAACAGAAGTAAAAGCAGGGCAGGAAGGGGGGAGGCGGTGTCGACGTTGTATTTCCGTCGCGGGGGTGGTCGACGGACTGCTCGACGCGGCGCTGCCTCAACGGTGACGTTGACTCTCCGCCGATTCACTCTTGCAAGTAGCTTTCCGGCTAGCCCGTGCGTTCATTCAGGGTTCACCGGTGCGGTTACGCCCTTCCGCCCTACTCTGCCTCGTACCGTCCGGCATCGCGTCGTTGCATTTTCCGTTTTGTCTTTTCACGAAGTCTCTATACAACGCTTTTTCCGTTAACGACAATGATCACTCGCCGGCGGTTCCAACGATACTTCCATACTCCGCTCGCACTGAATCGCGTGTATCGTCGTCTCGCTGGCTGCCTCGAAAATACAGATTGACTCCACCGCGAGCTGCTACACCGGAAACGGTCACGAATCGCTCATCGAATTTGTCCCTTCGATTTGAAACTTTTTCATATTTTCATATTTTCATATTTTCATATTTTCATATTTTCATATTTTCATATTTTCATATTTTCATATTTTCATATTTTCATATTTTCATATTTTCATATTTTCATATTTTCATATTTTCATATTTTCATATTTTCATATTTTCATATTTTCATATTTTCATATTTCCATATTTTCATATTTTCATATTCGTTACATTTATGAAAATTCGTCATACTTTCATATTCGTAATATTTTTTCCTCGTGCGCAGTCCCAGTCCGTTCCATCCCAAGGTCGCGCGCGGTCCGCCGGACCGCAATGTTCGTTGCCCGGTAACTTGACCGCGTTCGCATCCTTTTGTTCACTTTGAGCAAAAAATCGAAACTCCGGACTCTGCCCGACAGTAATCAATTAGAACCCAGTAACGCAATTATTATTTCCAAATCTATAATATTTTTAACAAACTCTATATCGAACTTCTAATTATTCGATTTAATTTGAAAAAAAAGATTCATTTTTTTTTTTAATACACTTCCGGAAATACTGCCGAAACGGTCATCAATTTTCCGATGCGCGAACGTAACCGGTACATATTTGCTGTGTTTATTAACGTGGAATAAAAAAAAAATGCCGAGCCCGAGCAGCCAGACACAAAGCTAACAGGCAGAGAGTGCGTGCGACTTGCTCGTTCGACGTTCCGTCTATATCAAGTACACGTGAACCTACTAAAAGGGAACCACGAAATTGCAGGAGAGTCGTCTCGCTCTCCCTCGTTACGCGGTGGGTGTAAAATTGGTCGGATCGTGACTGCGTTGCGCATCAACGACCTCCGGTGCGAGAGAGATGGGGAAGGAGCTCGATGACTAACGCGCAGACAGTGGCAGTTAGCACACAGAAACACTCAGGGGTGAACCAACTTGGTCGCGTGTCAGCGCCGGAACATGCATCATGTCTCTCCCTGTTTTATGTGCGAGTTAATAATTTAAAAGAACAAAAATCTGCCTCGCAGATATATCTATGTACTTTGTACCATTAACGAGTAAAAAGGCGCACAGATTTGGATAAATTAAAAATCTCCGTATAGATTGAGAGTCATCTAACGACGGAAGCGAAAAATGTTTCAGGAATTTTCAGCGTGCGCTGAAGCGCACCGAGAAAAAAAAGGCCGTAATTGAAAAAAATACTCGGTAACAGCAAACGTACCAGGTCACGTTCCACAGTGTATTTACTCACTTTTGTGAGACGCACTTGTATTTATGTACTCCGTACCATTAAAGCGCACAAATTAGGGGCAGACTTTTTCCACATATATTTATATACGAATTAGTAATTAAAACAAAAATCTACTGTACAGGTATATATTTATATAGTTCGTACCATTAACGGGTAAAAAGTAGGCACACGCATTCGCATTTTAAAAAACCTCTATAGATTGAGAGCCATCTAACGACGGAAGCGAAAAATGTTTCCCAGGAATTTTCAGCGTGCGCAGAAGCGCACCGAGGAAAAAAGATCGAAAGAGCTTTACCCGGTACCAGCAAACGTACCATAGTGTATTTACTCACCTTTGTGAGAGACACTTTGACCTCATGTATTTATGTGGGAGTTAATAATACAAATTAATATATATACATATATATCTACAATACAGATATATTTATGTACTTCGAACCATTAACGCGTAAAAATTAAGGGTAGACTTTTGCTTCAGAAATTTATGTACGAGTTAATAACAAAAAATATAAAAATGTGCTATACAGATAGATATATTTATACAATTCGTATCATCAGCGAGTAAAACGTAGGCGCACAAATTCGGATGAATGAAAATCCCAAATAGATTGAGTGCGAGAGTGTCTGTATTCACCCTTGCGAGCCGTCGCACACTTTGGCCCAATATATTTGGCGCCGGAACATGCATCACATCTCCCTATTTATGAGCGAGTTAATAATAATAATAATAAAAAATCTACTGCACAGATATATTTATATACTTCGTGCCATTAACGAGTAAAAAGTAGGAGCGCAGATTCGGACAAATAAAAGTCCTCGTGTAGATTGCGAGCCATCTCACGACGGAAGCGAAAAATATTTCTCACGAATTTTCAGCGTGCGGGGAGGCGAACCGTGAAAAAGAGATTGAAAGAACTTCATCGGACCCTTCGGGCAACGGCGAACGTGATCGCGTACGAGAGTGTGTTTACTCACCTTTGTGTGGCGTCACACACTTTGGCCTCACGCATCGTCGGCTTTCTCTCGTTCATTTTTCTTTCCCTCGATTTCTTCCCTGTGGCCGCGGCGTGGCGAGAGCGCCGGTGGCGCCCCCGCTAACGAGGATTTCCTCGACGGGGCCGACGGGGCCGTAGATCGCCGCGTCGCGGCCACTCGAACCCACATCGTCGTCCCGCTGTAGTGGATGAATCATTGGGGGACTGCCGGGGAACGACGGAGAAAGAGAGACACGAAAAGGGAGACGAAAAAAAAGGGAAAATCGATATCGTGGCGTATACCGGCTTTCTTTCGCTCCCCATCGAGCACAGAACTTTTGCGCATTTTCTATCCGCGGCGCAACAGTAGCGGCGCAAATTCGACTGCTTCGCTTGGTAACAAAAACATTCATTCGTCGCGCAAAATTGTGTGCTATTTTTATTCAGCATTCTAAGGTAACGCTACCGATGCTTGGACACGTCCCGCTCATCGCAGACTCTATGCAGATTTTATTTATTACGAATTCAACTATTAGAAATGCTTTTTGACACTTGTAATCCTATCTGCAAATATTATTTGTTGCACAGAAAAAAGTTATGCAAAGTTTAAGCTTAAATTACTTTCTGTTGTATTTTGTTAAGAGACCGACGATGTTATGTCCGGAAATTGGTGTTCGGACACGTCCCAGTCGCCGGAAACTCCTGTGCTGTTTTGATTTATTGCGAATTTAAGTACCAGAAATCATGCAATTTTTCATACATGCAGATACAAAGAATAATTTTGTTAACGATCTTTTTACCTATTCTATGACGAATTTTCCTAGCGTGTTTATATTTAACGTTTAACTTTTGTTATCTGTAATCGTTTTACCAGTTCGGGGTAATGGTCAGGGTGAAAATAAAATAAAAAAAATCCCACATATTTTTGTGCAAACAAACTCAAATCACGAATCGCTTTTGACCTTTCGCAAACCCAATTACCACTTCGTCAAACTATGATGAAAAAAAATCGCGAAGGAAACGTTTTCCAACATTTGAGAGTTGTCTTCTTTTTTCGGTCTTCATCTCGTCAATTTTTTAATCCAATAAAACGTTGATGCATCGACCTATAAAACGGATTTATTTCACATTTGAGAGTACGAAAAAACTCTAGTGGCGGATCGTTTTTGCGACTGCTCAAACCCAATTACCACCACGCCAAGCTACGATAAAAAAGAGCGAAGGAAACGTCATCCAACATTTGAGTTATCTTCGTTTTTCGGTCTTCATCTCGTCAATTTTTTACCTCATAAAACGTCATTGATGTATCAACCTATAAACCGAATTTTTTCACATTTAAGAGTCCACGAACAAACTCGAATGGCGGATCGCTTTTGCTCTTGCGCAAACCCAGTTACCACTTCGCCAACCACGATAAAAAAAAAAGCGGCGGAAACGTTATCCAACATTTATGACGTCCCTGGTAATACCTTGTTTTTTGTCACTTTGAAAATACATCATATCGTGACGGGTTCGAGGGAAATAAAAACCATTAAAACGAAAAAAAAAAATCCTCCGCCACTCGACGTGTACGAGCCTGCAGCGAACGCCAGAACGTTTTATGTTCGAACGCCGGCTTCGATAATCCGCAGCGCACGAGGCTGTCGACATGTGGCGTATGGGACGGGAAGGAGATCGTTCGGTATTCGGTAACAGAGCGCCGCTTTTGCGGCCTGTATCGGGAGTCGCTCTTTCCGTGGGGGACGGAGATGATCTTTTTTTTTTTCTTTTTTTTTTTCCTCATCTTCACTTTACAACGATAGCTGCAATACTGGCGAGAAAGATTACGCACAGTATACGACAATATATATACGCATGTGTACATTATATGAAAGATTATATAAAATGTGTATAAAATTTAATGTACTGGAAGTTTTTATGCATAAACTGGCATGTTAAATTTCATGTAGAATTCAGATGAAAAATTACTGTTCGGTGTATTAAAAACATTGGAAATACTTTATTTTCAACAATTTACTGTCATTTCAATGAAAAAGTACATTAATTTTCCATTGCAATTGTAATTTAAACTGAATGTACCAATTTTTTTTTGCATGGAAACTTTCCGTCCGGTACGTTAAATTTACAATTTTTTTTTACAGTGTTCTTTATACTTGTCCCTCAGTTTCCTTCCACTCGCCGCTAGATAGCACGTGTTTTCCCCTCATTCTTTTCGGCCAATTTAGAGACGTCTCCATATGCCATATATCTTAACTGTTAAGTTTCTTTAATTTACGTTACTTAATTGTAAATATTATACGCTGGAACTTGAAATTTGCTTACATACTTAAATTTATTCAACATTAATGTACTTTTTTGTGAAATGGAATTGCCAGATATTAAAATTACAAATATTTCGCCAGAAAATAACAAAAAAAATTTCACTGAAAATAAAAATTTTACTGTAAAATGGCAACGCACATGTGTTCGAAATTTCAGAAACAGTTTATGTAAAAAGATTTTCCAATATCATTCATTAATATTAAAACCAAATTGTTTTACAGTGTATATATCAGAAAAGTTTTATAGCGCGAAAATTCTCCCAAAGCCAAATCGCCTTTATATTTCCAAAACAAAAAAGCAAAGAATCGCCGAACTTCATCGTCGACAATATCAATCAGAAACTCAAATCACCCGCGAATTTCGCCCTCATCGACGGACCGTCCTTCCCAGTCCCCAGTTCGTCGGTCGTGTGTAATATTTTTCTTCGGCTCGCGCACTACACAACCTATTCGCCTAACGAGCTCGAGATTGTCCAGACCCGGGTAGATCATTATACACAACGTGACGAATTTCTCGGAAAGAAACTTCCGTAGGTCGTAGGAAAAAAAAAAAAAAAAAAAAAGCGCGCGATAGACAGAGAGTAAGAAAGACGGAAAAACATTTATTCTTCTTTCTTCTCCGCTGCTCTGTCTACAAATCCCAATTCTTTTCTATTCTCCCTTATTATTCCACTTCCCTTTCTTTCTCCGTCCCTCATCGACCGGATGAAAAACTACCAGAAGAACAGACGGCCCGTTTCTCTAGCGTGGGCGTTACAGCCGGAGACTCTAAATAAGCGTGTGGTTCGAGAACATAAGTCCAGAGGGGCCGGGTGGGGGGGGGGGGGGGGGGGGGGAAGTGTGCGACTGGCGAGATTGAAAAATCCGACGAAAAGACCACATAAGAATAATAGGAGTAGAGAAAGAAAAAAAGGATGGTTAAAGCCGGACAATGCAAATGATCTCAGCGGCTCTGCCTCGAGTTCCACGCGCGAACGGTGAAACAATGTTTGAGGCGCTTTGTGGAGATGAAAAAAATAAACACGAAAAATAAATGAGACGAGAAAGATTTAATGTATATATACATATATGTTGACCTATAGTCGAGCGGCTTCGACGGTTAGGCAGGCAACGCACACGAGCGCAAACACGTTGAAGCGAAGGGGGGTTGCTCGCTGTGTTTTATTGCGTGCTCCGCGCGGGGGCAACGGCGCCCCCCCCTCCCTCCCCCCGCCCCTCTCCGCGCTTCGTTCGTTCACTTCCTCGACCCCTAGTCCATCCACCTCCCGCCAGATGGGGGGGGAAAAATTCTATTTTCGGCGGCGTATTTACCTCGTCTCGGTTACGCTCGCCTCTCTCTAGGGACGGAGAAAAACTGAGGCGAAACTGAAACAACATGCGTTCACTACAGCACAGAAACACGCTCGTCGAGTGCGCATTATGTCCTGCTGGCAGGGGCGAAAAATCGCTCTTGTTTTTGGGCGCCCCTCTCGATCTCCGTTGTAACGTCCGACCGCAAGAATTGATCGTAAAAATATATATTTCTCGACGTTCGACGCTCCCTGAGCGTAATACATTTTTTTTATTGACACACCCGTACACATCATCGACATTCAATTTACCAAACAATCCGGCAGTTTCCGAGTTTGGGGGGGGGGGCATCGAATTTACGACGATGATCATTGCTACGAGGGTCTTTCGACTGGATTAGTTTCTTACGGGGCATTTCGGGTCCCGGGGGCGAAGTTTTTGTAATCGGAGAAACCGAATGGCAAGGCGAAAAATATGATTTAAATATGTATAGAATTTGATTCGATAGTTCATCGAAATAACGTACATTTTATGTCCGTGGAATTTTTTCGTACGATCGATGGTTTAAAAATTTCGTTTTCAATTGTCTGCGAGACACTTCCGGTATTGATTTCTGCGTGGAGTGTGCAATTGTTGCGACAAAAATGTCACGTAATAACGAAAAATCATATAACATTCCAACAATGTTAAAGTGTGGGTCGAATTTTAAGAAGTTAATTTGAACTTGAGATCGCTCTTGAGCTCGAACTTAAGATCGATCTTAAGTTCAAAACTAATGAGATATAGAAAAATATGTTATTACAATCACAATTGGCGATCGCTCCATAGAAGCGGTTTCAAAAAATTCTTTTGCCAGGTCACCTATTCATGACAGTGAATGTCATCAAAGTTAACTGCACTTGGGATCTCGATATAGATTCTACGCAGAAAAAGCGTTCAAGTTCGATGTGAAGTTCGAACTTCAGATTAATCCCAAGAGCGATCTTAAGTTCGAACTTACGTTTGGTCTCAAGAACGATCTTGAGATCGAACCTAAGTTTGATCTCAAGAGCGGTCTTAAGTTCGAACTTAAGTGTGATCTGAAGAACGATCTTGAGATCGAACTCAAGTTTGATCTCAAGAGCGATCTGAAGTTCGAACTTACGTTTGGTCTCAAGAACGATCTTAAGTTTGATCTCAGGAACGATCTTAAGCTCGAACTTAAGTCTGATCTCAAGAGCGATTTTAAGTCTGATCTCAGGAACGATCTTAAGCTCGAACTTAAGTCTGATCTCAAGAGCGATTTTAAGATTGATCTCAGGAACGATCTTAAGCTCGAACTTAAGTCTGATCTCAAGAGCGATCTTAAGTTTGATCTCAGGAACGATCTTAAGCTCGAACTTAAGTCTGATCTCAAGAGCGATCTTAAGTTTGATCTCAGGAACGATCTTAAGCTCGAACTTAAGTCTGATCTCAAGAGCGATCTTAAGTTCATAACGTTTTAAAATTCGACCCTGAGAGCATAAATCTATATATACCCATCGTTCATCGTCTTAAAAAAAAAAAAAAGAGTACAAAAGTACATTGTTGCTAGTGCATGTGTAATCTACATTGATGCAGTTCAATTGTTAAATTATCCGGCGGTACTTCCGTCGGGAGGCGAGACTGCGAGAGCGAGAGCGAGGAGCACGCTGGAGTGGTACAGCGTTTGCCAACGTGAGGGGAAAATTAAGTGAGCTGAGACAATCGGACGATCGGTAGACAGCGAGGACGATTGTTCGTCACTGGCGCACAACTTTTGCTTCAGCGTCGTTGACCGTGGACCGAGAGAGAAAGACGATTAAAAAAAAATAAAAAAATAAAAAAAAAACCTACGATCAGTGACAGAGGAGAGAAGTGAGCCGAGCCGCAGCCGTGTCTCGAGGGCCGCTAGAAACGACGGCCCGTAACAGAGCCGAGGAGATACCCGCTCACCACTTATTCCATTTAACGTTCTACGACACTAAAAGTGTGTGCCATTGCACCGCATCGCCGCGTTATCTACACTCGAGAGTAATAGCACAACGGCACACAAACCGAGACGAAGATTAACGAATTAAAGAGAAATGGGAAAAAGTTCAACGACGCGATACGAACCCGTCCCAATTGGTTGGCAACCCTGCTCGAGGAGAAAAAGAACAACATCAACGCTATCCATCAAAGATAAAGAAAAAGTATAATAGAAAGAAAAAAGAAAAACAAATGACGTTTCATTACAATCTTCGAATATTTTCTCCGTGAACTTACAACTTAGCTCCGAATATCAAGAGCGAGGTAGAAGAGGGGGAAAAGTAAGTGTGTTAAAAAAATTGTATTTTTTGGGATTCAAATGGAAAATATTGGGTGGGGAGTAAAATAATTGTTGTATTCGTGATCAGCGTGAAAGAATACGTCGAATATAGCCTTGAAAAAAAAAAAAAAAAAAAAAAAAAAATCGAGTAAACAGAGATTTTTCAATATTTGAGCGACTTTTGAAAGACGTCGATTTTCGTGATTTTCAAAGGTCGATATCTCGGCTCCCAGCGGAGCTACGGAAAATCCCGCGTGCGCATAGTCTTCTGCGGAAAAAAATACACAAGATAATGTCTTGTCCGGAGTTCTGGAAGAGTTTTATCATGCCGTTTGAGGACGTTGAAAAACGCGAAAAATTCACTCGAGAGGGGGTAGCCTTGGAATTTTTTGACTGAATTTTTATTTTCGTTATCTAATGTTACATGCGATGTTATTCCGCAGTGTTTTTGCCCGCTGAACACGAATCCGCTGACCTCTTTGGTGTAAAGTACAATGCGACATTAAGGGGCTCGAGTTTACGCACGAAAATGCTACAAGGGAAGAAAAATGCGTCTTCTCACCGAGTGCGAAGTTCGAATATTAAGAGCGAACGGAAGGAGTAAAACTACATGAAAAAAAAAAAAAGAGAGAATTACGTTTCCTTCCGATCGTCGAATCTTTAAGAGGAAAGAAATTTGACATAAAAAAAAATATATATACATATATATATTAAAAAGGAAAGATTTCTCTTGAGGGGGTTTCCGCCCTCAAGATATTTCGAGAAAATGTATTTTTAGTGCTCGATTAGGGTTGCATCCGTTGCACTATTAATCGAGAGTAATAGTACAACGGTGCACTAACCGAGACGAAGATCAGCGAATTAAGAGAAATGGGAGAAAGCTAAACGACGAGATATAAACCGTCCAATTGGTTGGCAAACCCGCTCAAGGAGCCCAAACAAAAAATAAAACAAAACTAACGCTATCCATCAAAGGGAACGAAAATATGAAGTAGAGAAGAAACAAAAAAAAAAAAAGAAAGAATTACGTTTCCTTCCCATCTTCGAGACTCTTCTCCGTGAACTTACAGCCCAGCTCCGAATATCAAGAGCGAGCGGGATGAGGGAAAAAAAAGATTTAAAAAAAAAGAGATTTCTCTCGAGTCGGCTCCGCCCGAAAGATGTTTCCGTCGCCGAACGAGAGAATTTATTTTTAGTCCACGATTTGTTCGATACGTTGTACTATTCCATTGTTCTATTGCTCGAGAGTAATAATCGTACAACGGTACACAAACCAAGACGCAGATTAACGAATTAAGATAAATGGGGGAAAAAAAAAAATGCAACGACTAGACAAAACCGTCCAATTGCTTGGCAAACCTGCACGAGGAGTTGTAAAAAAAAAAAAAAAAAAAAGAAAATTCCCGATCCATCAAAGAGAACAAAAAAGTAAAATAGAAAACAAGAATTACGTGTTCTTCCCGTATTCGAATGTCTTATTCATGAACTATGAGCGGCATGAGGAGGAAAAAATGCAAAAGTATCATTAAAAAGAAAAAGATTTCTCTCGAGGGAGTTTCGCCCGAAAGGCGTTTGCGCCGCTGTACGCGAGAATTTATTTTTAGTCATCAATTTGTTGTGCCCATTGAATTATTCCGTTGTTCCGTCACTCGAGAGTAACGAATCGCACAACGGCACACAAACGAGGACGAAGATTAACGAATTAAGAGAAATGGGAAAAGGTTAAAAAAAGAACAAAACGCCATCAAAGAGAACGAAAAAGGAAAACAGAAAAGAAGAATTAAGTCCTCTTCCCATCTTCGAATCTCTACTTTATGAACTATGAGCGATGATGAGAGGGAAAAAAATGTTAAAAAAAAAAGAATTTAAAGAAAGATTTCTCTCGAGGAGCCTTCGAGTTTCCGTCGCTGTACACGAGACTTTATTTTTAGTTCTCAATTTGTTGTATTCATCGAACTATTCCATTGTTCTATTACTCGACACAGTAACAATAGTGCAGCGGTCTACAAACCAAGACGAAGTTTAACGAATCAAGAGAAATGGGGAAACGCTTCACCGACCAGATACAAACCCGTCCAATTGCCTGGCAACCCTGCTCGAGGACTTCCCAACAAAAAAAAAAAAAAAAATAAAAAAAAAACGCGATCCATCAAAGAGCACGAAAAAGTAAAATAGAAAGAAAAAAAAAAAAAACAATTACGTTTCCGTCCCATCTTCGAGCCTCTTCACCGTGAACTTACAACGCCAGCTCCGAATATTAAGACCGACCCTGATGAGGAAAAAAAAAAATGTAAGAAAAAAAAAAAAACCAGAAAAGAAAGATTTCTCTCGAGGGAGCTCCGCCCGAAAGATGTGCCCGTCGGCCGTACGAGAATTTATTTTTAGTCCTCGGTGTGCGGTGGCGGTTGATGTACGCTCTCGGAAAGTCCCGTTCGCTATCGTCTGTGGGTCTTCCCGGTAGGAGAACTACGACGCCGACGACGACTCGTCGGGGAGAGTTCCTGGGTCCTTCGCAGCGCCGCGACCGAAGCGCCAGGAGCGAGGAGACTCGAGAGCAACGAATCGAGTCGGACGAGAAGACTGAGGGAACTTGAAATATTGATGATTTTACGTTGGCTCTCCGACGACGTGGACAAAGAGGCGAGCGGCAAAAATTTCACCGAAGCTCTTCTCTCGATGTGCCGGAGAGAGAACGAGGGAGGTCCAATCTGTTCGCATTATTATTCCATTGCCGTAGTCGAGCCTCGTGCCCCCCGTGTATAGCTTCGCCGTTTTCCGTCTATTGTCTCCGGCGGTCTTCCGCCGCGTAGATAAAAAAATCCGCTGTCGAGGCCATCGACGAGGGAGGGCGAGGGGGAAATATGCACGCGAGATACAAAAAAAATTAATAAATCTATAATACACGCGGTATCCTTTTGCGGTCCGAGATTGACGAAGAGCTTCGAGAAGAGTCACTCCGATATACCGCTCTATATGCAGATAACTCGTTCGAATCTTGTGCGCAAATTAACGGGCTTTTTTTGTTTGTTTTTTTGTTCCATGTCCTCCGGCAGACATAAGGCTGCAGTTGAACGAACAGCTGAGATGCCTCGACGTCCGGATGGAATCCCAGGTCGCCCTCGTCGCCGAGCTGCAGGACTTCTTCCGGCGGAGGGCCGAACTCGAGCTCGACTACAGCAAGTCCCTGGAAAAAATGGCCAAGAGCATTCAGCTCAGACACAAGGAGCAGAAGCAGAAGTAAGTTTTTTTTTTTATCGTCGCTAGAAAAAAAATATAGGGCGTTTTATGGTGTTTGATATTTGTCGACTCTTTTTTTTTTTCTCAATACTCGTTTTATTTCATTGTAATTGTTATAGAGATATAAACGACTAGAATGTTCAAAGCGGATTCCTTAGTTTTTTTTTTTTTTTGTTATACGGCGGATAGTTTTGGAATAGGGCTCGATAGAATTTGGTGCACCACTGTTTAATTAAAATTATTGTTATAAGTGAGATTGAACGATCCATGATATATAGATCTTCCACGGGGGAGGAAATGGCCAAGAGCATTCAGCTCAGACGCAAGGAGCAGAAGAAACTTTTTTTTTATGATCGCTGCAAAAAAAATATACGTCGTTTTGTGGTGTTCGATATTTGTAGACTTTTTTTTCTTCTCAATAGTCGTTTTATTAAATTATAATTGTTATCGAGATATAGACGACTGGAATGTTCAAAGTGGATTCCTTCATTTTTTTTTACGACCCGGTGGATAGTTTTCGAATGGGTCCCGATAGGGCTTCACACACCACAATTTAATTACAAGTACTATTTCGTATGAGGTGGAATGATGTATGATGAATAGATTTTTTGCGAGGTAAATTCACGGCTGAAAAAAAGAGAAAAGAAACGTAATAAAACATGTGTGAGCTTTAATCCGCGGAATCGAATGAAAAGTCATTGATATACCGGACTTAAAAAAAAAAAAAAAATTGTGTGCGGAGCGGAAGGGTGACTAACACGAATCGTTCGTTACGGTTCATTTTTTATTTTCGCAGAAGGGAACAGTGGCCCCTTTTCTCGAGTTACGCGTGCTGGCAGCAACTGGTCAACGAGACAAAGTCACTGAGCCGAGATCACGCCGCACTCTCGGAAGTCTACAGCACTCATCTGGTGGGTCGTCTCAACCAAGTCATGGAGGACGTGCAGCGCATTTACAGACGAGTAAGTACCGCGAAAGGTCTCGGCGCTATTCCGGTCCGGAATCATAATTTATCGACTGGGAAGTGCTCGCCACCCACGCCGGATATCGGCACACATATTTAAAAGGATAAAAATAAAATTCTTACGTAAAGGCATCAATGCTGGGACGGTTAAGGGCATTCCCAGATTCCAGCAGTTATTAAATGGTCAAGAGCAAATTTTTTGTCAAAATAACTCAAACCAATGTGAAGCCGATAGCTTCTAGTTTCCAAAACGCATCGATTAATTACAAAAAGATACATTTTTTTTTAATTATCGAAGAAAATAACAGAATGGTCCAAATGTACCAGACCAGTTTTTCAGCACGTTCCTGTATTCGGGCACTGTATGTCCCAATATTTCGCACAATTATAAATATCGAGAATTTTGATGTACGAACTGAACTATTTCATGCTGAATAATTTCTTTGCCATTCGTTAATTAAATCAATGAAAAAATATATTTACGCAAAGTAATACGGAAGATAAGTTACGCAGAAAGCTGATTAACTTAACTTCCTCGAACTGCCCGATTATTGGTTCGCGATTATTGGCGTCCGTTTTTTAACGAAATGCAACAGTAGAAAATAATTTAGCCTTTTTTTTCATGCATCAGATAATGTTTGTAGGTACAATTACAAGTGTCAAATTGGATTTCCAATACTTAAATTCGGAATAAATCAAATCCGTATAGTACTGTCCGACCACTGGAACATGCATTGATATTCTGGGAAGGACCTTGAGGGAAGGCTAAACACGTTTGAGTGACGCAGAGTTTGATTTTTGAAGCCATTGTTCTCCGCAACGATTCTAGAAAACGAAAAACCATTTCGGATGATAATATTTAGAATTTACATTGATCTTCAACCCCACCCAATAATGATGTTTTCTGCCCGCAGTGCCGTGAGATCGGTTACGAGACGCACGAGGAGATCCTCCGAGTATTGCACGAGCTCCACACGACGATGAAGACTTACCAGGCTTATCAGGCAGAGTCCCGCCAGGCCGAGACGAAGCTGCGTGTCGCCGAGCAGCAGAGGAGCAAGCTCGAGGTCACAAACGCTCCGCCGGAAAAGCTTGCGAGGAGCAAAAAGTACAAGCTCATTGAGAAGGAAGTTAACAAGGTTCGTACGCTAGAACGGCGAGCAAAAAAAAAAAAATATCGGAACAGACGAAAAGAAAAGAAACAGACGAAGGAAAAGAAGTCACACATAGAGCTCAAGAAATAAGAGGGAAGCTCGTGCCGAGGTCGAGTTAGCGGAGGCGTTAAGAAACTCGAAGTAACACAGACTCGTGGATAATAAGAAGAGCCCGCCGGTAGGAAACACGAGACTGCTACTTCACACGAGATCCCCGGAGCTAGATACAGAGAGAGAGAGTTATATAGATAGGCGGTGTGAGACGAACGGGGAACACTGGATGGCCCTTGACCCTGGAAAGGTCGAGCGCCCTCGACGATGCTGTATCGATTACCCCTCCCGTGTCGAAAATCCCGTGCCCTTGCGCGCCACCGCGAGTTTCACTGTATTCATAACCGGTGTTGCGCCGCCTCCGCCGGGTCTGCGTGGCCGCCGCCGGCCAGGATATCGATAACCCGCCGGCGTCGTCTCCGTCGCCTACGCGCAACCTCGGCCGCGTCGGGCATCGCAGCGCGCTTTCCACCGTGGAAAATGTAACGGAAATGCGCGAGTCGCGGAATTTCAATTACCCCGGACTCTTGGGATTCCCCTGCGCGCGCCTAGACACGATCGATAAATTTTCTTCTCCGTCCAAGCTCTCTCCGAGCTGATATTTTTGTCTCTCGGTTTTGGCTGCATTTTTTTTTGTTTTGTTTTTTCTTCATAGAGAAAATAATATTTTCGCATCTGCGCGACTGCTGTAGCCTCGACGGAGGCAGATGTGAAAACGATGCCGAGTCGGCAGTCGGTAATTCGTTACGCCGCTGACATGATAGGCTTAAGCTGTCGCAGCTTGCCTTTGACTAACGAGCTACTTCTTCTTCCTCTTCTTTTTGTTTTTAAAATTTTTTTATTTGATTTTTATTTAACGTCGCATCAAGTGCTATGGTTATTAGCGATGGGATCAGCTTTTTCCTTTAGGGGGACCGTACCGCTTTAGGGGTTACTCGGTATGAGTAATGTAAACTGTACTTTTTTGGAGCCACGTTATCGTGCCGAAACTTCAATCGGCCGAATCGTCGTATGGTTGAAAAACCAACGGGTCCAAATTTCCGTATTTTCACCATACTTAGTTCGAATACCGACTAATACCAATGAATATCGTGCAGCCGAGGGCCGTATTTTCACGATATTTAGTTCGAATACCGATGAATACCAACCAATACCGTGCTGCCGACGGTCGTGTTGCCACGATACTTAGTACTCTAGCCAGGAGACCAAAGTGATCGGTTCGTTCCTCCTCTTGTTCTGATTCTTATTCTTCTCGTTCTATTCATATTGTTCATCTTTGGCAATTCGATAGAGCGGCGAGACGACCGTGATATCCGGACTCGCCCTCGCTTCGCCGAGTGATTACAACGTGTTTCACGAAGACGAACGAGCCGGTGCTGGAGTGACGTAACGAATAGAATAAACCCAGCGGCTCGAGAATAGAATCGAAGCACAATGGCGAGCGAGGAGTTGGAATCGTTTGATACCGTTCGCTCGCCGACCGAGAGAGTTCTCCCGACTCGCAACGATAATAGAGCTTTATGCTCGACGTTAGGAATTCTCGATGGGGGTGGCGAGCGAGATTGAACGAAGGGTGAGTCAGACTCTCGCGAGAGTTCCACGTCAACGGAAGTCGTCGAGGGATTTACCCAGCTGGTCCGGTCGTTCGGGCACGGCGGATACGTCATCTGTGTGGGAACGTCCGAATTGGCTAGTCGCGTCACCGGCTTGCCAATTGTTCCACCGGCAATTTTCTTTTATCCACGAATCGACGAGAAATCCACTGAGGCGTACGAGAAATCGTTGCAGGCCTTCGACCGCATACGCAGAGCCCTTTTGGTGCAAGAAATTCGGACATACGTACAGTAGAATGTCCATTATCCGAACCCGTTGTGACCGGGTTTAGTCTGGGTAATCAAAAATTCGTATTATCGAACCAGGATTTTTTTTTCCTGACGCTCTTAAACTCCCGCTTTCCGGTCATGTGAAGTGAGCGCTAAAAGGCACTTTTTTCGCATCGCGTGCGAGAAAAATACTGCGCATGCGTGCAAACGCAATATGGTATTTTTTCTCGCACTAGTGCGGGGACGGGCGTTTCTTGCACACTTCCCAAAAATGAAAAGCATTATTAAACTTCGAGAGATATTTCTAACATATTTCCAACATCGAAATCTCTTTATTTACGAAGTCTTATTTCAAGGATTATGTGAAATAGTCGTCAATTTTTATGTATAATTTCAAAGCTGCTTCAATGTGAGCTGTTATGTAAGGAGATTCGAACGATTTGGTATTGAAACTCGTGTCTGATGCACGCTTTCTGACTCTGATGGAGAGGGTGAAACTGCTCGGGAAAGCCAGTGTGCGAGCAGGTTGACGCTGGAAGGGAAATAGTGCGCTTCATCACGCTTGAACACGGGCGCGGCTCTTGCCGTTGCGAGCAACAATGTATAATGTTTCGCGTTAAGGTTCGGATAACCGAGTGTTCAGATAAACGGAGGCATGGTTCAGATAATTGAGAGTTCGAACGATGGAGGTTCGAATAATTGAGCGTTCGGATAAACGCAGTCATGGTTCGGATGATTGAGGATCGCATAATTAAGAGTTTGGATAAACGAAGTCGTGGTTCGAATAATTGAGAGTTTGGATAAATTAAGTCATGGTTCGGATAATTGAGAGTTTGGATAAACAAAGTCATGGTTCGGATAATCGAGAGTTTGGATAAACTAAGTCATGGTTCGGATAATTGAGAGTTTGGATTAGCGAAGTCATGATTCGCGTAATTGAGAGTTGAGATGATCGAAGTTTGGACAATTGAGAGTTTGGATGATCGAGAGTTTTGGATGATCAAGAGTTTCGGATGATCGAGAGTTTCTCATGATCGAGAGTTTCGGACGATCTAGAGTTTCGAATGATCGAGTTTCTACTGTCTCCGCAACGTCCCGTTCGTAGGAGGACGAGAAATTCTCACTATTTCGGGCACTTCGAGCGATTTGTTTCTTCTTTTTCTTGCTTTCTCCATCTTTGGCTCCCCTCGCTAGTCTCATCGCACTTATCATTAAGAAGCGCTAAGCAGGCGTCCAGGGATTTAAGCTTCCAACGGACGGTTTTTTTTCGTCTTTTTTTTGCCCCGCTGGACCGACGTAGAAAAATAAATAACGTTTGCGGGTGGAAGTTTCACGAAAGGAACGGAGCGGAGGCCGAGAACACATATGTTGGCGCTGAGTAATCTCTGCCACGTGAAAGCGAGAGACGAAAGATTAACACGCCCGAGATTAAAACTATGGGGCAGCTTACCAGTGGCTTCTCGAGATCCACGAGCTCTGTCTCTCGATTCACGAGACTTCTTTTTCGCTTTGAGCGAAGACGCTTCGCTGAGAGACTCTTTGCAGTCTCGGACGACCCGAATTTTCATGGCTTTGGGATTCATTTTTCTTTTTCTTATGTTCTTTATTAGATTTAAAAAAACACTTCAGCTCGTCTAATCTGTCTTGAAGAAAAAAAAAATTCACTTTCGAGAAACTCTTGACTTCCGAACAGTGACCGAGTGAGCTCGTCTTGCCTTGCAGAATTATCCCGAGCTCGGTCTCTGTCGATTCACGAGACTCCTTTTTCGCTTTGAGAGGAGAAACTTTGCTGACTCTGCGCAATTTTGAGTGATTCGACTTTTCATGGCTTTGGATTAGTTTCACTGTTCTTTAAATGTCCTTGATGAGATAGAAAAAGATCCACTCCTCTTCGCCTTATTTTTGTTGAAGAAAAAAAAAAATCTGATTTTGGGAGACAAAGTAGTTCCGTCGCTTGCTGTTCATTTTGCGAGACTTCGTTGACGCACTCTGTGGAGTCTCGGACGACCCGAATCTTCACGACTTTGGGTCAATTTCTCTTTATTTTACGTTCTTTACGAGATTAAAAACAAAATCCATTTCAATGAGTCTTCTTTCGTTTGAAGATTTTTAAAAAATCTAATTTCGAGAGACTCTTGAAATCGCGAAGAGTGACCGAGTGTGCTCGTGTTGCCCGCAATGAGATTGATCCGGGGCATAATGTGTACCCTTGATGCGATATTGTATCCCGAGCATAAAGCCCCGTAGTGTCGACGAACGAGACACTCGAGAGATTGAAAAAAAAAGAAAAAAAGGAGCCTATTGAGAGGCTTGCTCGAGACAACTAGCAGGCGAGTACAAATAACGTGCTCACCAAGACGATCAATTAACGAACAGCTGGCCGTGCCACCCGCGAACCCGTTCGCATCATCGCCCGATCTCGAATAAACTCTGACCGTTCGATTTTTTTTCTTCTTGTTTTGTACAGAGAAAGAACAAGTATACCGAGGCGAAGCTGAAAGCGCTGAAGGCAAGAAACGAATACATTCTCTGCTTGGAAGCTTCCAACACGACGATACACAAGTACTTTGTGGACGACCTCTCCGATCTCATTGACGTAAGTGCTCTTCTCTTCTTTTTTTTTTTCAAACTTCACCGAGTGCTTCGCTGAGTGTGGCAAAGTTTTTGGGTTTTATCTTTCCCCCACCCCGAGATGATCGACCGGCGAATCGGTAATTTTTCTTTATTTTTTTCTTTTTTGTTCTCTTGCAGTGCATGGACTTTGGCTTTCACAATTGTATCGCGAGGGCGCTCCTGATGCACTGCAGCGCCGAGGAGGGCAGACAACGATCGTTGCAAACGGGCGCCGAACAATTGGCGTCTTGCGTCGGCTCTCTCGACTCGAGGGCCGACAAGCAGAGATTCCTCGAGTCTCATCACGCCGCTTTCATGATTCCGAAAAAATTCGAGTTCCAGTGTCAACGCGGTGATGAGGTACGCTTTTTTCCCCTCGCTACAAGCAACCGTCGTTGCGTGGTTTTTCAACGTTTATAACTTAAATATATATATATTTAAGTATTATTATTAGATTATAATTAATGTAGTAATATATTGACGAGGTATGTTTTTTCTACCTCGCTCGAAGCAACCGTCGATGCGTCTTTTTTTAACGCTTCAAACTTTTAAAAAATTATTTAAACTTTATTATTATTAATGAAGATTTTTTTATTTTTATTTAAGTCATTATTATATGATAATAATTTTAATAATGTATTGTCGTTGTGCAGGCACCGGAGCCCGAACTGCAAAAAGTTCTACACACCGAAATGGAGCAACGACTGACGCAGCTCCAGCAGAGGGTGACGTCGCTGAGAACGGAGTCCGAGGAGGTTTGGAAGACGCTGGAAACAGCAGAGGCGAGTCTGCTCGAGATGCTGACCGCGAAGGATTACGATTGCTCGAGGTACTTTGGCGACAACGCTATGCCGACGTCGAGACCGCCGGAAACACTGCAGATCAAGCTGAGAGCCGACAGACAAGAGACGGAAGAATTTTACCTCACGGTAAGTCGAGCCAAAAAAATTCGCAGCGACTCTTAAGTTTCACGTTTTAAAATTTATTTATTTGTTTTTTTTTAATCTACAGAAATTCAGAGAATATCTGCTCGGCACATCGAGGATAGCGAGGCTTGACGCTAAGCAGGAGTACATACGCCAAAGTTTGCAGGACGGCTCGAACGCCTCGCCGAATTTATCGATAACAACCTCGAAGCAAAAGCAAGCGCGACGAAAGCGCATCGGCCGTTTGCAAATGAACGGTCAGCCGAAGTTGTTCGGCGGCTCGCTCGAGGAGTATCTCGAGACGATGAACCAGGAGATACCCTTGATAATGAAGAGCTGCATCAGAGTTATAAATCTGTACGGTCTTCACCATCAGGGTATCTTTCGCGTCTCAGGATCGCAGGTCGAGATAAACAACTTCAGAGAGTGGTTCGAGCGAGGCGAGGATCCGCTCGCCGACGTCACTGACGCCTCGGACATAAACAGCGTCGCCGGAGTGTTCAAGCTTTACCTGCGCGAATTGCGCGAGCCTCTGTTTCCGATAATCTACTTCGAGCATCTAATGGAATTGGCTCAGCTGGAGTCAAAGCAAGAATTCGTTCTCAAGATGAAGGAACTCGTCTCGAGTCTTCCGAGACCCGTCGTCATTGTCATGCGCTATCTGTTTGCTTTCCTCAACCAGTGAGTAGTCCAAGTTGGATCCAGACTGAGCCGCTTAAAGAAAAAATGCGATCGATTTGTAGCTTTTTAATTAAAGTTTTGTTCAGGGTAGAGTCGCCTTTTTTTAGACATTCTCAGGTAATGTCAGAATTTTTTCAGAGAAAATTGTTGTTTGTTTCAATGAAACTGAGTGAATGTTTTTACTGATATTATTACGTAATGCCGGGATTTTTTGGTCACCATATTCAATCCTTAAGGTGGCGACCGTGGTGATGACTAGTGCTTTATGACCTGGACGACGATGGCGATTGTTATAATTACCTGAAAAAGAAAATCCAGGCATATTTGTAATCGGAAGGCATGTCTCTATCGTCTGAACTACGATAGTTTTTTTGAAGTCTATCTGCTCATTGGTTGCTGAGACATTGCGGTCCTAAGTTGCAAAAAGGCCGTCGTACGGCATATCTTTCGCCACCTTAAGGGGAGGGCTAAACACGGATGGGTGCGAAGAGAAAGATCTAAAATGTTGAATACACTTTCTCCGAAACGATTCTATAAAATGAATAATAAATTGTGGGGATCAACACGTTAATCAAATACGCAGTGAGCCCCACAATTCGTTTGTTATCTTATAAAACTGTTTCGGAGAAAAAACGTTTTCGGAATATGTCGGGATTGTGTCGATATTTAGGCCAACTTTAAGGATTCAATATTGCGTGACATAAAAATGGCCGCGTTATGTAATAACATCAATAAAAATATTCACTCAGCTTCATTGCAATAAGCACAAAAATGTTTGTCAAATTTCTGATAATACCCCCGAAAATGTCCGAAAAAGGCGACTTTTGTCCTTAAGCTGAACCCTCATAGTCGAAAAGTCGTCGACGTCCGCGTGCTCCGAATAATGTATTCAAAGCGCATTAATTAACGTATCTGCCGTTCTCTTATTCTCCCCAGTCTGTCCGAGTTCTCCGACGAGAACATGATGGATCCCTACAATCTGGCGATCTGCTTCGGGCCGACGCTCGTTCCAGTGCCCGAAGACAAGGACCAGGTTCAGTATCAGAATCAAGTTAACGACTTGATCAAGAACATAATAACATTCTGCGAAGAGATATTTCCCGAAGACATCGGTGGCATACAGTACGAGAAGTACATAAGCCGGGAGCCCGACGACGTGTGAGTTTAACTCCCTTACACGATTCTTTTCTCTTTTTTTTTCTTGTTCACATCCTGTTCGCTCGCTTCTCGGAAACTCTAACGAATGAATGAACCCACGTTTGCGCAGAGATGTGGGAGACTCGCCTACCGATCAAGTGCAAGAGGACATGGATTCCGAAGTCTACCCTTCCGAAGACGGTAATAAAAAAAAATTATACACCGATTAATTAATGAATGAATTAACGAATAATTTTTTTCCACGTTGATCGACAGAGTCTGAAAATCTGGAAGCGACGGCGCAGTTCGATTTTCACGCGAGATCCGAGCGTGAGTTGAGCTTCAAGAAAGGCGACACGCTGACGCTTTTCATGCAAGTCAGCTACGACTGGTGGCGAGGTTCGCTCAACGGTCGCGATGGTCTCATTCCCGACAAGTACATAATGCTCAAAATCAAGTGAGTTTTTTTTTTTGTCGTTGAGAAAAAATTAAATTTTTTCTCCCCCGAACTCGTCCTAAGCCGTATTCCCCTGATTCGCAGGGACGAGGATCGCGAGAAGGAGCTGCTGAAATCGTCGAGCGAAGAGTCCATGCGGCGGCGCGCCTCGAGCTCGGCGGACAGCGCATTATCGAGCAACAATTCGCCGCTGATGGGACCGACAAACAACGCCAACGCCTGGCCGACGACGAACGCAACGTCCGACGCCAACGGCGCAGCGACCGGCACGTCGACGCACACGGATGCGACAAACAGCGGTGGTGTCGGGGTCGTCGTGATTCCGAGTGTAGTAACGAATCCGGTGGCCTGCGTCCCATCCTCGCAACCGATCATCAGTCGAGAGGTATTGGAAACCACCGTATAGCACTGAATTCATTCCGTCTTCGTTACTCGTTGTAATTGTTTTTTCTGTTTTTTTTTTTCGTTTCCGTCTCTCCACGGTACTTCACGTTGGCTTTTGTTGTCGTTGTTTGATGTGTTTGCGATGTCGGCGATGCGAATGCGCGTTACGTATTTAACAACACTTCTCGGATAATATATGGGTGGTATATATATACACACATAAAGGTGCATGGCTGGTTACGTTCTCTCGTTTTCTCTACGGCGTCCGGCACCGAACGTCACGCGGGCGTCGTCGAAGCGCGATAGCTCGTGAGTTCCGGTCGAGCCTGTATCGAATGCATATTATTCCGCACCTGCTGCACAACACACGCACTGCTTTGTCTGAAAAAAAACAATACAAAACAGGAAAAAAACATGAACTGCAACGGGATAAAGAGCGAACGAGAGAAAATACACGGCTTGTTCGTTGAAAATCGAAAGTTGCGTGTACCGGAAATTCCGACGAGACGGAAAAAAAGGAATACGGGACGAGAAATCCTGTCTCGTCGCAGTGCGCACGCCTAGTCCAGGAGTCATAGAGCCGAGAGGGCGCTGAAAGTGCGCAATAGCTCCGAGCTTTTAACTTTTAATTAAAAATAACTGTAATAGTAGAAATATATGACGGATCAAAGGGGGGGGGGGAAGTTTAAGCGTTACGATTAAGGGACAACAATCACGCAGTTTTAAAATTTATATTAGAAAGAAAAGAAGATAACGACAGACGGTACGTTTAAGTTTATAAATTTATTTACGACGATAGCAAAAAACATAGACGTAACTTCTTTTGTACGATAAACTTTGTTTCATTTTTTTTTTTCAATTAATATTGTAAATAAACGATAGAAAAATTTACACACGCCACTATGCTGCATGTGCCGACGGACTCTCGTCTTGTGCTACACGCCTCTCATATATCCTCACGTTTGCCTCGATTACAATTTATCGCTTTTTTTTCGTTTTGTTTTTTTTTTCCCTCGTATTGTTTTGTTTAACGATTCTTCATGTTTTAACGGTTGGGTTGCTTACTTGTTTTTCCAGATATACGTTTAATCGGCGCTTTATTCGCCGATGGCGAAAGTCTCTCGCGCGTGTACGATAGACGATCGATCATCGCCGGACTAAAAACTGTTCGATAAAACTGCTGCCAGTGTTGTGTGTGGTCTCCTTTTTTTTGTTTGTTTTTCTTTTTTTTTTTTATTCTTTTATTTTTTTTTGTTTATTTTAATTAATCAAATAACCGTTCACTCTCGTTTCTTTATTGCTGCTCTTCGTATACTATATTTATTTATTTACATAATGTCGATTTTTTTTTTATTCTCTTTTTTTATTTTCTATGTCTCTCCCTCTATCTATCTCGTAATATGTCGTTCAAGGAGTGTCGCATTGACGGTTCAGTTGGTTTGTGAATCCTAGAATCCCGTAGAACAATCTCAGTCTGTAGACGATACCGAAGGAAATGCCGTATGCACCGGGAACGTCTTAGGCAACGGAGAGTGCTTAGGTGAGTAAAGCCTGCGTCGAAGCCCGCTCACTTGCACCCGTCTGATCCCAACACGAACTCTCGAAAAAAAAAAAAAAAACAACAATATCGGCTATCGTCAAGCACATCTATCCTGAAAAAAAAATCCATCGCCTCACAGGCATAAAAAATTATTCCCACATCGTTCATCGTTACGGTATTGATTCCATGTTCATTCGCTATTGTCCGAGCATTTCAGTTTTATACGAACAGTTTTTTAATCCGTACCTGACACATGCAGTGTTGCGTACGATCGTGTTAAAAAAAAATTCTATAATATCTGTATATGCGAAAGGGAAATTGAAATATTTTTATGGAGTCGACCAAACTTTTTTTTTAATCATTTAAATGAATAATAATTTTATTTGAATCATTTAAATAAATGATAACTTCATTTAAATCGTTCACATAAATCATTATTTTATTTAAATAATTATATCGTCGATATAATCGTCAATACGTCGAGTGGTAAATTCCGTGAACTCTCACATCGACGAAAAATCGAGATGTATATCGAAATATATCGAGAATATACGTTTCTTCTTTTTTTTTTTTTTTTTTTTTAACACGTGGATTCATTGTATTCTATCGTTGGACTGTGTCACGTGCATGCTTATGGTATAACGTCTATATCGTTGGATCAGCGCCAGCATGTCGGCCTCTGATAATTTTCCAGGATAAACACTCCTGCCGTATTGTGCGATTTGGCAATCGTTCTGCAAACGAAAATTGGGTACGCTTATCATAATTTTTGTATCTCTTTCCAAATTTTCATCGCTATATTCGATCTGTGATACACGACTGTTCGTATGGAGGAGAGCCCGATTTGTCGGTCATAACTTTCGAAAAATTTGCTTCTTCGAATGACCTTTAAAATTCAGAATTTTATTTGATTTTTTTTTCGAATTTTTATATTCATTCTATTTCGTCTAAAAGCCTCATTTAAAGTTCATCTATTTAAGCGTGCATAAAACTTGGTACCGCCAAAGTGGGCCCTTTTCGTCCATACGACCACACTTACCACCGTTGCATCTTACAGTCGCCGATATTTTCGGTCTCCGCATCACGCGCCTTCGAACCCAAAAACAAAAATTACATTCTTCAAAACGAAAGATTTTTGTACTCTTTTCAAAAATCTTCATTATTATATTCGACCTGTAATACACGACTATTCGTATAGAAGAGGACCCGCTATGCCGGTAATAATTTTCGAAAAATTGGCTTTTTCGAATGACCTTAAAAATTCCCTTAAAAAAAACCATATCACTATTTTGTCTGAAACATTTATTGACAGTTCATCTATCAAACCGGGTCGCTTGCATAAAACTTGGTACCGGCAAATTGGGCCCTTTTCGTGCAGACGACCACACTTACCATCGCTGCATCTTACAGTCGCCGAAAAAAAAAAAAAAAATATCCCCAAAATCTAAATCGATCCCGATCCTCTCCGCCGAGATTCTCGACCCCGCGACTAAAATCCTCGCGGGGACTCTCTTCTTTCTGATTCCAGGAGGCGAGCGCGACGGCGTCAACGGCCCCATCGTCGCGACCGTCGAAGACCTCGAGTCCGGTGAGCGACAAGCGTGAGTCCGAGGCGAGGATGGAGCCGTCCCAGAGTCTGGACAACGGTGCCGAGGAGGAGAGCGTCTCGGATTTCCTGGACTCGCTGTCGGGCACCGGTGAGCACGACAGCCACGAGGACGGCGAGAGGGACGACGAGCCCGACCGTCACTCCTCGATGTCGCTCGACATGGGGATGAAGCGCGGGGCGAGCCGGAAGCAGCACTGGAAGTCACAGAGCATGGGCGAGTCCCTCCAGCAGACCCAGCATCTTAATTCCCTGCAGATAAACTCCTCGAGTTCTCAGGACGCGGAGCTCCAGGAGCAGACGACCTTCTCGGCGAATCGCGAGCTCTGGCAGAGGCGAGCGACATCGCAGACCCACCTCACGCCGCCGGTGCCGCCGACGCCGAAGTCTTTCAGATCGTCGCAGGAGTTTCGCGAGATGAGGCAGAAGCACACGCCGGATTTGGTGATGGATCTTCCGCTCTCGGCGCAGGACGCGAGCAAGAAGAAATCGGCCTCGTCCAACAGCCTGAGCAGCTCCGACGAGGAGGTGCCCGTTCCGAACGCCCGAGGCATCGCCGAGACACCGAAATCGCCGACGGGCGGCGGTCCCGAGTCGCCGGACATGAGCACAGCGGCCGAGAGATTCGCCAAGCAGAATCAGTGCACGCTGAAGAAGAACACGAAGACTGGCAACGACGCCGGAGCGACGAAGCTCAAGCGCATGGAGACCGAGGTCGATCCCGATCCGGATCCCGAGCCGGAGATCGTCAGGTCGACGAGCAACAACGAGATATCGTCGTCCGGCGACTGCGTCTCCCTCAGATCGCCGCTACCGTCGCGCTCGACCCCGAAGATCGTCGCCAAATTCGGCGACATGCGCCTGACGGGCGGCAGCCAGCAGCAGCAGGTGTCCTCCTTCAAGCCGCAGGTCAAGGTCAAGCCGACGATCCTTCGCAAGCCCGTCAAACCCTTTCCTCACGGCCACATGAGCCCCGAGCTCGCTCGCAAGATCGAGAAGCAACAGGTCCAGAACAACGCCGAGCAGGCCAACTGAGCTCTCGCGCGATTATTAAACACTCGGTGGCAACAAAATAAAACGCCCCGTATCTCTCGTGGTTATTACTCGTTAGGCAAATAATATTAATATACTGCGAACGAACCGAAAGCGCGTTCGACGGCAGAGTGGTAGACTTGTTCGTCGTTACTTCCCATCGACCAATCCGCCCAGTGCAAAAAAAAGAAAATGACAAAAAAAAAGAAGACTTTTAATACTAAAAAAAAAATCGTATTCGCGAAGGCAACAAAAAAATAAGAAAAGAAAGACTGTCGTAAGGGCGGCGCGGCTCAGGGTTTCCCCCTACCGTCTCCGTTCTCGCGGTCGACGAAGAGCCAAACCCCGAAGTTCCGTATTTTTGCTAAATCCAATGCTCGAAGTTTACTTTTTCTACCCAAGAATACGCTCCGCTCTTGTGTTATTTTTTTACCAAATGACATGCGAAACGATGTTTCTAGTCATCGATGGGGATGATAGGAGAGGGAGGAGAGGAGGAGGCTACGGCGAGGCTCAGGGTCTTCGTGTACGAGTGCGCGTGTGCGTGTGCGTGTGCGTGTGCGTGTGTGTGAGTGTGTGCTGCGCGAACGAAGCTCCGAACTATGCATCGAAAAGAGAGAGTGAGATGAAAAAAAATAATAATAATATTAATAATTAGATAGTAGGCCAAACGAATTTGTAGTTTGTATACGAGGGATGTAATTTATTTTTTATCGCGACTGAATCGCCCAACCGAAAAAAAAAATCTCCCCTTAAATTAGCGCTCTACACAATGTTTATGACAAAAAAAACATGTTCGATGTTCCTTTAACCGCGTAACGCATATGCGAGAGTGCTAGGTTTTTACGATTAGTTACAGCGACACACTATTGCATAAATATTAGTAATACTTTTTTTTTTATTACAATGTGAACGTATGCGAGCAATTTATTGCAGACGAGAGAGAGACTTTGCGAACGAACGATGAAGATATTATATTAGCGCTGCGAATAGATGAACGTTGTGAGTAACTACTTATTTACGACAAGCCGATGTTCGATAAACTATTCAAACGATAAAACAATGAATGTGCAGTCGTTCGAGTACCCGATGTGATCGATATCGGTGATAAACGACAAGCATACCGTACTAAGCGAAAATAAAAAAAAAATGTAACTCAAATGGATCGGCGAAACGAAGCATTATATAAAATTCTCAGTGTATACGAATGACTTTGACAACGATCCACAGAAAAAAGAACAAAAAAAACAAAAAAAAACCAACTACGTGACAACTGTATTCGTAAATATTACTACTGATAAGGCGATGTGCGTCCGCAGATAACGGGCATAGCCATACATAAACTCCCAGTATATTCTTCAAAGATATTCTTTAACGTAAAAAAATAACCATGAACGGCGACGAAAATGTACGAATTAAAAGTAAAAAAAAAAAAAAGAAAAAAACAAGAAGAACTAAACGGTCCACGATGGTGAGGAGCCATCTTTATATCTCTTATCGATTAATCATTTTAAAATTAGTAACTATTAAAACATAATACTCCGTAGTTCGTAAAGTACGATTGAATAACCACTGATTAAACGCGCGACGAGTAATATTGCTGGCATTATAACTACCGCAATAAGAAATACCAAAGTCATGACACTATCCTCTACCCTTTTCTCCCCCCCCCCCCCCCTCCGGACCTCGTTATAGTATAATTAATATTGCAATGATTTTTCAATCGTGCCACTCGGTTACTATTTTTTTTCATTTTTTTTTTGTTTTTCTCTTTATTAACAAGTGTAAGGTCCCAAATCCCATATCGAATTATCATGGTTTGATCCGCGACCACTCTCTCTGTGTATAGTAACTTTTTCTACATACGATTATAATATTGGAAAAAAAAAAATCATCATTAGTTCTTCTCGGATCAATTGTAATTCAATACATACATATTATTATAGAATATTATATATTAATTAGTCCTCACGCGTGATTTTAAAGCCCCCGATGGATGGATGGAAGTGTCCAACGCTAAAAGGCTAATGATGTTAACGGTAACAATAAAGGAACGTACAGGCTGTATTATTATTCAAATAAATACAACGAATGTCTCTTTAATCCTTTCGTACGATGCATTGCCGGCGAAGGCACAAGGTTCAAGGTCACCGGAAGAAGCCGAAGAGTGAAAGATGACCCCGTAAGCCGGTGAATGGATCGCGGTCATTCGGCGCGTTCTGCGCATGACCGAGTTTAAGGAGGTTTGAGCGCTGCACATTAGTCAAATGAGTGCTACATTTTTTTAAGTCGTTGATACACAATTTAAGGCATCTATTCATTATAGTGGATGGTTATTGGTATTACAGCAGATGTCAACGGAGGAAATCATTAATTGCAATGGATTTGCAAACATAATTAAACAAGGATACATATTCGTTCGGTTTTTTCAAAGAATAATTCGTAATCCTTGCTCGATTTTTTATGTATTATGGTTAATTCTCTTCCTTGAAAGATTCTCTACGAATTCACCGTCTAGATGTTCGATAGTAATTTTCCGTTTAATAATAGGTCTGATCGTTTTGAGAATAATGCTATATCTATATATCCAATAAATATAGATATACTTTCCACGTAAAATTGAGCACTCTGCTCCAACTTACTCTGAAAACGAACAGACCTATTGACAGCCTTTTGTTTATCCATCGATGAAATGCCTTTCATAAACAAAAAGCTGACATTTTTAACGGAAAATACTATCAAGAAAAGGCCGCAATACATCAAAATATTGAACAAAGATTACGGATTATTATTTGACAAAACTGAACGAAGAATATGTACCTTTTACAAAATCAGCCCAAAACCAATTAATATTTATGGAAATTCATTATAATTAATGTTTTTCTAGATTAACGACATCTGCTTTAATGCAAATAACAATCCACTATAATAGATGCGTAAAGGATTGTATGGACGACTTTAAGAGCATATGAATTACCGCGGTCGTTCCAACCTCCAACCTCCTTGAGGTAATAAAAAAAAAAAAAAAAAAACAAAACGAACTGACAACTTGGGAGAAATGAGACCCGATCGCTGAATGCATACAGGAAAATAGAGATTATCAAAATAATTTTATCGAAAGAATAAGATTTTGTGCACAGTTATATGACCAGATCGGGTGTTTCCGCTTGGGAACTTTACGCGTTCGGGAGGTTTGACGGGAAGCCGAGGAAGTGACCGACACAGCGCGCCGTCACGTCCGGTGTGAAGAAAGCCATATTGCCGATCACAGTATTTTAGTGCGAAGATCCTCGATAAGTCGTTGCCGTGTTGCTCGCGAATTTTTGCCTCTCGTGCTTTCCTCCGTTGCATGAATTTCGCAACATACATCTCCACACCCGACGAGCGTAGCTCCGTAAGTACAGAATCCCCCTTTACGTGTCCCTCGAAGCGCAAAAACTTGACTATTTTTCCTAACGGCGATAGCGTCGCGCGATCTCGAGCGAGGCCTCGAGAAATTATAAATTGTCTTTATTTTTTAACGCCGAACGTTCTTGCAGTATTCTTTTGCTCCTCATTCCTCGATTCTAGCGAGTGAAAGCATCGTCGCGCCCGAATATTTTTGTAAAAATTTCTCATATCGGTCGAGTCATCGAGACGACTCTAACCTGCAAAGACGCTGGTTACGCAGTCACGACAAACTCGACAGCGCCGCTCAGATTTTCGTCTCGCCTCTCCTGCCGAGAAATTAATCGCGTACAGCGCAAAAAAAAAACATTTTACCGCACGATGTCCTAACGTCCGTCCGGCTAACGGCTAACTTTTCGTTCGGCACAGTGCGTGACATAACTTTAACTCGGGATATATAAAAGCGGACGGAGCGTCATGTCGAACGGCGGCGGAGATCACGAGGACGAGGGCTTCGTCGTCAAGGTCAGGGGACTACCGTGGTCGACTACCGTCGACGAGATCCTCAAATTCTTCGGTGACTGCAGCATTTGTCACGGAAAAGCTGGTATCCACATGACGATGTCGCGGGAGGGCCGACCGAGCGGCGAAGCCTACATAGAGATGGAGTCCGAAATGGATATCGAAAAGGCTTGCAAAAAGGACAGAGATCACATGGGCCACAGATACATAGAAGGTGACTATTTTTTTCGGCTCTGCATTAAAAGATTCTCGTCCTTTTGAGAGAAATATTTGTTTAGCAACGGATTTTTTACTTAACAAATTATTAAAATAGACAAATGTGTCTCGTAACTTCCTTTATATTATTATATTATTAAGATTTAAACATAGCGTCGTACAATGCTAGTGCGATAGATAAGAAGATGGCTCTTTCGTCGGGCCAACGCTCAAAGATTTTTGTTGTTTTAGGAAAAATATAAAGTCTGGGGAAAAAAATCTTTATCACATAATCAAGGAATAGTCCGGAAATTTCAAAATCGGTCAGGGAAAGAATCAATTGTCGCCGAATCTTCTATAAATAAATAAGCAGTACGTCAAAGGGAGTCTTAAAAAGAAAGAATTGGGAACATTTTGGAAAAAAAAAAGGACGGGATAAAATATTAATACAATAATCAGGCACTTTTTATTTGCATTATTAATTTTTTTTAATAGAAGTGGTTGGAAGTTTGGTCTGAGAACATTTTTAATTCGTCAATGAAAAGTCAGGGAATTTTTTTCCAGAAAAAAAAATCGACCACCATGTATAACTATAAATATACATACAACTAAATTTCTAACTATAGTTATAACTAAAGGCAGAAAACATATTTCATCTGCATCAGTTTAGTTTGTTTTTTGAATACATCAAATGATTGATGTTTTGTTATATAAATTTCTTTGGCCTAGCCTTACCAATACTCATGATACATTTAATTACAACCATGTGCTTTTAATGTTCCGAACAGTATTCAAAGCGAAGAGGGGAGAGATGGAGTGGGTGGTGAAGAGAAGCGGTCTGAACCTTGAAAATGCAATGGACGACGGCTGCGTGAGGCTACGAGGTTTGCCCTTCGGTTGCTCCAAGGAAGAGATTGCACAATTCTTTTCGGGTATGAATTTTCCACCGACGAGCGTGCACACACCATTGTTTATCCCATGCAAGAGTCGATACGTTTTTCATCCGAATGGATTCATGAGATGTCGAGTTTCTGAGAATTTACACGAGCTGTAACTGAACACAGCTTTTTTTTTTTTCATCGAGACAGCAAGATTGTCTATTTTCCTGTTCTTCACTCTACATAACTACACTGTTACGGACGCATTGAGAGTGTCCTCTGGTCGCAGTGCCAGAGCAGGCCTGTTACGCATTGCGAATCAAATTGTCCCATTCAAGGAACAAACTACGTTTTTTTAGTTTTTAGAGTCTGAAACTTGATGGGTTTTTAATTTTCTACTTTAAAAATGATTAAATTTTTTAATTTTTTTTCATGAATACAAAGATATCATCATGATCTAATGGGATTTATTAAGCTACAATATCGTTGTTTGATTATGTGTGGGTCAGGGTTGGAGATATTGCCGAACGGGATTTCGCTACCAACAGACTACACGGGCCGCAGTACTGGGGAGGCTTACGTTCAATTTGTTAACAAAGATGTCGCGGAGCGTGCTCTGCAGAAACACAAGGAAAAGATAGGACACAGGTGGGGCACTGACGCTAGATGGGTTTGGGTATATTTATGATTTTTCAAAATATCATTTTAACGATTGTAGTACACGTAGGCTTACGAACGAAATCGGTTTTACGAACGAAAATAGCGGGAAAAGTCGAGCTTTTACGCCGAGGTAGTTTCCTTGCCGGTAAAATTAACGGATGCGATGTGGCATTAAACAAAAAAAAATAATTATTTAAAGTTATTTTTAAAAAAGCTTTTTTTACACGAGACACGAACTCTCGATAAAAATAAATACTTGTCGCGTTGAAAAGACACTGAATTGTCGATGCAAAATACCGATGTGGAGAAGCGATCTCGCTAAAAGCTTTGAGAACGGTCAAAAAATTTAAAAATAAAATAAAAACAGTAGTCATACGTAAGCAAAGTACTGTTGGCCCGACGGAATCCTGTGGGTGGGTGCCGGGCGGGAGGTACCCCCTTACATCGTCATCGAATCCCATGGGAGGTGGGTTGGGCTACCCCGAGGCGTTGTCGTCGTGGAAGGGTGGGCACTTTGGAGGTAGTAAGACATCATCAACTAAATTGGAAATTGGATTCTCCTCGATCGAGATCGCTCTCGACTTTCGACGGAGGACGATAAAAAATTAGTAAAAATGATTACAAATTATTACAAATTATTACAAATTATTACAAATTATTACAAATTATTACAAATTATTACAAATTATTACAAATTATTACAAATTATTACAAATTTCAATAATCCATTCGCGATATATCGATAGTTTCTAGATCGCTAAGCGATACCATTGCGCAAATCGTTGATCCCCCGTCGAAAGTGAACTCGAGAGAGTTCGACCGGTGCACCGCCAGTGTCATACACGTATAGGGTTGACATAGGTAAATCGGTGAGTTAAACACCGTCGGCGGGAATTGGCCGACGGCGTCGCGAGGAAGCAGTGTTTTGAAAAGGAAAAAAAAAAAAAAAAAAAAAAAAAAAAAAAAAAAAAAAAAAAAAAAAAAACGCAAAAGAATCGAGCGGATAAGATATTGAGTTAAAAGAAAAGGACATAAAAATAAATACAAAAACAAAAAACACAGTTTCGCGATATACGAGGGAGTTTCTCAGTCGACGCGATCTTTATTTGTCTTTAATAAATTTCGGCAGATATATCGAAATATTCCGGAGCAGTTTGTCCGAGGTCCGAGCGAGTATCGGGCCGAAGATGCGCGGCGGTCCGATGGGCGGATTCAATCAGAGACCGACGCCTTACGCCCGCGGCGATAGATTCGGTGGAATGAATCGTTTCGCCAACAACGGCAGGGGTTCCCGAACAAGAGGTTTGCGAGGCAGTCTCCTTAACGGTAAATATTAAACAATTCGGATTGGCTGTATTGACACACGGTGGCATTGAATTTCCAGACTTCGACGGTCCCGCACCGTGGGCCGGATCGAACAACTTCGGATCTCGTGGCGGCAACATGGGAATGCGCGGCAGCGGCGGTGGCGGCGGAGGCGGTGGCGGTGGCGGAATGGACATGAAGGGCGGCAATTTTCGTGGAAGCGGTGACAATTGGAGTGGAAATTCCGGTGGTATGCACTGCATACACATGCGAGGCCTCCCTTTCAGAGCGACGGAACAGGACATTGCGGACGTAAGGCTTACAAGCGAGAAATCGTTAACGAGAATCGTTAAGGGGATGCTGGAGCTGTTTTTTTGTCCTTCTTTAACCTGCTTTGCTTGTTTTGTCGACGGAAAAAGATAATTTTTCAGCTACGACTTAGCATTCGTAATATGCTACGCACATGCGTCAAATCATGATATTGACATAAACGCTTCGATGTACAGTCGAATTTCGATTGAAAACTTACAAGGAATTAAGAAAACCGAAAATTATTGTTTGCGAAAGTGCATGAACGTCGTGTGACGATTGACGCACAGGTGGGCTCTGCATCGTGCCCTGCACTACATTAATGCCGTTGTCGGCTCTGATCACTAGTCACAAGTCGATAGACTAAGTGAACTCTGTGTATACTACTCGGTATGTACTCATAATATTCGGAGAACTTCAAAGAATCGGCATGCACGCGCTTTTAAGGTATGCGAGATCTAGAATTTTTCATATCCTACAGAAAGGATGGTGTTGACATTTCCGTAGCCATGTTGGTTTTCGTGACAATTTGTAATGTTCGAGTTTTCTTCACTTCTCGGAAGATTTCGACTGAAATTCGAGTGCACACCGAATCGTTTATGCTATTAATACGAATAGTGAAAACTAAGAAATCACCGATTTCGGCCGGTAAAACAGAAAGGTCCAGCAGTCCCTTAAGATTAGCACGTGGCTCATGCGAACTTGTTCGACAGTTTTTCAGACCCGTGGTGCCGGTTAATATTCGAATAATCATGGAAAACAGCGGTCGAGCGTCCGGCGAAGCTGACGTCGAGTTTGGAAGTCACGAAGAAGCTGTCAAAGCCATGACTAAGGTTCGTAAGCTCCACGAATTCGATTTGCAACACTACATCTCAGCGGCCGTACGATATTGTCATTTAATGCATTTTTTTTCACAGGACAAGAGCCACATGTCGCACCGATACATTGAACTGTTCCTCAATTCGTCGAGCGGATCGAGCGGGATGTCGCTCGGCGGAATCGGCAATTTTTGCGGTGGTAAGTTTTCCAAAGCATTTATCCCGCAGATGGACAAATACACTAAGTACTTGAATTACCAATTACTGCAAGTACAAATTACTTTAAATACCAATACTTCAAGTACCAATAATTTCAAGTACCAATCACTTCAAGAACCAATCGCTTCAAGTACCAATCACCTCAAGTTCAAATCATTTCAAATTCAAATAATTTCAAGTTCCAATAGTTTCAAGCACCAATCATTTTAAGTACCCATCATTTCAAGTACCAATTACTTCAAGTGCCAGGTGCTTCAAGTATCAAGTACCGAGCACTGGACAGTACTTAGGTACTGACGTATTGAGTACTAGCGGAACTTAAATGGTGAAGTTCTGAGTACTGAAGAATGACTCAGTACTTGATACTTCAATACGTACCCGAAGTACTTAGTGTATTTGCCGAGCTCTGATGTATCCATTTGTTCCATGTAAATGAATCCATGTTAAGAAAACGTAAGGTTCGAACAATATCGACGACTATCGTTAGTGCTCCATTCAAGGCGAAGCTGGAAGATATTCGCGATGATTGTTTGGGATTCTTCGATCTTCTAAAAAGTTTTTTCGACTAATTAACTGACGAATCTATACTACTCTGGCTTGCAGGCTTGGGTAACAACTTCCGACCAGGTTTTTCCCCGAACAATCGTGGCTACAACAGTCAACTCGGCGGTAACAACTACAACAGTTTCTGAAACGCGAGCCCGGGCTACTGACGTGACGGCTGACGTGGACGTCGCAACGAATAGAAAATCGGGCGAGAGAGAGTCTACGCATCACTCCGTTCTACGCCAATGCATCTAAATCCGCGCTGTCTTATGATAAAAAGACCGAGGCCATTCATCCTATCGTTTCACCAATCACGATGAAATACATTAGATGGTAAGATTAAAAATATAAATCGGTTAGTCAGTAATATTATTATTAACGGATGTCACCGGATCCGTTGAAGTTAACTGTATTCGCCAATCAGCGATAACCTCCCGCTGACCGGTTTCATTGATCCCTAACGATTTTTCGCTTCAATGAGATACGCATAGAGTCAATTAATAGATTTTTCTAGAGAAGGAAAATATTTTTAAAAAATGCGGTTTCCGCGTAATTAAAAACGCGTTCGTTTGTATTAGTTTATCAATTGATACCGATTACTTACCTCATATATATAATAATAACGCCCGCGAGAGCGAGACGAAGCTCGATTTGCATAGTGTGTAACGAAATCGACAAAGATTGCCTTATCGGCGACACAAAAAACTTTCGAGATGTTTTTTGGCTCAAAAATACTTCACGGGGCGCCTCGCTTTTGTTGGACCTCGCGAACAAACAAATTTCACAGAGCGCGAAAACTATTTCTTCGCGATGCGCCCGTGTTGTTCGGCGAACGTTGGATTATAGTTATATTTTGTACGCTATCAGGGGGGAGGGGGAATTAATGCAAACGTTACAGACTGATTCGACGACGCGACCGATTACCGTGCAATTTACAGTCGGCTGAGTCTAAAATATTATATCAATCATCCACCGGATTTATAGTCTAAGTGAGCTGTACTTTGAAAAAGTGAATAATAAACGAAGGAAACGACTTATCAAAATATTCGCCGTATTATCTCCGCGATTCGTCTTATCGGATGTAAAACAAAAAAAACGAATCACGAGCAAGTTCGATTAATCAATCGATGCGCCGTGACGGCGATGACTGGATAATCTAACGTGCGATTATGCAACATCGTCAAAATAAAATTCTTCGATAATCGTGATAGCGCTATCTGCGCCACCAATCAATTATCGGTCGTCGGGCAACAGCGATCGACCGTGCATTGACCGAGAGTTCGATATTAATAGTCGGTCGTCCACCGTTGCGCCCGTGCAACAAAGTATCACAGTCGCTCGCAGTACGATATTCGCCGCTGTGAATTTTTTTTTAACTTACACAGTGGATCTGTTTATTCTAAACACTCTACACATAGCCAATCAACGGGACATCAGGCATTTTTCTCTGCCCATCGACTCTTATCGTTCGCGTGTCTGTTAAAATTATTGGCCACTCGCGTAACGCACAAGACGCGAGGGAAGCGGGATTGGCCGATGAAGTTTTTCACATCGTGAATTTGACGTTTCCGCCACGCAGATACAACGCAGTCGCGGCAAAATCATTTGTCTGACAACCTTGTAAACATAACCTCTCGTGAGTTTCTTTTTTTTTCCATTCCTTTGTTTGTTTGTTGATAACGCCGTTACGAATTCTCATCGTTGATGAAATAGATTTTTTTTTTTTTTTATACGGCGAGCGTTCCGTGTACATAGTTGAGGAGCGATAAGAGGCGCACGCTTAGACGCACCGTCGCGAGAGCATTGTGTTTCAACAGGTGGACTTGGCCTACAATATAATTTCTTACGTCGCAACGAACGCATTGCGAGAGCACATGCGGCATAGGTCGCGCGAAACTGATATATTATCAATTCGCCTTTCATACGCGAAAGATAGTAAAGGGGACAAATTTTAATTTAAACCGAACAAGTCATCGTCGCTGATACTTCAATTAACAATAACGAGGGTCAATTGGCGCTGACTCGGAGATGCGATTCCAGCGTGGTCAGTGAAAGTTACAAAGTTGCGTGGCGGATAAAGAGCGCTGAGTCGAAATGGAGGAGGAACAAAGACTGCGGGAGGAGACCGATCGCTTGACGAACAATTCCAGGTAAATTTATTTATTTACTTGTATACGCGATAAGATCTTTGTAACAAGATTCACACATACACAGCCTACGCATACTCGCATAGTGTGTCTGTACAACCATAGAAGGGATACAAAAAAGTGATCTAATGTATTGTATTGTATTGTTTATTTATTTATTTGTTTCCGGGACAATTCTCATACAAAGAAGTTGCTTTTATGCACAGAGTAATAATAATGGTATTAGAAGCGATACAAAGAAGTGATCTAATCTATTCTATTATATTGTTTATTCATTTGTTAATTATTATTTATATTATATCCAAGAATGCAGCGGCAGGCCGGATTCTGCGATATGCCTAGTTGAAAACTTGGGATCTTCCAAATCAGTCTTTTCCTGCATCAATGTGTTGATTATAATTTTAATATGTACTTCCGTTGAATGTTATCAAATTCTAAAGACTATTTAGTAGACAATATAATATGTCTAAAAGGACATTGTCCGTTGATAAATAAATAAATAGATAAATAGTGTATACAAGTGACAATGCCTTTATGACAAGATTCTTACATACAAGTGTGTGCGTGTATGCTCGCATAATGTTCCCGTACAATCATAGAAGTGATATAAAGAAGTGATCTAATGTATTGTATTTATTTTTATTTATTTGTTTGTTTGCGTGACAAGTTTTCTATGAACCAGTTGTTATCATGTAAAGACTAATAATAATGGCAGTAATGGATAGTAATAATGGCATACGAGTATATTTTGTATGTACAGTAACGCAAACAACGAAAATATGCTCGGTGCAGTATATTTACGATAATTATGCCATAATTTTTTTTGGACACTAAATGATTGATACGAGCTCTTTCGAAAAGACACTTTAGGATCATCGGTGCAGCGAACAATGTCCCTCTCGCCAACGGAGTGAACACCGACACTACGAAGCCGTACCGCAGGACGAGAAATTTGTCTCGATACGACAATGCATTAAAAAATCTCATACCGATACGGGCGTACGACAAGTGAGTATATTCGTGCTTGTCTACAAGGAAGTATTCGACGAAACGACGAAAGCAATGGAAAAAAAAATAATAATAATGTGTTGTCAGTTCTACAGGAAAAATGCCGATCGATCATATAGGATTGTACACGACGGTTTTCGGAGGTTGGATGACAAAGTACCTGTGGAAGGCGTATCGCGGAGGCGGTATAAACATGTCGGACTTGCCGACGATATCGCCGTACGACAGCTGCGAATACAACGCGCAAAGGTGCGACTAAGGCTTGGAAAATCGATCCAATTAAATCTCGGGTCGTGGTGCTGAGCTTTTAGAATTTTTGTTTTATTCGTTTTTTTGTGAACAGAAAATGTCGAGAATTTAACGAAAACGTGTTCAGAATGTTGCTAAATATCGAAAAATCACATTTACAAAAGACTGTGCGTATGTATGTACGAAAAATCCAAACTGCTATAATTCGAGAATGCGTCGACCGATCAGGCTGAAATTTCATACCCAGCATGTATGGTTAACAGTCAATGTTTCATGAGAATTTCATTTTAAGAAATGTTCAATTTTTTTTTTTTTTTTTTTTTCGTAGGCTCGAGATACTGTGGAACGAAGAAGTAGCGAAAAATGGGCTGGAGGGCGCTTCGTTCAGCAGAGCCGCGTGGCGATTCGTCAGAACGAGATCGATAGCTTCCTCGTTTTTACTGGCAGTCGCTCTGATACTCGGTTTTATCAGTCCCGTTTGTTCTTTGAGTTCTAATTCGGCATCACGCAGGAATCGCGCGGCGGTTGCAACCGTCCATTAATGTTTCGTTTAACATAGGTAATGCTCATGAGAAGAGTGTTGGAATTCGTTCAGTCGCCCGAGGGAAGCATCTGGGAGGGCATAAAGTGGGCGCTGCTGCTGGGACTGTGCGACTTGGTACGAATAATGTTTCTCACTTGGAGCTGGAACAACAATTACAGGACTGCTCTGAGATTCAAAAATGCATATTTGGGTATGCTTTACAGAAAGGTTATCAGGACGAATGACTTCGGTAGCAGAAGCTCCGGAAAGGTGGGTTATTCCCCATCGTGACGTTTAATGACCCCGAAGATATCCGCACGAGACTGAATATCATCGCGTTAGAACGGCGCTGTTTTGCATCGCACAAACTTCGCTCGGAAAAATTTGCTTAGAGAATAAAATTCTATAAGTGAACCATTCTTTGTCCTCTAAGGTAGTGCATTAATTGAGATTTGCTAACGATGAAATTTGACGTGCAGATATCTTCAAGGTTATGGGGTTTAACGATTCTCGAAGTGACCTTGAGAAGACCTTGAATTTTATTTTTAATCTATGTCTATAGCCATGCTTACCGGTGGTTAATAAGAACGTTAAGTACCGGCCTAACATTCCTAAAGTCCTAAAACATAAATTCAATTTTCGTAAATCATCACTATGTGATTGCTCTTGAAGAGTCATGGAAGTGTCCTTGAACTTTATTCTGTATGATTCTTGACATTTGTATTATTCGTTCGTATAACGTAATCGTTAACGTCCTTCAAATGTGACTGGAGTAAGTCCTTGAAAAGTCCTTGAATTTAATTTTTAACCTATAGCCATGTTTACCGACGGTTGGTAAGACATAGGAATGTTAAGTGCCGACCTAACGTTCCTAAAATTAAAAATCCGTAAAAAGTCACGATGTCATTGGCCTTGAAGAGGAAATGTCCTTGAACTTGATTCTGTAGATCCTTGACATCCTTCGGATTTCGTTATACGAAAGAATAATAACAATTATTATTCATTCGCATAACGACATCCTTGACGTCCTTTAAGTCTTTGAATTTAATGTTCAACCTATCCATTATAGGCGTGCTTCTCGACAGTTGATAAGACATAGGAATGTTAGGTACGGCTCTAAAATTCCAAAAATTCTAAAGCCACCATGTGATTTCAGTTAATAAATATGATTTCCGGCGATGGACAACGTTTGTTCGACGTCTGCCTCTTCGGGCCGACTCTGATCGGCGGACCTATAGTTACCATCTGCGGAATCGGATACATTCTGTGGATATTGAGTCCGATGGGACTTCTCGGAATGTTGGCTTTCTTTTTATTCTATCCTGTTCAGGTAATATCTTTCTTTCTGTTCTATCCTGTTCGCATAAAAACTTTTTTCTCACTTAAAAATTACTCTTTCACGTTATCTTGTATACGCACCTGCTACCACGCAATTTATCGCAGTACTCGATATCGCGATTGAACGGTTACTTCAAGTCGAAATGCGTGAAGATCAGCGACGAGCGAGTTTCCGCGGTGAATGAAATATTGGACTGCATAAAATTGATCAAGATGTACGCGTGGGAGGAACCATTTCATCTTAATCTTTTGGGTAAGAGACACTTGTAGAGTTGTAAATGTAACAAAATATTTTGTTCAAGATTTATTTCATATATAAATTATAAAAATCATGTTTCACAGTTTTACATTATATTAAATTACAATTAAATTAAATTACATTAAAGTAAAGTAATAAAGTAGAAACTGTGAAACACTTAATAATCTCTTAATAATGTTAATTTTAAGATTACTTTCGCTCGTATTCTTTCGCTGATCAGCGTTTCTCTTTTACAATTGTGATATAGAATTTTAATTTTAATTTTTTTTTTTCTACAGAGGTGCGAAAAAACGAGCAACGGTGGCTGCACAAAATCTCTTACGCGAGAAGCGTCGGTGTGTCGTTGGCACTGACGATACCGGTTATCTCGGCGATCATCACCTTCCTCGCGCATGTTGCCGGAGGTAATAATTTGACTGCCGCCCAGGTGAGTAACGAGCATTCGTTGTTAGGCTCTTCGCCGATATCGTGCCGAAGTGCTCGACGAAACGAGGACTCCCGAGTTAACAATGAAATTAACGATTCGTCGATATACCCCGAAAGTAAATTTTTTCCAAAATATAAATTACAGGCGTTTCCGATAACAACGTTTTTTATGAATCAAATGAAGCAAGCTCTCTCGGGCCTCAGGGAGGCGACACGTTTTTACGTCGATTGTCGGATAGCCTTTGGGAGAATCAAGGTGTCAACTCCAACGTTATTATCGCAAATCACTGTATATCTCATACGCTTTAAAAAAAAAGGGTTGTCAAATTTATTGTGAAGGGTAGATGTAAAGAAAAAAAAATGAAAAATATTAACCGCTGCACATAATGCACGACCGGGGCATGTGTTTTCTTATTGAAATCGCGATACTCAGATTCCCTCCGCAAACAAACAAAAAAAGTGGAACTAAAAAGATATTTCGCAATGGTTTATGAACAAAAAAAAATTATCCAAACGATTAATCCTAAAAATAATTAACACACCTGTACTCCTTTTACTCTATGTTGTTTCAGGTCTTCCCACTCCTAACACTTTTCAGTACGCAGATCCGACATATGTTCTCGTTTGTCGAAGTATCCATAAGTAATATCATTGAGGCAAGGATATCTTGTGAGCGATTTAAGGTGTTTATCTATCAACTACGCTAATTAATTCCACCCACAGTATGAGTAGCATGAAAGAAAATTAATCTCTTCACTGTACAATCTATATTACACGGTTTGTAGATGGTACACTTGAATGACGCGATGAATTAACTCGATTTCCCGACTGATCAACAACAAATTACAATCTCACGTACGGAAGCTTGATAACGAAAAGCTCAAGGCATTTGCGAGAGGCCGAGTCAAGCATTTTATGTCGCTTCTATCGCGTAATGTTTTTCTTCTTCTCGTTCGAATGTTAATTGTCCCTTGTCGAAGATTATCAACGCCATGTGAAATACACTCTCACGCTTTTTCTTTCAATCTACTGCGAGCGCCAATAACATTATCTCTCTCGCCCTCGTGGCGCGGTCACGGGACTTTCACATCATCTTAACCCTTCAAGTACTAACAAATTTTCTTAACGAAAAACAAAAAAAACGGTTGTCAACAAAAAGTTGTGGATTTCGAGTGCCAAGTACAAGTACTTTTTGAGTAATCTCTCGCATTACGGATGCTCGATGAATAAGCATGATATCAAGTACTCAAGTAGCATGACATGCCGTTTTTATAAATATATTATTATCGTTCCAAACTTTTCAATAAGTATAATTTTTGCGAGAATTCATTATTAAAACCTTCGATAAAAAACATATTTTAAAAAAACGAGACTGGATTTCGTTTTCCGTTTTTTTAATGGAATTTTTGTATGTTTTTTTTCATGGATTTCTATTTTTTTAATGAAAAAAGTGAAGAATAGATTAAAAATAGCTTCAAAACGATGAATTACGAAAACTTTAGTTAGCTTTACTTTTACAATGAGGAATCCATGTGCAAATTACTTTGCACCTTTTTTTTAATCCTAGATAACGCTTAACGCTACGAACCTAATTCCGAAAAGTACTTGACAAATACAAAAAGTACTTAATAGTTCAAATACTTGTGATACTTTGTACTTTGTGCTTAAATTATTTTTTGATATTTTGCCCAGCTCTGCTAATAATTAACGATAAAAATATTATTTTCTACAAATCTAATATCGTGAATATTTTTTGAGACACATCGATTTTTATACCGCGCAAAATGTAAGTGCTCGCTGAGCGAGGATCCCGTACGTGAAGGGTTAACAGTGCATGAACAGTAGCGTGTGAATTCCCGAATGTAGAGCACCGCCTCCGTCTTATGTCGCTAGATTGCAGAAACGTGTATTGGCTTGACTAAAATCGTAAGGACGCATCTTCCGTCTTTCACGCGCGTCTGCTTGAGCTTTATTTTCATCCGCGCTTCGCAAATTCGCAGTTCTAACACAATGTCAAATGCATCGTCGTTGCTAATCCCATTGCTGCACGGATCGTTATCTTCATGCATAGTTTTCATGCCCGCAAATAGCTGATCACGTGAGCCATTAGTGTCAATTAAATATAACGATTTACTTACTTTTAACAGAGCGTGCTCGTGATGGACGACGGACGATTCCACATGCCGAAGCCGATAGTCAAGACTCAAGCCCTAACGATCACCAACGGCACTTTTACGTGCGAAGTTATGGAGGAATTGATCAAGGATACGAAAGCCGTCAAGGCGAAGAAGAAGAAGTTGGTCGAACTGTCGTTCGAAACCCTAACGGAACTGGTGCAACCACAGATTCGGAGTTGCATTGTAATCGCAGTCGCTGCCCTATCGGTACCGTCGACAGCATTTCAACTATAAATATAACCGGTCCGTTTGTGCCTGAAATCCACCACAAAAAAATGACAAATTCAACCGAATGCAGCGTCACCGTTCAGCTTCGAGCTGAACTACTGCAAGGTCCTCAGCCAATCGAATTGGTAGTCGTTTTGCGGTCAAATCAGTCAAATACGATGTCTTTGCCATGCATACGGGGTATAACCTGCAGTTTGTTTCGAGGCAATGGTGCTTTGTGGTTGATTTTCGACACAATCAGTCCAGTGGATTTGCGGTCAAATGACCGTCGAAGCAACGGTCGCGTGTCCCGATAGGGTGGGGTTGTTCAGACATGGATCTGCGAGTTGCACTGGAATGAGACCGATCGTTTCATGCAAACTTTAAACCTATATGTAACTTTGATTTTATGGACCCGTGCGATTCCAGTGCAACTAGCAGTTAAATAAATAAGAGTATAACAACGAACGTTGCAAGCATTACAGGAAAGACGACGTTAAAATAATCTTATACGCGAGCCTATAGCAAGTCAACATTTTGCACACTGTGCATTGATCTATTTGAAATCTGCCGACGGTCACCTCAGTTCCGTTAGGGAATATAAAAGAAATTGTTTGTAAAGATCGTCTCAAGAATGTTTTATTCTTTCAGGAGCGACAAGTACGCGAAAGCGAATGGAAAAGGCGAATTGAACGAGTCGTTGCTGTCACCGAAGAGACTGGAGATTCTTACGGAGATAACGTTCGAGGCGGCGAAGGGTAAACTCATAGGGATCTGCGGACACGTGGGCAGTGGAAAAACGAGCCTGCTGCTCGCGGCTCTAGGACAACTACGTCTCGCGTCGGGACAGTTGGCGAGGGACGGCTCCTGCGCCTACGTGAGCCAACAGGCTTGGATATTACACGCGACTTTCAGAGAAAATGTTCTCTTCGGCGAGCCGTACGAGGCTGAGCGCTACCACGCGGCTGTGAACGCTTGTTGCCTGCGGGAAGATTTGAACACCTTCCCCGCGGCGGACGATACCGAGATCGGCGAGAGGGGCATAAATCTGTCGGGCGGACAAAAGCAGAGGGTCGCTCTGGCGAGAGCTCTCTACGCCGATAGGTATACGCACGAATCAATCCCAGGATCGCTAAATGTAAACGAACTGCGACAAATAATTTTTAAATTATCAAAGTAATCTATACGTCTCAGATTCGTCACTTCCGGTCGAAAAATGAGATTTTCAAACCGGGAATGTCGTATTTCCGGTTTTCAAAAAAAGGTTTTCAAACCGAATGTGATGTATTTCCGACGCGACGTCATTTTCGGTCGAAAAATGAGTTTTTTTTTATGCACGACAATAGTGTACTGTACTGTTTGTGCGCCGCATTATTGTTCAGTATTGAATTATTTGCAGAGACATTTACTTCCTAGACGATCCATTGAGTGCAGTCGACGCTCACGTTGGGGCTTACATATTTGAAAATTTGATTCAAGATGCCCTGAAGGAAAAAACTATACTTTTCGTGACTCATCAGATTCAAGTGAGTCTATGGGCGCTTCGGCAGAAGCATGAAAGGTCGTAAAGTCATAATTCATGCCTCTCGACGTTTCAGTATCTGAATCGATGCGACGAGATATACATGATGAACAATGGACGAATCGTGGAACACGGAATTCACGACGAACTTATGGAAGCCAACAATAAGTACGCTTCGATGGTGAAGAGTATGATGTCCGAGGCAGAACCCGAATCGAGCGATGGGTAAGCCGAATTATCTGTCTCTCGTTTCTTTAAGGGCTACAAGATTTTCTTTTTTGCGATTCGATAGAGTGGACGATGATACGGAGGCCAGCGAAGAGCATCCCTTGAATCCGGTGCTCCGAGAGCGCCGGGTGGGTTCAGCAGATAAGAAGGGAAGCGACAAAAAAGACGTAGTTATCGCAGGTACGAAAAGTGAACCTCTCGAGGCGATGTGAAACGGGCTCAGTCGGTAATACAAACTGTAATCTATTTTTTATTTTTTTTTTCCAAGTCTCTTTTAGACTAAATGCTAAAAAATGATCAGTGTCTTTATCCAACAGTCGGGCAGACGCTGATAATTTAGTTTGCCGTAGAAAAGTTTAGCAGCGTTGGAAAAAAAATGTTTTGAAGCTTTCGTTAACCATCGTTTTAGTTCACGGTTGATCATTTTTTTAGCGACGTTGTTTTGTTCTCAAGATAATAATGTTGACTTTTCAGGCGCTTCTATAATGGTACCGGACAAAGTTGAGACCGGCACGATAAAAGGTGAAACGTATCGCGCGTACGTGGGAGCGGCGGGAGGCTATTTCGTAGCCTTGCTGATACTCTTGATATTCATGTTGAACGTCGGTAGCACTGCCTTTAGTTCCTGGTGGCTCGCACACTGGATAAAAACCGGAGGAGGCGTAAGAATCCAACGACAATGCCGCAGGCGTGGCAATCGCGTAGGAATATTCCGCACGTTAATTACGAAATTTAATCGTTCAGAATGCAACCACGATCAGGGGCAACGTGACGGTACGCTCGGACGCGATAATGGACAATCCTGATCTGGAATATTACCAGACAATTTATGCGACTTGCATAGCCGCCATTCTGGTAACGGGAGCTCTTCGGGGCTACGCGATGGCTACGGCCGCGATACGCGCATCGACGACTCTGCACAATCGTGTGTTCGCGAAGATCCTCACATCTTCGATGCAGTTTTTCGAAACGACACCGAGAGGAAGAATTCAAAATATCTTCAGTCGCGACACGGACGAGAGTGAGTCTCGGAACGATCGGTGAAATTCGTACTTTGGTATTAATCATTTTTTTTTCTTTGCCAATCATGATACTTTGTTTTCAGTTGATATTAATTTGCCGGTATCTCTCGAGGGTCTTCTTCAGAACGGTCTGGCTTGCCTCTTCTCGCTGGGCTTCATATGCGCCGTTTTCCCGTGGTACATAATCGTCCTCGTTTCTCTGGGATTTTTGTTCTACTATATCGGCAAGATATTCAGGTAAGCGTGTTCAACGTCGAATTCTCGAAGTGGCTGCAATTACATTTTTTTTTACAACCTCGTTTCTGTTCGTGAGCAGAGTCGCCCTGAGAGATCTGAAGCGCTTCGAGAGCAGCACACGGTCGCCGGTGCTGAGCTTCGCCACGACTTCCATACACGGCCTGGACACGATTCACGCGTTCGAGAAAGAGAACGACTTCGTTAAACAGTGAGCTGAGCTTTCGTGGCTGATTGATACACAGTAAAAAAAAAAAATGGTGAATTTAACAAATATCTCTTGTCCACAAGGATCCGCGATTTTTTCTCTCGCCCATTTCACCGTTCTTTTTTGTACAGATCAGTACTTTTGACGAAGACATTTTTTTTGGCGTTCAACAGAAAAAAAGTTTGTCAGTGGACAACTATTCCTTGTTAATTGCACCAACCTTTTTTTTTACTGTGTTTACCGTTACAGATCAGCGATGTAATTGTTCATTATATTGAATACAGATATCAAGCGTATCTTGATGTCAACGGTGCATGCCAGTATCTATGCAACATAGCCATGCGCTGGCTGGCCGTCAGATACGATACTCTGGCCGGATTGGCTACCGGATCCACGGCGCTGTTCGTAGTCTGTCTGAAGGGCCAAGTTCCACCGGCGCTAGCTGGTCTGGCGATGTCTTACAGCGGGCAAATGTCCGGTATCTTTCAATTTACGATGAGAATGTTCTCCGAGACTGAATTGCGGTTCATAAGCGTCGAGAGAGTCAATCACTACCTGGAGGTGAGCTGAGAGTGCAAAAAGAACGGTTTTCCGGAGCTTTATTCGATAATAAAAAAAACCATCTTTTTTTCACTAGACATTGACGAACGAGGACGATGGGACAAAGTTATCGACGAAAACTCTCGAGGATTGGCCTCGCTACGGTAAAATTGAATTCAAAGATGTGGAGCTCAGGTACAGACAGGATTTGCCCACGGTGTTGAATAAAATTTCTTTTCGGATCGAGGCTAACGAGAAAATAGGTACGCAACGAAAATCTCCCTCGGAGAGCCTTTCAGTAAATGTAACGGGACTACTGAGAACTGAAGTTATCCATGAGGAGCTTCAGTCACCCTCATGTAGCATGGAAATATTTTTTTTAATATTTAAAATATTTGATCAATATTAAATAATATTCGCGAAAAGTTTTTAAAACATTTTATTTATTTATTTATTTATTTATTTATTTATTTTACGGGACGAACCCTTTTACATTTAAAATCTTTACAGTTCAAAAAATTATAGAAATATTAACCAAGATAAAGCATGTGAAAACCTAATAACATCATAATATATTTATTTGTTTAGTTATTTTTTCAATTTTTCAATTTTATTGACGGGACAAACATAATTGTATCCATTTCATTCAAGCTTTAGAATCTTTGCGCCGAGTCTCGTATTATATCGTTTCTGTGAATATTTTTTGTAATTTTTTTTTTGTCCGCTCATAAATCTTACATTGAAGTGTTCCAGAAATGTTTTGCTGAAATATTTAAGAAATGTTCCGTTGGAATAATGTAATAAAATTTTTTAAAATATATTGTTTTCATATATTTCAGAAATATTTCGTAAGATTTGAAAGTTTGAAAATATTTCTAAAATTATTTCAAAATATTTCGTGCTATATGGACAGTCGCGTGCCGATGCTGTTAATAATTGTTCGATGTAGTGACCGAAACTCGAGCAATTGTTTAGGAATCGTTGGACGCACCGGATCGGGAAAGAGCTCAATCATAGTCGCTCTATTCAGGCTGGTCGAGCTGTCCGGTGGCAAAATAACGATCGACGGGGTAAACGTATCGGAGGTCAATATGGATCGACTTCGAGGTAATATATCGATTATACCGCAGGATCCGATCCTCTTCAGTAAGAGTGTCAGGTAAGACAACGAGAGCTGATTATCAATTATTCCGACGACATTTGATATTGTCGAAGGAGTTCTATTTACTAAAATTAGAATTTTCGATCCAGTTTTTTATTACCGAGAAAAACGACCTTTTTGGACCTGAACTCGATGGACCTCCCCTCCCCCCCAAATTGGAAAGATACTACCGTGTTCGCTTCTTTACAGATTTAACTTAGATCCGCACGGTTCAAGTTCGGACACCGATCTGTGGGTCGTTCTCGAAAAAACACAGCTAAAGGCCAAGATACGGGCAATGCCTGGTCAGCTGAACGCAATGATCGAGACTGGGGGTAGTAATTTGAGTATGGGAGAAAGACAACTTTTGTGTCTAGCGCGAGCTCTTCTACGACGAAGCAAGGTAACGTTTTTCTACTTATAACTTCTAGGAATATTCCAATTGATAACAAACTTGCAGATTGTTGTGACTCGGGCACTTCGCACCCTCGGTATGGGCTACGGAATTTGAAAACCGAACATTTTGATTTCCGGAGGCTTACCGGAAATCTTTCTTTCCAATTTGAAAATATAATTTTTTTTTTTTTTTTACCGGAAACGTCATAACGGACATACGTCACTTCCGGTCGAAAAATTAGATTATAAAACGGGAAGTGACGTGTAATAAGATATGTAAGATAGTTTGTTGTTTCAGATATTGTTCCTGGACGAAGCAACAGCCGCAGTTGATCCGGAGACAGAGGCGATAGTTCAAGCGACTGTACAACAAGAATTCTCAAATTGTACAATATTAACGATAGCTCATCGACTTCAGACCGTTTTATCCTGTGACCGTATCCTCGTTATGGATGCCGGCAACGTTATCGAATTCGACACACCGTCCAAATTGCTGGAAGATCCAAGCTCGGAATTTTCGACGATGATGGCCGCAGCGGACAAGGCGATGAAGGGCTGTTACTAATAGAAACGCGATCGGGTGATACCATCATATAATAATAATTATAATAATAAGGATAGGCCTAATACAACAACGCATGTTCGTGCCGAATTTACAATAAAAGTATTGAGAAACAATGTCCTCTCTTCGGAGTACTGGTCGTCCTTCGCATTTTATCCAATTGTGTTTCCAGTTTGGAAACCTTATTTTTTCACAGGATATTATGATATGAAAAAATTTGAAAATTTTCAAAATTCTCTTTGTGACTTCAATACCGATGAAAGACTGAGATTTCAGAACTGAAAATGACGTCACGAAAAGATGAACTATTTATATCGTCCAAGCTGCAGGCGATTTGCAGCTGATATTATAAAAAGCCGCCGTAAGTCGTATAATTTCAAGAAGACTGTATGTAAAAGGGTTCATCCCGTAAACGAATAAATAAATAAATAAGATGAAGATCATACATCGCTTCCATGCGACAGAGTGGGGACCAAACGTGCACGTCGTACTGACTAGAGATGTGCAGTTTCTGACTGTTACTGCAATCTCTAGTACTGACACTTAGCCAGCATACTGACAAAACATTGAAAGTTGGAAAATTTCAAATCAAAGGATTTAATGGAAATACAAATTGTGTGGCAGAGTTAAATGCAAACATGTTGTAAGTAATAAATTCTGACAAAGTTTAATAGTTTCATAATTTTATGTAAAAAATAATTTCATTAATTATCGTGCTAGTAATAAACTAATAGGCATTTACTTAATTCTCTATATTATTCTACCTCAATTAATTTAAATAAACGAAGAACTGCCATATAATTGTACATCTATCGAAGCTGGTGAGCTCCGTCTAGCAATGCTGTTCCGAATCCACTGAGATGCAAGTCGCACGATTCGCGGGTAAATTTAATTACCAAACATTTCATTTACAAAATGCGCGCCTCGCCAAAATAAACTACATTTAATGTTTTTTCATTTCCCAGTAATTCGATTGATATTTGACGAAAAGTGAATTTATAGCAGTTAAAAATGTGCCGTCCGGGCCACAAACTGGGTCCTTTACTTTATGCGATTTAAATTACCGGACAGTAAAGCGGCTAACCTGGAAGTGCAATAAGGAATTTGGAGCGCGCCGACGAAAGAGGGGAAATTTTCTATTTGCGGTTTATCGATACGAAGTTTTGGGTTATGTTTTCCAAATCCGAGTCTCAGTAGAGTGCAATAATTCTGTCGCTCGTGGGGCTTTCGTAGAATTTCCATTTCATGAACGGCGGGCGACAAAGTTGCTGCGATTTCGCGCCGACACTGGGATTCTGGCCATTCATCGGATTGTAATTTATCTTATGAACAAAGGAGGTCCCGAATCGAAGATTCGGGAGGATCTTTTGCCGATCCTGCTGCGGCGAAGATGAAAATTACTTTTGAGAAATGAACATTCTCGTAGGATATTAATTGTATCTTCAAATCAAATTTACAATGTAAGTTGACCTGTGAGTGAACAATTATATCATCGACCTTTTAAAAACTAAAAAAAAATGATTTATTATGTTAATAAAATGTAAAGGTGAATGTAAGTAAATAAATGAATTATGTGATTTTAAATATTTCAGAGGACACAATTATGAGAAATTTGGCCAAAGTCGTTTCAAGATCGAGTTACAATGTCAAATCGTCAACGATTCGTGACTTGGCCAATTGCGGGTTACGCCAATTCAGTATGAAGGGAATGGAGTTGGAGAAAACACGCTCCGGAAAAAGAAAATCCGATGTTGACGAGCGTATTTCATTCGCTGTGAAGGCGATAAACAAACATTACAAGTCGAAAGGTCTTGCGTGGGAACGATATTTTCGTGTGCTGAACAAGGAAGTCGCTGAGCACTTTGTGGATCTGATAATGTCTCATCCTGCAATAAAGCCTTTGTACGTGGCGGAGATCAGTCCGGCTTTTGGATTGTTGACTCGAGGGCTGCTGGACGCCGGAGTCCCAGAAATCAACTTGTTCGAGAGCATGGAGCATTTTCATCCCGACTTGATCTCCATAGGGGAGGAATATCTTGGACGAGTCGATCTGAAAAATGTGTCCTTTGACGATGTGTGTCACGCGGGCTTCAGGGATTCACTGCACGCGACCAACAAATTGGCTGAACTGGTAAACCATGTCGAGGAAAGATCATGGGAGGATGAACCCACTTTTCACATAATAGGCGCAGTGCCGGACAATATGTTCATAACAAGAATACTTTCTATGGCAATCTATCGACATACGCTGGCCAAATATGGACGAATGGTGCTTCACCTCGCAATGCCAGAAAACGTGTGGGCTGTTAGTATTCTATAAAAGGAGGATAACTACTCTCGACACATTTTTTTTTTTGACACTAAAAAATCATTGTAAAGTTAATTTACCAGGCTGGAAGTTTTTATGCCGAAAATGGTACACGAAATTTAATACAAAATCGTGATGAAAAATCACTGGACTTTTACAGTGAAATTAAAACAAATTATTGGATTCGAAGTACTCTTATAGCAAAATTGAAGTGAATTATTAAATGTGAAGTACTTCTAATGTTTTTGATATACTGTGTGTTAATTTTTCATCACAATTGTACATTAAATTTATTGCATAACGGTGATGAAACATTAGTACACTTTTCCTTGGAAATTCAAGTACTTTTATATTAAAATTAAAGTATTTTCAATGTTTTTAATATACTGAACATCAATTTCTCATCACCATTGTACATGACATTTACTATACCTGTTTTTGTGTAAAAACTTCCAATTCGGTACGTTAAAATTCATACGAATTCTTTTTGATGTGTATGTAAGCCATATCTACGTTTTTGAATTGCAGTCATTGTCGTCCGGCAACGAGAACTACAGATACTACACATCGCGAAGTATATTGTTCCAAGCATTGTTTAGTTACAAGTTACTTGGTACCCTGCCGCGATCGGCCTTTTGTCCAAAGTTCACGATGAGATCGAAAAGAACTTTACGATTTACTATAATCCCGAAGTACGACATAAATAAAATGTGCGTTGTGAGGATCGAGGCGAAATGTGATCTGTACAACAAATATGGATTGACCGAACAAGATATCGTGCCCCTTTGCCATTTCGTACAGCATCATTACAAGAGGCGGACGAGCAGAATCATACCGGAAATGGAGTAAGTCACCGCAAGCTCCGGCAATATTTGTGACTTCATTTTCTTTTTTAATCTTTACATCACTCGGTGGGCAAAAGATGGTTTTGCGCACGCTACGCGTGCGTAAAAGCCCCATTTTCACGCCGTGCGAAATTAAATTTTGTACGATACTCGTGCGAAAGAATTTACTTAACGCCTGTGATTGCAACACTCGCCTCGGAGCCGTGCTGCAAATTCACATGCGTCAGAAAAAGTTTCTTCGCACTAGTAACGTAATGCATTATTTCCTAACACATATACGTAAAATCCCGCTTTCCGTTCCTGTGAAATGGACGCAGAAAGACACTTTTTCGCAATGCGTGCGACAAAATTAGTGCGCATGCGTACAAACACAATATGTTCTTTTTTCTCGCACGAGTGCGAGAAAGTGCCTCTCTGCGCACACTTCCCACAAACGAAAAGCGAGATTTTTGTGAAGATGTTAGGAAAAAATTATGCGAATAAAAATTTGTTAGTAAAAATGATGTCCTGACTCGTGCGAATGTTATTTGTATGGCCCGTGCCTTAAAAATAATTGTTTCCTTGCCCTCTCTAAATTGAAACATTAATCTGATTATAGAAGATGGGTGCCGGGTTGCGGACGAGAGTTGATTGGCGCCGGCTACGACGTCGTCTCCCAGTTCGGCGAATTGCTGCCGGACGAGATAGTAAAATTGTTTCTGCTGTTCAAATCGTGGCCCGGATACAGGAAGAGCGCCTTCATATCGATGCTCGATAGGTTCCCGAAAAAGATGGACGAGGAAACAGTGTTCGGCACGGCGACCGACAAGATCGACGAGATGTTCAAATTATCGAGAGACGCTTTCACCGCGCAGGCCCAGCTGGAAGGCTCTTTGCGTCGAGACAAATCCACCGATAAGCCCGAATAACTTGTAAATACACTTAAATGAAATTTCATAATTTAGATTTTTTTTTAAACAAAAGATTCGATAAGGGGACCGGAGAAGTTTGGCTGACCAAAAATTCAGTCACTTTAGATTATCTACAACAAGTTTACAACAAAATGTAAACAGTTTTCCTGCTGGTGAGCATGTGTGTCAATGTTATTAAGGGGAAGTGAACCAGCTGTGCGTGCGAGAGAGATAGTTGCAATTTTGAAATTAGCTTTATTCTATGGTGTTAATTTCGCATGCGAAATTACCGTGCGCATCCAGCTCGAATTTGCTTTTTCCTCAAAAAATTAGCACCCTTGAGAACAGTTCATTACAGTTTTCATTACCGACCGCGATGTTTCACTTCCCCTTAAAAAGAAAAATGCATAAAAAGTTCTGATATTATTTATAACTATCTTGTTATTACCGCTTGTATTAAACAAGCACTTTTAATTTATTACCACGATTAAGGTAAAACGGCCGAAAATAGCTTCAGTAATTACAACACAAAAGTTGTATCCAATAGCCTTCTTTATCAATTGAACGTCAAAAAATGTATTACAAAAAAATGCACACAATGACGAGTTGAAAAATAAAAATTTTCATGTTTTAGCTCGTCATTGCGTGAATTTTTTTAATACATTTTTTTAGCTTCAATCGATAAAGAAGGATATTGGGAACACGTTTTGACTTATAGTTACTGACGCTATTTTTGGCCGTTTTACCGGAATGGCGATAACAAACGAAAAGTGTATGTTTAGTACAAACGCTAATAACAAGAGCGTTATAAATAATATCAGCATTTTTTAATGTATTTTCCTACTTAATAATATTGACGCACACGCTAACCACAAGAAAACCGTTTACACTTTGTTGCAGTACAATCTAAAGTGACTGAATTTTCGGTCAGCCAAACCTCCCTGGTCCTCTTAATTCGATTCCTTGCACTGTACATACCACGGTCGAGCGTGTCTCGGGAGTTTTATCGCGATAGCGTAGAAGCGTAGAGATAAGCGAAAAAAAAGCATCGCCGGATCAGTGACTATTTACATCGACCTTTGAACTCGTGAAACATCCACATTGCGAAAGCACACTTACATAGTGTCGACGAGAGCGTGTTCGTTAATGGACATGCTTCTATCTCTCCCTCGATGATATAAGCGGAAAATAAGAATAACATTACGTCAATTATGCAAATCTCTGGTCATTTTCGTTCTCGTCTCGCCGGCGGTGAACACGGCCGAAAGAGAGATGTTTCCAATGCAACTCGCGACTTTCTAAAGTTTTGAAGAATATAACGCGCCAAGATCCGGCTTTATAGCCGGGTCTCTGAGAGCTCACGCACCCAGTCCGCCGCTTCGCTAGAGAGACGAAAGAAGAATGTCGCCCGATCGCTCCTCGGTTACGCGTGGTCGTTCGTCAACTTGCTTTTCACTGACGCTTGGTGTCTTGACGTTGATTCTGATTCGTGGATCGTTCGGCCAGGACATAGTGTTTCCAGGCGAACGATTTCCGATAACCGAACGAACTCCGGTAAGTCTGTGAAAAAAAAAAAAAAATAAATCATTTTCATCGTCTTCGGTCGAGCATGTTTTTCCTTGTGATAATCTTTTTTTAATCTCTTCAGGTAACCGTCGATAATTCCGGCAATGTCTGCCCGAGGAACATGAGTTGGTCGCATGAGCCGCACGAGACCGAAGGGATCTGCGAGTGCATAGCTGGAAACTTGTACTATCCGAGGCTCGACCGTTGTTTCCTGCAATACACGATAGGACCGTGCGAGAGAGGGAAAATTTTCATTCTGCAGAGAAACTCGACGATGGCGAAGTGCGTGGTAAATCCATGCCCGAGGCGGAACACGGTATGGTACAAGGGTGCCTGTCATAGTCTCCTCGTCACCGGCGGACCCTGCAAATTCGGCGAGACGCTCACCGTACCCGACACGTCCTCCGAGCCGAAGTGTGTCGCGGTCATCGCAGAGAATTATCAAATCATAACGGCGCCGAGGAAGTTCTGCGGACCCGGATCGCGAAGAGTCAGCCAGGGAAGGTGCCGAGCGATAATTCCATAAGACGCGAGAGAACGGATTTAAATAACGGTATATATCAAAGTATAAAAATTGTAGAAATAAAGATACATTCGTTGTTAAGCAGACTCTCGAGACGTCAATAATTCTATAGCTCTCCCGTGCGTCTGTGTATTGGCTTCCGCGTAGAGGAAGATTTGTTTTCATGAAAAAAAAATAATAATTCCGAGATTTTTATGGAAACGTGTTCGGAATGTTCGAAAACATCGGAAAATCATTTTTAGAAAAAAAATGACTGGATATGTGTACATGCGTCGTATTCAACGCACGACGACGTATTTCTAAAATCATTTCAAAATAGTGCATGCTGTAGCACGCAATATTTTGAAATTATTTTAGAAATATTTTCAATCTTTCAAATCCCATGAAATTTTTCTGAAATATATGAAAATAATATTTTGAAATATTCTATAAAGATATTCCAATGAGATGTTTTGCAAATATTTTAGAAACATTGTTAATCTTTCGACACATCTGATATATATCTGAAACATGGTGATAAAAATGTTGAAATATTTTTAATTTCGTGTTTCATGGAAACATTTCCACGATTTCCGTGTTTATGCGGGTGGTGTTTGCAAATTGCCCTTGTGATGCAATCTTCGACATTTCGCTACAATGTTAAAAAAAAAACATTTCGGAAACATTACAATGTAAGATTTATGAACGGACAATAAAATATTTTCAAAATGTTTTTAAAACATCTCACAAACATTTCTTAATATTGGCAAAATATTTTCAATATTGCAAAAGAGTATTTTTCAATCCTTTCGAAAATATTTCCGTTTTCTATGGGCATATGTGTGTGCGTCAGACCTGAAAAATTGAAACTCTTATGACTTGAGAACGGCATGAGCTATCACTCTGAAATTTCTAAGGTGGATAGACGGTCAATCCTGAGTGTTTGGTTAAATTTTTAGCACAATACTTTCAGTCATAAAAATTTCCCAGATAAACAAGCGTCATGAAACGGACACACTTGAAGCAATATTTGCCACATGTGCAGCACACGTCGTAATCATTGCCCCAACTGCATCCGTTTCGCGGCGTCCGTCTATCAAGCTTTACGCGTTTCTGAAGTTTGCTAAAAAAAAAAAAAAAAAACTCTATGCGCACGCTCTTAAAATTTTTCAGCTATCAGACTAAAAAGTTGTATACGAAGGGACTATCATCGACCGACGATCCCTATATTTTTTTTCAATGTCAAGCCGCTCGTGATCTCGCGAGAGAATCGCGGAGAGTGGGAGCGGTTCGGACACGAGTCATCTTTTTTTATTGTACCCCTTTTTCTTGTTCTTTTATTCAACGCTGGTTGGCCTTGGAGCCATTGGCTCGCCCGTCGGGTTCCTCCGGCGGTGTAATTGGCCTCTCTCGTCTTATCAACGGGATTTCCAGATTTACTCTCCCATTATAAATTCCGGAGTCCGTTCGAAGCGTCGCCTATTCACTCGCGCTCCTCCACGCTTCGTCGTTCTCGTTATCGAACGGAAACTCTCGCAATCTAACGGTGACAACTGGCATCGACGCTGATCGTCTCTGCCTCGTCTTTCGACCGCGCAATTTTTTCCCGACTGAAAAACACGAACGCCGTTCGTCGCAGATTCAGCATTTTTTCTGTCTCCGTCGCTACTTCTAACAGTACAATTCTCATTAAAAATGCGTCACTGTTCGATTCTATTCATAACTGTGACGCTCGTGTGTCAAGGATTAGCGCAAGACATCGTTTTTCCGAGTAACGAGGAAAGTTCGCATCTTAGCGGCAACAATCCTGTGGTAAGTTTTGCTCTGCTAAGTCGACTTATAATTTTTTTTTAAATCCTTTACTCGTTTCTTTCCTGACAAAATTTTTTTTTAATCTCGTTGATTCGCTCCGCAGATTACCGAACGTATACCGGTTTACATTCCAACCCGCTGTCCGGACAACATGCTCCTCTATCCCGGGCAAGGAGACAAAAGCTCCTGGGTTTGCGACTGCAAGCCGAAATACTTGTATTTCCCGTTGAACAACACGTGCCACGAGGCTTTCAGGCAGGGACCGTGTCTGCCGGGAAATTACGTTCATCTGCCGGTCGGCGAGGTCGTGCCGCGATGCGCCGTGAATCCTTGTGGCACTGACGGAATGATACCGTTCGACGGAAGATGCTGGCTTCTGGGATCGAGCGGACCATGCGGTCCGACCGGTCGTCTGAGCGTCGACGCGACGAGCTTCCAAATTGCGTGTACGATCCACTCGGCACCGCCCACGACGCGCGTTTACCAACGCTGCCCGGCCGGAAGACGCGGCAGCGTGTCCGGCGCTTGCAGGAGTTCCACGTAAATCAATGAATCTTCGGTGATTAGTTCCGATAACTTTAATTCCTTTACGAGGCTATACGGTTATATGTATTTACAAAACAGAAAATATTAGATAAACAAATATACAGATTAAGCGTTTAAAATAATGCGCTACAACAGACCACGCATTTGCGATATATCATTTACGCCGTTTACAGTCTAATAGTTGTGCCCAGTCGAGTTTTCTTTTTTTCACACCGTCTCGTATCAAACTAATTCGAAACTAAAGTCTATCGTTCGTAATTTCGAAACGTGAAAAATATATAAATTCGTTCGACGCTGCTCCCAATCGAATGTAGAAAATATTGCGTAAACAAAACGCCACTTTGCACTTTCAGCATACCGGACAAACGGACTAGGCGACGATCGTTCGATCGCCGCTGATCAATGCCTCCTTCGATATGTACGATACATACGTGAAAGATCCGAGAAGCTCGCCGATCTGCTCGCGCATGCACCGTTTTCAAACTCTCCACTCTCCGTCCACCGTTGATAATACATTTTTTCTTTACCTACTGTAATGATACTGCGATATAATTGCAATAAATTGTTTTTTTTTGTCCTTCCGTGACACACGATGTAGAGACTGCAAAAGAAAACGAAAAAATTAGAACAACATCGCGAATAGACCGGAGGAATCGAACGGTCCATGGAAAAATATTGTCCGCAGAGCAAGCGTTACCGTTTTTTTTTTAAATTTCCTTATATCAGTGGAATAAATGGTCTTCGAAGCCGAGCTGTAACTTCAATTAATCTCCGGCTGTTGATTGGTACTCGCGGCTTCGATCAATCTCTGTCTTTCCGTGTACATGGAGACTTTCATGTTCTCAAGCTGATGATATCTCAGTACCTTGAGAACTGCGAAAACCGAAAGTCCCACCCAGATCGAGAGACTGCTCCACGCTCCGAATTGGGCAGCTCCGAGCTCTATGTGAAAGCCGGATGTTTCTATGCCGTCAGCTTTGTCAATTTCGTTGCCGGCGGCGAGTTCGCAAGAGGGAAATCTCTTCGTCATGCACTGACACCAGGTCATGAAACCCAGCGTCACGAGCACCGCGGCTATCAGAGTCATGGAAGTGAGGAAAATCGAACTGACGACGTCCATGAAAGCCGAAAGAAAAGAGCTGTCCTCGCCTCTGTACATGAGCATGGAAAGACGGTAGATCTGAACGACGGCCGTCAGGAAAAGCACCAATCCTACGAATATGGTGTAATTGCAGTAAGCCTGCGAAGCCCAGTTAACGACGAACTGTCCGTCCGTCTCCTGCCAGACTCCCGTGGAGAAGAGCAGACAGTGACCTCTGCATAAAAGAAAAAAAATATTATTATTATTAAACATTTCAGAAGGGAAAGGAAGTGTAACATTGTAAAATCTGCATCTCGTTAACTCATGGTGGCCGTTTTTTCGCCGGAAAAAAAATCCCTGACTTTTCACTGACCAATTAAAAATTTTCCCTGACCAAACTTCTAATGACTTGTATAAAAAAAATTAACAATGCAAATGAAAATGCCTAATTATTGTATTAATGTTTAACACGATCTTTTTTTTGTTTTCAAAATGTTCCCAATTTTTTTTTAAGGCTCCCTTTTATGTACTCCTTATTTATTGGATTGGCGACAATTTACTTTTTTCCTGACCGATTTTGAAATTCCCTGACTTTTCCCTCATTCCCTCACCAAGATTTGTTTTCCCTGACTTTTCCTGGTTTTCCTTGACCACAACCACCATGTAACTGAATTACATTTTTCTTCTTTCTTATAAATTCTTATAAATTTTGTGTGGACATATCATGAAAATGAAAACAATAATGATATAGTTTTGTTTCAGTGCTTTATTATTACTCCTTACAGAAATTAAGTTTCCACTTATTGCTCCACCTCTATATAATCGATTTTGCTTTTGAATCGATTTAATGTCTTTGCTTCTACTGCATTTGTATGGTGAGGACTTAAAAAGGGAGTTCATGTGAAAATGCCATGCAAGCCACAGTCGCGGGCAGCATTCGCACTAGTAAAGAGTCCCCTTTGTACACTGCTACCGTTCAGATCATTTCTCCTAACAAATTCATGAAAATTGTGCTTTTGGTTTTTGTGAAGTGTCACAGAAAGGCACTTTCTTGCACGGGCATGAAAAACAGACTATACTGCATTTGTACGCATGCCCAGTATTTTTAGCAGAGCCTTTCTGCGCTCGCTTCACAGTGTTAAATAATTTACATTATTAAATAAGTGCCTGTCTCTGCTTAATTACAGACGGAGATAGTTATTTATGATGCTAGTACGATCAAACTTTAGCTGATGAGTGTGAGTTTGCAGCACGTATCAAAGACAAGTGTTGCAATCACACGAGTTAAGAGAAGGTTTTTCGCACCAGTACCATACAGAAGTTTAATTTACAAGGTGTGAAAATGAAACTTTTACACATGCCAAGCCTGTGTAGAACTGCAATTTATCAGTATCATACAAAAATTTACTTCACATTTTCGCAGTTAGTGAAGTAAATATTACGACGCTCGTTCGTCGAGACTTTCAGTGACGATAATGCAGAGCCCTATAAAAAACTGTAAGAGAGACGACAAACGATATACGCGTAATTATTTTTATATTGTTACCTGAATTCATCTTGGTGAAGGCTCATCGGGACGATAATGCATAGCGACAAGAAAAGTGCAACGACGTAACCAGCGATCTGACTGAGAAGCAAAACATTTGTCAGAGCCATTGTTGTGATCCTTCAAGATTGACGATTTTAGGTTACGGTGATTTTTTATTTTTTGAGAGTAAACGAGACAAGAGCCGACACTAATGTTTGGCCGCGGACGATGTGGAAGTCCCGTAGAATTTCTCACTTTCCAGACACGCAATATCCGAGACACCAGTGTGTTTCAATCAATTGCGACAGCCATTCGGACAAGAGCGAGGAAATTGGCTATTTCGTCGCAATAAAAATCTCCACCCCCTGACACTGGATGACACTTGTCGACTCCGCCGTACGCAGAGAGTGTGAGTGCAGGTGCAATGGGCGCGTTTCAATATTGACTACACAAGCCGTTGACGACTTCATTTAACATTCAGCTGAAGGAACTGTTGCCGGCGTACGCGCTATCAGCTGATTACGCTGTTTGTGACATTGGCTGTATATAAATTAAAAATAAGCACCGACAAAACAGTACGAAACAAACAGTACGCAGTACGAACAGTAGAATAGAATACGTCACTTCCGGTTTGAAATTATCATTTTTTTTTTTGTTCGGAAGTGACAACATACCGGAAATACCTCACTTCCGGTCGAAAAGTAAGCTTTCAAACCGGAAGTGACGTATTTCCGTTATGACGTCACTTCCAATCGAAAAATAAGATCTTCAGACCGGAAGTGTCACCTCCTGTATCACGTCACTTCCGGTGAAAAAATTACTTTTTCAAACAGGAACATATTGACGACGTGACATCACTTTCGGTCCAAAAGTGAGATTTCCAAACAGGACGTGAGGTATCCTCGGTATGAAGTCACTTCCGGTCGAGACTTAAGACTTTCAAAAGGCAAAGATTGCCTTGCGGGACACAGAAGATTGCAACGAAAGAATGTAACTTTTTATTGATTTTCAAAATATAACCGATCCAGAGTCTTTACTTTCAATCCTTTCCACAGTTGTTCCGCAGTAACAGCTTCGTCCGCATGGAATACGAGGCTCTTGTTTCTTCCGATAACGTGGAATCCATTATCGGAAAATCGTCCCCGAATTTCACCAATCTCCAGCCATACGAAAAGTGCGATCTCGCTGGCTCTCACTTCGACCTTATAGTCCAGATAATTCGAGAATTTTCCAGGAATCGGAGTAGGATCCACATTTATCTAAAAGATGTCAATTATCATTTCACGTACAACAATAGTATCTAAATGACGCTTTCGCTGACCACTCACCTCAATTACTGGGGAAGGAAGGCTCACATCCTTCAAGGGTGCGGGATATGCGTAATTTATTGGGGCGATTAATCGATTAGAGTCATCCTCGAGAACGAGTTCTACGAAACAATTCTTATTCACGGTATCATCGCCGCAAGATGCCTCCTTCAGTAGTTTGTTCATCCACAAAGTTTCAATCGACTGAGCACCATTTGCAGTCTACAAAATAAATTATCTTCGTTAGACGATGCATCATCTAAGCTGTAACTATGAACATACTATTGTTATATGGTGATATATTCTTGTGTAAACGGGCTTCGACGAATTCCACGTGTAGACGTTAAGACTCAATGTACATTCCGGGATAGGCGACAGCTTATCGGAAGCTATGTAGATCGTCAGGTCGTTGGCCCTAGAAACGCGTGGAGTCACGATTATCGGAGCGAAGAATTCCACGGCGTAGTAATGGAGCATCTTCCAGCGGCCTCCGAATTCTGCAAACAATGGATGAAATCAATCAGAAACACTAATTATAAGTAACAAGTGAGTAAGTAAGTAAGTAATAAGTAACAGTAGTGAAATCAATCAGTAAATTACTGGTCTCCATTTTTTTTATCTACTACAGTTAAAACTTCACCTATCGATGACCATGACGGAGCTTGCCAAACGTCGTTCAGTTGCCAGTACAAAGCTCCCATGGTCAATCCCTCGCCGTTTTCGTACAAAGTGCTCCGCATTTGCCGATACGACTCCGTCTGTATCTTCACCGAAACGGCTTGATTTATTTGGCTGAGATATATGTAATCGGCCAAATCCCGGTGAGAATCGTTCCTACGCGGTATCGCGAAGTTTTTTGATATCAGAAGTTTCATGAAGGACCAACCGTCGGGCAGATGCTGACGATGCTCGAGGAAGTCCGAATCGAGCTGCAAATCTTCGATATTATCGGTTGCGCTTGCCAGTGTCTCCATGGAGGGTATCGATTGAAATCCGTACTCCGAGGCGAATCTCGTTATGGGATATTGATTGATGTTCCATCCGTTGCTCAGATAGTTGTAGTAATGAACTGCAAGACGGAAGATCATCGTCGGCAGTTAGTTTTTTTACCGTCCTGGTGAAAATATTTCTCTGGCAATTTGTCTGAAAAACTCTAACCGAACCGTTGCAGTGATCTTCTCCAAGATCTAAGATCTATTCATTCTGTTACTCGCTGTAAATTTGCGAAAATTTGCGGTTTACGGATAAATGTTCGTGAATATAAGAAATGTATAGCCAGAGAACAATAACAAAGTTTATAGTTATTAAGAGGAGTCGGTATAAAAACAAATCATAGTTTCAAAGTAATTTTAAAAATTATCATCGGGCAACCAAAGAGAATTTCATTAAAAATTTGGACTTTCCCTGAACTTTCTGGGACTTTGTATTACTTCGTATGATAAATTCAGCGAAAATTTAACTTTTTCGGAAAAAGATTTCTGAATATAGAAAAGAAACACCCTTAGAATATTAACAAAGTTCATAGTTTTTCAGAGAAGCTGGCAGGGAAGATCAGATTTTAGGGAATAATCATGAATATTTAGATTCAGAAAAATCTTAGAATTTCTCTGAAAAGTGCGCAGACTGAGACAATCAGAGGACTTTTCAGAGAAATTACTTATAAATTTTCCGAGAAATTTTCTGACGTATTCAGAGAAATATTTTTACCAGGACACGGTAAAAATATTTAACGGCAGAAGCTTACCGTCTCCGTAATAATTTGAGTACGGATCCGGACCGACGAAGCCATTCTCGTCCGTGAAGAGTCCGTCGCTCGGACTGGACACCACGAACGGGCGAGTGTCGTCGAGAGCCTCCACTTCTCTTTTAACGACGTCCACGTAAAGCTTCACGTAATCTTCTCGGTAAATCGGAGCATTTCCGGTGCCGTACCAGTTTCCGTAAATCGCCGCCTCATTCTCGTTGTTACCAGCCCAAACAACGATGCTCGGATGATGCTTCAGTCTGTTGACGTTCTGCGCGACTTCATCTCTAACGGAATCAAGAAATTCCGTATTCGTTGGATACATGGAGCAAGCGAACATGAAATCTTGCCAGATCATTATTCCATACTCGTCGGCGAGATCGTAAAAAATATCCGACTCGTACAGTCCACCGCCCCACACTCGGAGCATATTCATGTTCGCCTCTCTCGCCGATTCCATCAGATGAGCGACCGTTTCGTAACTCGACGATAATTCCGGAAAAACGCTGGCCGGTATCCAATTACTTCCTTTCGCAAATATCGGCACGTCGTTTACGCGAAAATAAAATGTGCGGCCTTTTTCGAGGGGATCCTGTACGAGATCGATTTTCCTGAAACCGATCCGCGAAGACTTGAACGTATAGGTACCTGGCACGATATCTAGCTCCAAAGCTACGTTCCAGGTATACAGAGTTTGATCGCCATATCCGTTTGGCCACCACAGTGACACGTTGGCCTGAAACGATCGACGATATTTTTTTTCAGCTCCACTGAGAAAAAAGTACATAGTAAAAGCAGCAATACTGACTTTTTTGCCATAAAAAATAGTTTACATTTTCTAGTTACGACAATGACGAAAAATCATAGTTGTAACTGTAATTATTGTTTAACGAATTGTATATATACTATCAGCAACTATCTATATAGACGTTCCTCCTGGGAACTATTGATTATAGTAGAAAATCCTTGTTCTCAGTGTATGTGGCTTTGCAAATGCTTACCTTGGGAATGCGTAATGTTACCGAATCTGTAGAAAATGTTTGGCTCGTACTTAGTGCCACTGCCCGATCAGGCCCCACGTTTCCATACGGCATGTTCAACCATAATTTATAGGTGCCGGTTATAGGCCGACTTTGATTTTTCGGTCCCACCGCGAAGAGGCTCGTGGCTGTTACGTGCCACTCGTCTCCTCGATCTTTCACATCCACCGATGCGTCGAGTATAACGGCGTCGTCTATCGGATACACTGTTACATCCTTCCTAAAATAGATTGAATACACAACGGTAAAAGATTGATTATCATGGAATTCATTTATTTTTCATCTCTATCCCGCAACAACCGGATGGATCGACATACGACAAGCCTCAGTGCATTCAGGGCTGTCGATATTGCGGTTGTTTTTCGATACCATGGGCATCTTGCCGATGGAGAACCGAAATAAAACCAAGCCCTAAATCATTCGAAATATTTCGTGCTCTATATGTAGGTAGACAAGATTATTACCAAATTCCAGCCGAAGGAAAAGCTGGTCCCCAATCCCAGCCAAAACTAGCTTGGATCTTCCTCACGTGATTAACGTGGCATTCACCATTGTAACTCTTCGGAACGCATTTCGGTGGTACCGTGTAATTAGCGGCTTGCTTGTTGTAAAGATCCTCGGCTACTTTTACGGCGGAAGCGAAGGTCACGGTCACGTTGTTGCTACCGATCTGAAGATGCGAAAATCAATGTATGTTTTCTCAACGAAGATATAAATGACCACGAATCTGGTACGATCCGTTACCTCGATGCGATCCTTGACGTCAAACATGTGACGCAAAAACATATTGGATGTCTTTCCGATTTCTTTGTCGTTAACGTAAATGGTGGAGAACGTGTCGAGACCCTCGAAGATAAGAAGAATCGTCGGGGCGTTGAAGTCCTCCTCGCTAACTGTAAGAATAATTTTTTCAATTGGAATTTCACGTTCATTATCGTTGTATTTGTAAAAAGTTTTTCAACGCTCACCTTGGAATTCCTTCGTATATGTCACGGATGAATTGCCGATCCATCGTTGGTTCACATCGTTCGATTCCTTAAAGCTATCGGGTATCAAATTGGCGTTTCGTAAATCGGTGTAAATACCTCCGGGCACATGTCCAGTAAACGACTTGCCTACTCATGTAACATGAGAAATGTTAGTATAGTTATTTAAGTTAATGACAATAAACTTGTGGGAGAATTATGATTTTTTACCAAGTTCTTCCACTGTCACTTGCCAGTCGCCGTTCAGCTCAATGATGCTGGATACATGAGTTATCAATGCAACAAGCACGAAAAAAAGTACACGAAATTCCATCTCTGCACGAATTGAGTATACGCAGAGTCCGACGGTATTCGACGGCTGCTCTGCCAGCAGCTCGTTCGTTACTGACCTTTGGCTATCAAAAGATATATCGTAATTGAGACAATTTTCTCATTCTCTCATTCCCCTTCTTAATCCACTGAGTGGCAAGAGCACAAGCAGCTAGTGCGTGTTTACTTTCTCGGAACATCGAAATGGAATCTCGACGATTACGCTCTGTATCGATATCAACGCAGGAGTTAACTTCTCAATACCAATTTTATTATAACAATAGCTTCTCAAGGCTCCTCGATGTTGCATCATTGGCTTTTCGTCGGGGAGAAGTAGTTAGTAGTTCAATCACAAAAGACTTTAAAAAAAACCAGAACATTTTTGTAACTTCGAGAATTTAAACAGAAGAAATAACGATAACACGAATGAACATTGTTTTGTTCAACCGGCTTCAAACTTTAATTTTTGTTATTAATGCAAGAATTCCCGAATCCGATGTGGCAATAATCGCCGATGCCTCAGTTTATCTTATCTCTGCGTATAGATCATCGATCGTGAGGTAAATACTTTCTTCTCTTATGAATATTATTGTGGATATTCCAAATATGCACAATAATATTGCGCACGATAAGGTTTTTAATATCTCAGAGAATAAACATCTATACCGTGCACGACTGCAATTGTACGCGGCGTAATTGTGTACAACTGCGATTGTACAGAATTATTTTACACAACCTTAATGTCCACAGTATTTTTGTGCCCGGAAGGATTAATTAAAGCGACCTCAGTAGTACGAAGCGATTTCGTGCACAAGGCGATTGTGCACATCATTACTGTGCACGACAGGATAAAAACTACCTGTATGGTAAGAAGCGTTTTGGCGCACAAGGCCATTGTGCACAATATTTCATGTAGTTGTCGAATGTGTTGTGATCGATGGCAACTCTGTTCGGAACTCCTTGAGCGCCGGCTTCGCGACGAGCTGTGCTTCGCTCTGGCTCGCTGTCGGCTTCTCAAGATCCGTTACCTGCTCGGTAGGGAAACAGACGAAGCCTTCAAGTGTCAATGAATAAACCTCATGTACTTGGTACTACATACTTGAGATTTTTTTCATTTAACTACTTTTTGCGAAGATAGTAATATTTGCCCAAACATCAATTTCTCAAGTTCTTGTATATCATTTATCAAATTAATAGAAAATTCCGAAGTACGTAGTGCGAAGTATCACGAAAAGTTCTAAATCCCAAAATGTTATATATTTATGTTCAGGTAATAAAAGTAAGCTTCCCGTTCCGGCGAACGCGTATATGTTTTATGTATGTCGTTCAGGGTCCTCAGCACCTTGTAGTACGATTAATGACTTTGGTTTGTCCCCATAGGGAATTAGAGTGTTCTTCCTCACAGCTGTGACGAGCGCCCTTATGCAGCCTCGCGTTCTCTTTCCCTCTGGCGTGCGAGACATGATGTAACATGGTCCTCGAATTCCCATCCATTCCTGGCCGTGAATTTCGAACAAATATAGCACTCGAGCAGTGTGGAAGACAAGGCTCGTCGCTTCGGAGGTCTCGACATCGGGACAACAGGTGTATTCAACGTGCTGCAACTGGCGGAACTAGCCTGCGCGTGCTCCACGCAACGGGACGCGTGATGCTCGATCTCTGCAGCGGGAAAGTTTATGCTGCAAATCGGGCACGGAAATTGTTCAGTCTTAGAGAGATTTCGACGCCTATCGTCAATGCGCTTTTCGACGTCCCTTTGCTGCTGGAAGTAATGGAAAATAACAACGTCAATTCATCGATACGGATTTCCGGGAAAAAAAATAAAATAAAAAAAATCGTTCAAAAATATTTTCATCTCACCGGTTCAGAGGGATTTTCCGGCACCGCCTCTGTACTCGGGACATCTCTGCCCTCTCTGGGGCCTTCCGGACTAGATTCAATTCTCGCCGTCTGTCGTTGTTTCTCTTTCTCCCTCATCTTCTGTCTCCAAGTCTGTTCGTTTATCAATCTCCGTTTTTCTTTCTGTTCTTCCAATTTCGCTTTTTCGGCTTCCTCCTGCACACGTTGCTCCACTCGTTCCGCCTTTCTTTGAGTCTTTTCTTCGTTCCTGACTCTCTGCTTCTCCAGATTAATAAATTTAATTTCAATGCGACGCCCGCGTTCCATACTCGAAGGACTCAAAGGTCCCGACGATATGATTCTCGACGAATCAGCCAACGACGATTGCAGAATCGTCTCTTCGTCATTTTCCAATTCTTGAGCTACCTCATCATCCGGAAGCCCGGCTTGACCCGACATGTTCGATAATATGTCTCGCTGCTTCGGCATTCCGAAGAACATCGGGACAGCAGGTGAATTCGACGCCATCACGACAGAACCGTTCCCGTCGTCGACTGTAAGATACCAAAAAAAAACAGCGTTATTAAACTGATGATTCACGCAGCAACCTAGTGCCGAATCTCTCAAATTATACGCACCATCGTCCCCTTGGCGTGGGAGACAGAATGCAACATGGTCCTCCAACTCTCTTTCATTCCTGGCCGTGAAAGTCGAACACGTATCGTACGTGAGCGGTGTGGAAAGCATGTCTCGCTGCTTCGGCGTTTCCAAGGACGCTAACGCAACAGGTGAATTCGACCTGCTGCCCTCCGCAGAATTGCCCGGCTCGTACTGCTCGCAATGGGCCGCGTGAACCTCGATCTCTACGATGGAAAAGTCTTTGCTGCAAATCGGGCACAGAACTCGATCCGTCTGAGAAAGATTGCCGCGCCAGTCGTTACTTAACATTTCGACGTTCCTTTGCTTTTGGAAATAACGGAAAATAACAAAGTCAATCGTCGGTATGGATTTTAGGGAATAAAAATTACATAAAAATAATCGTTGAAAAACATTTTCGTCTCACCATTCCAGAGTGATTTTCCGGCACGACCTTTACACTCGGGACTTTCTGTCTCGTCCACATGTTCTCTCTCCAAGTCTGTTCGAATGACAGTCTCAGTTTTTCATTCCGTTCTTCCAATTTCGATTTTTTGGCTTCCTCCTGCAAACGTTGCTTCACTCGTTCCACCTTTCTTCGAGTGGCTGCTTCGTCTCTGATTCTCCGCTCCTCCTGACGAATCGGTTTAGCCTCAGCCAAATTGTCCTTCGATTCGGCGATCAATACCAGCTCGACACACTTCGCTTTGCTGGAACTCGCGGTCATTGCCTTTTTTGCGTTCGAGACCTTTGCTTCCCTTCTCCTCGCAGATTTTTTCGCGCCCTCCTCGGCGCTACTAGTCACCAGAAAATCACGCCGGTCGAACTCGTCGTCTCTTACCGGCAATTTGCGTCTCTTCGAATTTTCGCTGTTTATATTGAGATTCGTATCATTCGAATTACGCGATTCATCCTTCAAATCCTCGAGCTTCGTCTTCTTTTTCTTCCGACGCGTCTCGATCACTGGTTTTCTCGGTCTTCGTCCCGCATATTCACCTCCCGAAAACGGCGGTACGACTCTTCTCGGATACACGGACGACCTCACCTCGGCCGAGTCGTTTCGCTTCGGTCTGTTGTTGCGCGACCGGCGGGCAGCAGCGTCGTCGCATATCGTAAGATCGTCCGAGTCGTCTATGCAAATCTGTTCCGTAGCTTCCGTGTCCTCCGATTCGTCGGTCAATGCCAGCTCGACACTCTTCGCTCTGCTGGAACTCGCGGTCGTTGGCTTTTTTGCCTTCGAGACCTTTGCTTCCCTTCTCATCGTAGGTTTTTCCGCATCCTCCTCGTCGCTACTAATCATCAGAAAATCACGCCCGTCGAACTCGTCGTCTCTTGCCGGCAATTTGCATCTCTTCGAATTTTCGCTGTTCATATTGAGATCCGTGTCTTCCGAATTACGCGATTCGCTATTCAAATCTAACTCGTTTTTGCTATTGTTTTCGTCACTCTCGTTGTGCGTTCTCGCGTCGATCCCGTCGACGCAAAGCTTGCTTTTCCTGCCGTTCATCACTTCGTCAACGACATTCTGGTTCGGCTCGTCCGACGGTTCTTTGGCTTCCTCCGTCGTATCGGTGGCCATGGCTCTCCCGTCCGAACTTCCGTTCACCGTATCCACCTAGAGAAACGTTCGAAAAGCAACTCATATTAGATTCGTGAAATGTAATAAAGCAGGCACACGCATTTATTTTGTTATAGACGTACAATTTTGTTAGAAAGTTTCAGTGTTTCTACTCTTCCTTTTTCTTTTTCATCTTTCTTCAAATACTTTTATGTTTTATGTTTTTTTCGTTATATCAGGATGATCGGATTTATGTGTTGATGTGAAAAAGGATTTTTTCTGCAACGCACAAATTCTATGCATGTCGATATTCATGCTTGCTTTCGCTTGTTTTTTCTTGTAACAAAAATGTTACGATACGGTTGTAAAAAGGATTTTATTTTTTTGTTAATGGTCTTTCGTTTAGGTCACTGCCTATTTCATTACTATTATTATTACTATTTATAGAATATAAGTTTCCACTTATTGATCTGCTTCTGTATAATGTAGTATCATGAAAAAATTTCGTTACAAAATATTAAGTTATTTTTATTTTGGGTGACTTTGTTTTTTCTAACATTTCGAACAATTGGAAACATTCCATAATCTGATCCGAGTCTGGTTGACTGCACCAACCTCGATGCCTGTTCCCAAAGGACAAACGGATTGAACTTCTTCTTGCGGATGGGACAGTTGAGTGATAATAACTGAAAAGCAATATAGGACATAATTAGAAGCTTCGCTTGCACTCCAGTTTCGTAAGGTAAAGGCAAACATCTTGTTTTATTTTTGTTTTTTCTGATATCAAGGTGATATGGTACAACTTCTGCTCATGTGCCCTGTGTCCGCTTGGTAACAAAACTATATTGAATGCCGTTCTAAGACCACAGACAGCTGAGGAAAAACAAAATTGTCTCTGAAAAAAAAAAATTTGTCAAGGAAAGACTATTTTCTTTTTCCTTGGCAGACTGCACTTTCGATACGGCATTCGATACAGTTTATGTTACCGCCAGTGGTATGTCAGATCACTTTAAGGCGCAGCTAAAGATCAAGATAATGTAAATTTATTTTGTAAATTCATTTTATAAATTCATTTCGTAAGTTCATTTTGTAAATTCATTTTTCTCCAAATCGTATTTATAAAATAGAAAAACTAATTGCGGAGCCCCACGGGTATTTGACTAACCCTCCACGCATCGGATCTTTGTCCGATGAGGACCTAGAATTTGCAACGATGCAACCTTCGAACGATTCGAATAACAAGTTGATGAACTAAAAAAAATCTGTAGGTTCACAGACGTATCTTGAGGTGTTGTTTTTTCGATAACACAGAGGAAAATTTATTATGAACGGTCGTATCGTTCTTGGCAAAAAAGTCCTGCAATACGTTTTTCATTTTATAGAAAAATTTCGAAGAATCGACTCAAAATTTTGACTTTCTCTCCGGCACTCATGCGTGTTTAGCCTGCCTTTAATGTAGCTTCGAACTATTCGCGTACCCTCGAGTTCTCGTGTCAATTGCCCTATATCGGCCGGACGAACCGCAGGATCATCGCTATCGGATTCCGACATTTTTACGAAGGAATAAAGTCGTTGGGAATAAAGAATTCAACGATTCGTAGGTGACAAACGCTAGTTTCGTATTTTCATCGATGAATTCGACGAATCCCCCTTGTGAACCACGACTCTGTCCGCCGCATTTGCAATCTCGCCGGTAAACTGTTCTCGATGTCGGCGAGGATTCTTTATTATTGTAAAATACTTTTGGTGCAGACGGTTCGTTTGACCAAACGGAATTGGAATTATATAAGTTTGAGATGGATATTTTCGGATATAAAACAACCACTGATTTTTTTCGTTGTTCTTGAAAGGAATAATATATTTAATATCGCTTCGTAGAAACGCTTCGTGCAAAAGAACTAAACCTACACAATGAACACAACAGTCTATCATTTGCGCTAAACTTATTTCGGCTAAAACTAATTTCCGGCAAAAAGTAACCAGGGCGGGAGAGGAGCCCATGTATCCGAATCTTATATATTATAGATGGCGTTGTAAAGCTGTTTAAAACGAATTGTGCTTTTAAGGGCATGTGGTACGGACTCAGTCGTTAACAAATCGCTTTCCCTATTTTCTCCAAAACGATTGATACGACGAGCAAAAGCAAATTAGGTTTTCATACTTATATCTATTGACTACAAAAATCTAGTTTGATTTTGGTCGAAGCATCGACCATCACGGAGAAAATAGGGAAAGCGATTTGTTACCATCGGAGCATCGTTACGTGTGTGTCACATGCCCTTAAGAGTATGTGAAACGCTATCCCTAGCAAGTAAAGCGACCACCATACGACAAAAAATTAAAAAAAAACGGTCGTTTTGTGTCGTTTTGACGACCACAAAATAGATTTGGTCGTCTTTTCCCTTAATGACCTAAAAACGACCGAGGTAACATCTGTTGCAACTTGTGTCAGTCGTGTTTCGGTGGTTTTTTGGGGTCGTTAAAGAAAATACGACCAAGCCGATACCTAAAAAAACGGGTCGTTGTTTCGGTCGCACGGTCGTCGCCAAAACGGCACAAAACGACCGGTTATTTTTTAAGTCGTTTCGCGGTCGTTTTCGATGGTCGTTTGACCTGCTAGGGATGGAGTGCGAGAGAGATAGCATCTTGGCGCTCTTGGCGGAGCGAGAGACACACTGAGAACTTGTTTCATATGTTCTTAAGGCCATATAAAAAACACCTCCCTCCACGGTATACATAATAATGGAGAGAATTTTATAATTCCGTCGTACAATCGTTCCCCTCCGTACAATCTTAGTTGTAAAATCCTAGATAGTGTGTGTAAACACGCGCCAGCGTGTTTACCCACGCTGTCTTCGTAGACGTGTATCATCGTCAAGATTTCATGTCGGTGTTCGTAGAAAGTGATTTGCCGGAATACCGACATGAGATCCCGACGATTCAGCTCTTTTATCGATATCAATACAGGAGTTAACTTCTCATTATCAATTTTATAATAATAATAATATAAAATTGCTTCTCAAGGTCTCCTGATATCACAGCAATGGGTTTTGGTCAGGGAGATGTAGTTGTAGTAGTTCAAATACAAAAGACTATGGAAGAAAAACAGAACCTTTGTTACTACAAACGTTCTGTTGTTTTCGAGCTCTATGCTTCGAAAATTTAAACAGAATAAATAACGATAGCACGCACGAACGACGTATCGTTCGTTCGGCTTCAATCTTTAATTTTTTATTACATGTAAGTGTATCCGAATCTGATGCGATAGTAATCGCCGAAGCCTCAGTTTATCTTGTTTCTGTGTATACATTATCTATCCCGAGCTAAATCCTTGCTTTCGGTCCTCTAGTTTTCAGAGGGTATATAATAATTGAGACAATATTCTCATACCCTCATTCCCCTCCTTAATCTGTACGACAATTCCCTCAATAATTAGAAAAATATCTCCATGCTATGTGTGTACCGTAGCTTCGATCTTGTTTAATCAGTTGCGGTCTCATCACAACCTTAGTGAGGAGTACTGATATTTCATTGTTTCATACGCTACCGAAACTCCACTAATGAACTGGATCATGTAAAGACATGTTGTATAATAATGGATCAATCATCAAAAACATATTTTACCATCAAACAAATGTCGGATATCAACACGATTCGATCGCTATATAAAGATGGTCTTCGTTCCGAATCATCAGAATGATCAAAACGTTTCAACCGATTCAGGATGACCGGACCGTTAGGATTGTTTGGTGTCGTGGCAGTGGTGCTTTTCGTCGGAGGTAACTATCGAACAAAAAATCCATCTATCCGATGTAAGTCCAATTTAAAGTTTAAGTAATTCAATTGTATAATGTGAAGATAAAAAATGTATGATTCTCAGTCGCCGATGCTTTGCCACTGAAAAAAATCATTGGGGGTACTAAGGCAGTCCCCGGTGAATTTCCATACATGGTTTCGCTGAAGATGGGCGATGATGTTTTCTGTGGTGGTGCCATCCTCAGTCCTCGTCACATCTTGACCGCAGCGCACTGCATCTACGATGTCACACCTGATATGTACTCCAACTTCTATGTTACAACGGGCTCGGTATTTGGGAATGCCGGCAGGAATCACGTCTTCAGCAACGTTATCATTCATCCAGACTTTGACGTCAAAGCCGCTGATTCGGCCCATGACATTAGCATTGTCGAGGTAAGTTTACCCGTACGCATATTGTCTTTCTATAAAAAAAAAAAAAAGTTGAAACTACAAATTATCAACTTTTTAAAATTGTATTTTTGAGTTAAGTATATAAAAACCGTATGTAAATTACTTTGGACCTTTCAAAATGATTGATCACTGTTTCGGAAGTATTTCAGATGCGTCGAAAGATTAAGTATGCTTCTGAAATATTTAATAAACATTTTGTTAGAATGCTTTGACAGAATATTTCAAAACATTATTTTCATATATTACAGAAATATTTCGTGTGATTTGAAAGATTGAAAAATATTTCTGTAATGATTTGAAAATATTTTGTGCTACATGGATAGCTTCTTCTATGAGGAAGCGCAAAAAAAAAGAATGTTTTACTGGTTTTGGACATGTAGAAATATTGTTTGATTATACTTCAAGCTCGCTACGGACATCACATTTGACGAGAACCAAGCTAGCGTAGATTTGCCAACGGCCCTTGTGCTCGAAGGTGTTTCCGCCAACTTCACAGGATGGGGATTCATAAGCGCGCGAACAATGGTCATGCCGACGGAGCTCATGAAGATCAATGTAAAAACCCTCCGGACCGTTTCATGCAATAAGTACTACGTTGGAATCAATGTCGTTCGAAGTGATCAAATCTGCTCCTTTGGCGGAGACGGAGTTGGTGCATGCGAGGTAAGTGTACACGCTACGTTAGTCGTAGATGAACAAGTTGGCAACTGGTTGTAATCCGGCATTCCAACCGAATTGGAGGTGTCAGAATCCTACGAGAAATTTTTGAATTCATGGTAAGGAGTGTTTCAAGCGTCTCTTATTTTTCAGCACGACAGCGGTGGCCCTCTCGTTTATAACGGCCAAGTGATCGGTGTCTTGGTGTACGGTGTGCCTTGCGGTCGGGGATACCCGGACGTGTACACCAGCGTTTACCACCACGTCGACTGGATAAGGAAGACAATCACAATTTGATTATGTGATTCTTCGCCGTTTGACATGTCGGTAGGTTTTATCAGCACAGTAGTTAACTTTTTATTACCCATTTTATTATAAATAATAACTTCTCAAGGTCCCCTTATGTCACAGCATCGACTTTTGGTCGGGGAGAGGTAGTTAGTAGTTCAAATACAAAAGACGTAGAAAAAAAAAATATAACATTTTTGTAGCTTCGAGAATTTAAACAGAAGAAATAACGATAACACCAATAAGCGATTAATCGTTCAGTCGGCTTCGAACTTTGAGTTTTTTTTTACATGTAAGATTATTATCTGGCGCGATAATAATCGCCGAAACTTCTGTTTATCTTATCTGCACAGATGATCGATCCTAAGATCAATTCGACAATTACGATATAATAGCAGGTAAGATCGTTAATCTATTCAGATAGATAAGATACATTGAGGCTTCGGCGATTATTATTGCGCCAGATTCGGATATACTCTTACATGTCAAAAAACCTCAAAGTTCGAAGCCGGCTCAACGAAGCATCGTTTATTCGCGTTATCCTTATTTCTTCTGTTTAAATTCTAAGATAAATGCTTGCTTCTTATCATAAACTCTGGTGTTATCGCGAGTTTCGCTAATAACGTTATGGTAGTACGAATGAAACTTCAATTTTTTGCTACCATTATATCGCAATTGTCGGGTTGATCATTTCCGCAACACGATCATTATTGGCAAAATGTTTTTTTTTTTTTTGCTGTAAAGCGAACATTTTGTATGTAAGGCAATTTCAGAATATATCCGTAGCTGCTCCTACGGTAAAGTTTATCGTGCACGCCGCGAGGCCGTCGATAACTGTCTTACAGCCGTCTCCGCCAAAGCACACGTTTTTGTCTTGTTTGTTCCGCATATCATTTTCATTTAGTACGTTTTTCGTTTTTTTAAAGGAAGACGCTCAAGGCTCACCGTCCACCGGGCCTCAGCGACGCTTTCTCTTGACGCTGGCGTTAGAGTTCGAGCGAGTTTTAGGTACAAGCTGTTCCGTGTAGTTTATTTCCGAATCAGTTTGTTCACTGTGCTTCCTAACTGAGCGTATTGGTGAATCCGGCACCGTCACGATAGAACCGCTTCCGTCGTCGACTGTAAGATAGTAAAAGCAACAGCATTATTAAACTTCCCAAATAACACGGAAATATTTTTGAAATATTTCAATAATATTTCTTTGAAATATTGAAGATATTTTATGAATATTAAAAAATATTCGTGAAACGTTCTAAAAACATTTTGAAAATATTTTTATGTCCGCTCATACACCAGATGTTTCAGAAGTGTTTCGGTGAGATGTTTTTTTTAAAACATTTCAGCGAAATGTGAAAGATTGCATCACCAATGGGAATTGCATATGCACACCCCCATGAACATGAAACATTAGCAGAAATATTTCGGCGAAACACGAAATAAAAAAGATTTCAAAATATTTTATCGCTAGGTTTCAGAAATATTTTGAGTGTGTGGAAGTATTAAGTATGTTTCTGAAATATTTAAGAAACGTTCTATTGGATATTTTGATAGACTATTTCAAAATATTTTCATATATTTTGGAAATATTTCGTAAGATTTGAAAGATTGAAAATATTTCTAAAATGATTTCAAAATGAATTTTTTTTTTATGTAAAAGGGCTTGTCCTGTAAATATATAAATAAATAAGTAAAAATAAGTAAAATATTTCATGTTATATTAGTTGTGATTCACGCGGCAACCTAGTGCCGAATCGCTCAAATTGTACGCACCACCGTCCCTCCGGCGTTCAAGACAGGACGCAACATGGTCCTGGAACTCTCTTCCATCTTTCGCCGTGAAGTTCGAACACGTATCGCACCTGAACAGTCCGGAAAAGATGTCTTGCCGCCTCCGAGTTCCAGAGGACCTCGGGACGACAGGTGAATTCGATCTGCTGCCACCGGCGGAACTAGCCGCGTCGTACTCCTCGCAACGAGCCGCGTGAGCCTCGATGTGATCAGCGGGAAAGTTTTTGCTGCAAATCGGGCATGGAACTTGTCCTGGCTGAGAGGGATTGCCGCGCTTATTGTCACTGAGCACTTCAACGTCCCTTTGCTCCTGGAAATAATCGAAAATTAGAATGTTAATTGTCGATATAAATTTCCGGAAGGAAAAAAAAAACATTCATTCAAAATAGGAATTTGCGATGTAAGTGCGGTAAAGCTCCCTGTCGTACAAGTGCGGTGAGTGCGACTCACTTCACAGCGTGCGCATAAAGTTCGCTTTACCGCACTAGCACCGCATATTTTTTTTTGTAATGAATGTAGGAAAAAGGCTACTACTCCGTGGTTGCTAATTATGGCGCTGTGCTACCAGCGTGCATAAAGTGCGAGAAGCGTGCGTAAAGTAAGATCAGCCCGATGTGCTCACGCGCCGCGTTTTTGTAGTACACTTGGCTGTAAAGCACCATTTACCACACTCTCGGCAGGCGCGAAAAGTAGCACTTTTCATGCATGAGTTACATAAATATTTTCATCTCACCATTTCATAGTGATTTTCCGGCACCACCTCTACACTCGGAACATCACTGCCCTGTCTCGGACCTTCCGGATTCAATTCTGTTCTCTCCGTTTGTCGCTGTTTCTCCTTCGCCTTCATCTTCTCTCTCCAAGTCTGTTCAAATGCCAATCTTTGTTTTTCATTCCGTTCTTCCAATTTCGCTTTCTGGGCTTCCTCCTGCACACGTTGCTTCACCCGTTCCACCTTTCTTCGAGTGTCCTCCTCGTCCTTGATTCTCCGCTGCTCCAGATGAATCATTTTGGCTTCATCCTCCTTTTGCCGCTCACACCGCAATCGCTCGGCCTGCATCCTCAAACGACTCGAGGGTCTCAACGATGAGATCCTCGATGTATCAACCGACGTCTCTTCCACAAAATCTTCGTCATTTTCCAATTGTTCGGCTATCTCATCGTCGCCAAGCCCGACTTTGCCTTTGCCTCTCGATAGCGTTCGAGCGACCTCCGCATCGTCCTCGTCGCCTTGTTCATGTCGCTTGTTGACTCGCGACGCGTTCGGATTCAGTGGTTTTCTCGCTCTGATCCCCGCAAATTTACCTCCTGGAACCGGCGGTACGATTCTTCTCGGATAAACGGACGACGTCACCTCGGCCGAGCCGCTTCGCTTGGCTCTGTTGGTGTGCGATCGGCTGGCCGCCGCGCATATCGTAACTTCGTCCGTGTCGTCTATGTAGATTTGTTCTACGGTCTCCTTGTCAGCTGGATTGTCCTTCGATTCGTCGGTCGATACCGGCTCGACACTCTTCGCTTTGCTCGAACTCGCGGTCGTTGGCTTTTTTGCGTTCGAGACCTTCGCTTTCTTTCTCCTCGCAGGTTTCTCCGCATCCTCCTCGTCGCTACTGGCCATCATATTATCGCCCCAGTTGTACTCGTCGTCCCTAGCCGGCAATTTGCGCCTCTTCGAATTTTCACTGTTAACATTGAGATTCATATCTTTCGAGTTACGCGACTCCTCCGTCAAATCATCGAGCTTCGTCGACTTTCTTTTCTTCTGACGAGTATCGAACTCGTCCCCGCTATCGTTATCGTCAACCTCGTTGTAAACCCTCGCGCCGACCCTCTCGACGCAGGCCCTGCGCCTCCTGCCGTTCGCCATTTCGTTAATGACGCTCAGATTCGGCTCGTCCGGCGGCTCCTCGGCTTCCACCGTCGCATCATCCGCGACGGCTCTCCTATCCAAACTTCCGTTCGCCGTACCCACCTGGAGAAATGTTCGAAAGAAAAAAAAAAACCTCAAATTAGATTCGCCAAATGAAATAAAGTAGGCACACGCTTTTTTTTTTTTTGTTACAGACGTACAATTTTTATTAGAAAGTTTCAGTTTCCTTTCGTCATTATTTTTGTTTCTTTTTTTTTTTTCATTACATTAGGACGATCGGATTTAATCGTCGTCGTGGAACACAGAGATTATTACAACGTACAAATTTTCTTTTTCTTTCTCGTAACAAAAATTTTACGAGACGTTTGTAAGAGGAAAACTAATTATTATTATTGTTTTTAAATGTTCGGTCGCTGCCCATTTTATTTTCGTTAAAAAATATCAAGTTTTTTTTTTCGGGTGTTTTTGTTTTGTTGGTCTTTTCTAGCGATTCGAACGATTGGAAACATTGTGGAGTCTGATTGAAGTCTGGTTGGATGTACCGACCTTGATGCTTGTCCCCCAAGGACAATCGGACGGAACATTGGCCCATCGCTGGCTGCGGCATGCGTCCGAGACTTTTTGCAGATGCAGCGAAAGTCGCGCGATATCCTTGTTGATAATCGCTAGCGTTCTCGCACCGCCGCCCTCGCGCTCCGACGGCCCGTGAACGAAAATCCTCAGAGGCTTGTCCTTTTCGTTTGGCACATAGTCCAAAGGATTTATCTTCCATTTGGGAGTTCGCTCTTCGTTTCTCAGCTGAGAGTTTGCCCTCGCGTTGGCGCGTTTGTTCTCGTTCGATGGTTCGACAGTGTTCTCGTTGATGGCGTTGCGAGCTTTGTTGGCGTTCGGCGACGGTTCCTTCGATTCCTTGTCCTTGGTCTTCTCGAATGGATTTCTGGCGCGCTGCGAGTACATCGCTTCGTCCTGAGAGTTTGCGCCGTTTCCCTGCGAGATATAAGCGTTGTGCTGATTGGTCGAGTGAACGGGACTCGTCGATCTTTGCTGAGTCTGCGCGGACGAGTTCGCGTTCATGGCCTGCGAGTAGCAAGGCTGATTGACCTGTTGCTGAGGCTCCGACATCTGAAAGAGACAAAGTTTCAGAGACGCGAACATAGGAGCGTGCGACGAGAGACGAGTGGAATTCGCAGTCCGCAGCTTTTACCTCGTTCATTATTCTGTTTTGACTGCCCGGCTTGGCCGCGTCCTTGGATTCTTTCAGTACTTTGAGAAAGTCCTGCATCTCAGCTATAGTCATGTCATCCTCGTAAAAGTTCATATCTGAAAAGCAACATCGGACATAATTGAGGATCGCTTATACTTAATTGCGAGATATAAAGGCAATAATCTTGTTTTGTTTTTTTTTTTAATCCTCCAACGATTTGCGTACCTTTGAGTTCTTGCATCAATTTATCGGCCAACGGGTTTGGCTCACCGCGTTTACCGGATTCCGACATCTTTGGGAAAATAATAAAGTCGTTAGGGATCAAGGATTAATCGATGGATAAATATCGGTTGTTTCGTACTTTCGTCGAGGAATACGACGAAACTCACCGTGCGATCGTTGACTCTCTTTGCCGCATTTACAGTCGCCGATAAGCTGTTCTCGGCGTTTGGGGAGAGGATTCTTTTATTGTGGAATGTAAATGCAATAGAGACGGGGTGTCGCTTACGCCAAGCTTATTTTTACGAAAGCCGGGGAGGGCCACAGATGCACTGTGACACTCTGTATATCGAAATAACTTCATGCTGACATAGTCTGTCGGTGTATTTGCTTAATACAGACGTACTCTGTCGGTATGTTCGCTTAATACAGACATACTCTGTCGGTATATTGGTTTAATACAGACATGCACTGTCTGTACATTTGCTCAATACCGACATACACTGTCCGTATATTCGTTGGACACAGACATACTCCGTCTGTATATTCATTTAAAATACGAATACGTATATGCGATACGGCCCGCCGAATCCGTGGCCACGACCGAATCGTATTAATAACAATTATTATTATGTATATACCGCGTGACTAAAATCATAAAGGCGTATCTCATATATATATATATATACACAGAAAATACGCCCCTGCGATTTTAGTCACGCGATATGTAACACATTTTTGTTTTTTCTTTTATTATTTTACCATCGTGATAGGAACCTTGAAAGTAGAAAAATCGCAAATAATCCGTCGCCAACAGTTCGCAACTGAAAGTTTAGTTTTGTTTATGTAAAGTTAAGAGTATTAATTAAGTATCTTTTTTCATCGACTTTGATTTTGATTTTCTGTTCGCGGGCCGAAATGAATATACCGACAGAGTATGTCTGCATGAAATTATTTCGATATGCAGAGTGTCACAGTGCGTCTGTGGCCCTCCCCGGCTTCCGTATATTTTGGCTGAAATTAATTGTTTGAAAAAAAAACAAAAAAAAACAATACGTTACTTTTCGTTAGTCTCTTCGGGTGGCTTGTTTAGTTCTCAAGCGGGGAACAATGCTGTTGTGAGTGGTCGTGAGCACGGGCGCGTCGGGCTAACGTGACTTTGTCTGACATCACTGAATCCCGTGCATGTCTGTGGTCGGGTAACATAGAGGTGGCCGAAAGCGATTCCCCTATTATGACCAACCGTACCCAACGCAAAGTCTCTAGCACACTACGGCTCACAAACCGCTTCCGTACAGGTGACCCGATATACGTGCTTAAACGTGATTTCCGTCCGATATGTTTGGAGTCGAATGCATATTAGAGTGAAAAAGTAAAATAGTGTAATGTTTATTGACAATAATACATAAAAGCCGACAGATAAACGTTGTATACTCACCATCTGGTAACCCGTCCTGACTGAATGGGATAACAATCTTTGAATCTCACGCCAAGTTGCCGAATTTAGTCCAAAAGGATTTCAAAGCATACTCTCACCAAGGATGGAGCAATTTACCGACGCTCGAAAGTACGAGCGGTCGGCAATGTAGATATCTGCTTGTCCCAAAGTTACAGATTTTCGCCGAAGGATGGCGCTAAGCGTAAACGCTGCAACGATATTACCACGTTAAGATGTTTGGGCCAAAATCGCGGTAGGGGAACGCGAGAGGGGCTCCGCTGACTGCGTTAGTCAGACTCTGCTGACCCGCGTTGGTCAGACTAACGAGGTCAGCGGAGCCCCTCTCCCAATATCGTTGCAGCGTTTACGCTTAGCGCCAACCTTTGGCGAAAATCTGTAACTTTGGGACAAGCAGATATCTACATTGCCGACCGCTCGTACTTTCGATCGTCGGTAAATTGCCCCATCCTTGGTGAGTGTATGCTTTAAAATCCTTTTGGACTAAATTCGGCTACTTGGCGCGGGATCCAAAGATTGTTATCCCATTCAGTCAGGACGGGTTATCAGGTGGTGAGTATACAACGTTTATCCGTCGGGTTTTATGTATTATTGTCGATAAACATTACACTATTTTACTTTATGACTCTAATATGCATTCGACTCCGAACATATCGGACGGAAATCGCGTTTAAGCACGTATATCAGGTCACTTGTACGGAATCGGTTTGTGAGTCGTAGTGTGCTAGAGACTTTGCGTTGGGTAAGGTTGGTCATAATACAGAAATCGCTTTCGGCCATCTATATGTTACCCCTGTGGTCACGGACTTTTTTTTGGAAAGGAGCGCGTCGGTAACTTACCGACAGCGATATTTTCGCTCGAATGGGATCCTTGATTATAAGATCTTCTATCCAATGACCGGATTATTTAAAAAAATGTTTATTCATTAGTTAATACCAAACGATTAATGTCGTTTTAAAACAACAGTTTTTTTTAAATCATCCGAGCATTGGATAGAATGTTATAATCGAGGATCTGTTAGAATTTGAACTCTATCGGACGAATAGATTTTAAGATACGATGTCCGTTGTTAACTGTTATTTTACAATTAAAAAAAAAAAAAATACTGAAACTTCAAACACCTTGTACCAACTGTCGGATTCGTAAGTGAAAAAAAGAGTACGTGAAGAAATATAACAGTCCCCATTCAATATTTATCTTCGTGTATCGATTTTTTGTTTAATCAGTATGATAGAATGAAACGTGTATTTTAATGATACTTTCAGTACATGGTACGACGTGATACAACGATCACGTACGAGGACGAATTGATGAAACCCGAATTCAAGGAATCCGATGTACAGATGCTTCGGGAATGGTGCGTTAAGATGAAAATGTTCGTTCAGCGAATATTGCACCTGTTGGAAGCCAATGCATTGAGAGTGTAGTGAGCCGGGGATTTCGTACAGCGTTGTGTTGGCAATGGGAATTGATTCACATTCGGGCACCTGTTCGTTACCCCGTTTTATTACCCTCTGCGAAAATAATCCGCTTCATATAGCCAGAGTGGGAATTATCGTCGATCATAACGTCACCCGTATCGGTTTAACTACCAATTACCCATTGAGTGTGAAATGTCGAGTGGACGCTCTTTTACTATGTTTTTAACTGCAATTCCATTACAGTCTTATAGAACTCCCTTTATACCGAGTTTCCACCGTGAGTGAGATCGAGCCGAGATTTACTCTGAACTAGTGGAAACAATTCTGGTAAGCTCAAAATTAACTTATAGAAAGTTTCGAATTAACTAAAATTTTTCCACTAGTTCGGACTCGTCTCAGTCCGGTCTCACACAAGGTGGAATCGAAGTATTAGTCGAATTAGTACTCAGTATTATACTATGCAGGCTCGGGTTCCTAATACAAAAAGTGCACACTTTCTACAAGCCCTACAACTTTATATAAACAAAATACGAGCCTGATCTCGGATAAAGGTAATAAACATACAATCTTACTGTCGAGTGTGACAACTGCCCATTTTTATTTTTAAAAGCCAAAATATCTTTGTAAATAAGGCTATATCCGGCTGTTGAGCCCATGTCCGTACAACGAATTGCATCCTCGACGAACTTATTAGTGTGTTTTGCGTCGCGGGCATGTTGTTACAGCCTACACGACTTTGTTTTCGTCTTTTTATTATCGTTACAATCCGTTTTTTTTTTTCTCTATACTACGATTAGTATTTCTCTAACGATATACGAAGCGGTAACATAGTGAGAAAGAGAAAAGTCGTAGAAGGCTTCCACTCGGTATGCGCCCGCAATTTTCGTTAGCCGAAACTTTCCATGAGAACAAGAAAGAGTTAAATCGGAAAAATAGTTCCACCCGCGAAATTACTATT